>CM051458.1:5701790-6301790 GCA_028274465.1 Plantago ovata
GTGCACTATTAATTCTTGACTATTGGTGATTTTTTATAGATTAATCTTGACAATTTATGTTGCCTTTGCAGCGGAGTTTCTGGAGAAGGATGTGGTGTCATTATTGAGGGATCAGCTCCAGTCACTGTTGCTACTCCTCCAGCTGCTGAGGAGGATGATGACAGTGATGTCGATTTGTTCGGTGAGGAGACCGAGGAGGAGAAGAAGGCTGCCGAAGAGCGTGCTGCCTCAGTAAAGGCCTCGACCAAGAAGAAAGAATGTAAGCTATCATTTTTTATACTATGCATGATGAATGGCTCTAGGTCTCTTCTTGCAAGCAATTTAATTTTACCTGCTAATTCCATTCATGTATTGCAGCTGGAAATCATCGGTTCTGTTGGATATCAACCATGGGATGATGAGACTGACATGAAAAGCTAGAGGAAGCTGTTAGGTCTGTGCATCAGGAAGGTCTGCTTGGGGAGCATGTAAGTTTTCATTGAATAATTCTGGGCTTGTTAAATCTGCTAAAGTGGAGTGTTGCATATTTGTGAATTCTTGCATGACAGCTTCCTGTTTTTTGCAGCCCAAACTGATGCCTGTTGGATACGGTATCAAGAAGCTGCAAATCATGATGACCATCATTGATATTTGGTGTCTGTTGACACACTCATTGAGGAGGTTTTGACTGTTGAACCCATTAATGAGTATGTCCAGAGCTGTGACATTGTTGCCTTCAACAAATTTGTAAGTAATTATCATCACTCTTTTTATTTATATGGCCCTGCTTCCATTTAATACGCTCCTTTAACTGGTCTAGTAAACTTTGCTTTAGTAGATGCTTCTGCTAGTTGATATTGCCTTTCCACAAACACATCCTCCAGAATAATAGTAGTATAATGGTTTAAAACCATTGCTTATTCTATTCTACAGAACTTTAGGCTTGAATTTACATGTACATATTAGAGATTGAAAATAATGATGGCAAATAGATGTAGTTATGTACTAACTGTGATATTCTATTCGTGCAGAATTGCCTTGGTTTGCTATATCAATCAGCAAGGGAGATTATGGGATAAAGTCTGTCCAGATTTGTGTTATGTTCCTATGATGGTAGTTTGTTTACTTCGTATGGGCACTCAAGAAGTTTGTATTGGCGATTTTGTGATTTCCCAAATGTTGAACTACTATGTCCTTCCATGATTTCACATTAATGAGCAATTTTGAACTCAACTATTTCTGTTTTCTTCATGTTCTTAATTTTAAGATGATGATGATGATGATCCTATGATCATGTTAGTAGACCACCTAAGTACAATAATCTCTACAAAGAGGTTCCAATCTTTTTTTTTTTTTTTTTGTGTCTAAATATGTAGTCATTTCATTTGCAAATACGAGTAGTTAATAAATACTGCATTCTTGCGGAGATATTTTTACAATTGCAAAATGTTTTGATTCTGGATTGAGAAGGGCACCTTTAAAGTGACATGTTCCTCAATATAAATTGAAGACCTTAATGCCTAAATGGATTGTCGATCGGTCTGGGTAAACATAATGTGTACATAATACAAACGCAAATCATTTGTGGGTTGAAGTAGTAGAGAATGAATTCAAAGTGAATTGAAATTCTGGTTTAGAGTTTAATGTCATTGTTGGAACGTCTTATACGGGGTTGTGGTTTAAATGATTGTATCGATTCGAGTATATTGAAATTTTGAATTGGATTCCTCTTTTACGAATTCTTTTTTTTGGATGTTCCAGTTAATCCCTTACGTTTTCATTTTTGAAAATTAACCCGCATGTTATCTATATTATTTTATAAACATCATAAAAAAATATGCCAAAATCAAACGTAGCCATACCATTTGGACAGTGGGAGTATTTATTAAGGATTGACATTGCATAAGATTGGATGTTATTTGGAAGTTGGATGTTGTTAAGATTATGAATATCGATTCATTTCGACCCAGGTCAATTTGCATCGAGTTAAATCGCATTGAATTGAGGTGGTGATTTAAAAAAATGACAATTTTTTCTAATACCCTAGTAGTGTACCTAATATCATTTCAAACCTTACTAGTTAAGCAATTACATTTTGGTTCACAAATTTGACCAACTCGTGAGCAGTCTTCCAATTTCAAATTTTCTTAGGGCCAAACAATTTTCTTAAAACTCTAATCGGGGAGTCATTGCTTCGATCGAACCTCTACTGCTCCGATCTGGCGGAGTAGAAAGCTCTACCATTAAGGCGGAGCTTTGCTCCACCATTGTAAGGGCAGAGTAGAAGCAGAGAGCTCCGCCTTTTAAGGCGGAATGGACATCGCCTAGAATGTCGGAGCTCTAAGTTTTGCTTCGCCACTGTAAGGGCGGAGCTATGGGCATGAGACGATGCAGTCTAGATTAGTCCTGTCATAATAGGCCAAAGCCTATTTAACTACCTAAAACTAGTTAAAAAAAGCCTACCTAAACCCATCCATTTAACAAATGGGTAATAATAGATGATAACTACTAATAAATATGAATTCCACTTCTATGTTTTTAAAATTTATTTCATATCTCATACTCTTTAAACTAATTACTCCACACCATCGAACAAAATACGCATTAAAAATATGCAAAAAGCAAACGTACCCATATCATCTGAACGGTGGGAGTATTTATTAAGGACTGACATTGCATCAGATTGGATGTTATTTGGAAGTTGGATGTTGTTATAATTGATCGATTCATTTCGACTCAAGTCAATTTGCAATGAGTTAAATCGGATTAAATTGTGGTGATTTAAAAAACTGACTATTTTTTTAGTACCAACCTTGTAGCTAATATCATTTAAAACCTTACTAGTTGAGCAGTTACATTTTGGTTCACAAATTTGACCAACTGGTGAGCAGTCTTCCAATTTCAAATTTTCTCAGGGCCAACAAGCTTTAACAAAAGAAAAAATAAATAAATTGAAACTCTGATCGGAGCAGTGACTCTTCTGATCGAAGAGTCACCGCTTCCATCAAACCACTACTCTACTGCTCCGATCGAGCAACAATATTGACAGTGGCGGAGTAGAAAGCTCTGCCATTAAAGGCGGAGCTCTGCTCCACCAAAGCAGAAGCTACATCTAGATTTGGCGGAGCAGAAGGCATTAAATGCATGTCTGGCTGCAGTAGCGAGTTTTGCAAAACAAGTCGCCATAATGAGGACTGACTTGAGAGGGTTCCTCAAGTTAACTATTTGTATTTGTGGATCATTTTAATTTGTATTCATCATGGTCATTTACTTGCGAGATTGTTGATTTGTGACTTCATCATGAACATAATTTTCATCCACAGAACATGGCCGATCACACATATAAAGTATTCAGTCAATCTTAATTTCTGCGGGGTTGGGGGTGTGATGGTTACAAAATTTATCAGCACAATAAGGTCATTCAAATCTCCCGCCTTTACATGTGATTGTCCAATAACTTTTCCTAAAGTTACATGCATAAGAAATTATAAACTTCTTGTCTTCATGAGTCTGATTTAGACTATGTGATTGACATATATTTTGGCACTCGCGAATTCAAAGTCCAACTCTAGCCAAGTCCAAAGGAGCGGAATATATTTCGTAGCAAATTTATGTAACTTAGCAAAATAAAAGATAATGATCTCTAATAAATTACGAAAACAATCACGATAGTGAAAAGTGGCACATGTATATTGCTATCTCCCCAATTGCATCCAATTGTTGATTTGTGAACCATATTCACCATACTACTACTAGAGGTGTTATTCGGGCCGGGCTCGGGCCGGACCAGGCCGCTTTAGCCCGCTACATTTAAGAGGCGGGCTGTCGTGGGCCACTTTTTACCGGTTGGGCCGGGCTTTTTAAAAGATATTGAGGCCCGGCCCAGCCCACGTGACATTTATAAATGTGACGGGCCGGGCTGTTAACGGGTTGTGCCGGGCTGACACAATTATGCTTTTAAATGGGCTGTTTGCCGAGCCAAAACGTTTATGCTTTAAATGTGCTTCTTGGCGGCCCGTCACGTGTATGCGTTAAATGGGCTGCTCGTTTAACTTCTAAATGGGCCATTCAATCTCCTTCTTTTTGTAGATTACATTCAAATTGAATAAAAGTAATCAAGCAAACACTTGGTTGGAACTTAATAATATCATAGAGATTACATAGTAACATAGTAATAATAATAATAGTCGATCGAATGAATTGGTGAAGAAACAACCATGAAAATACTTGCATACTCATTAGTCTTCAACTTCAACTATTCATGTGTTTCGGTCGAGGGCGAGCCCCATTATTAACTCATTTTCATTAACTAAAATAAGGTATTTATATGTAAACAAGAACATTAAAAATATATATACTTCCACCGTTTCTCTTCTTATTATTTGATATTGCCATAATAACTTTGGTTTGTTTAATGAAGAAAATGGGCTTAGTATTGAAACTAGAATGGGCCAATTAAATTACCAATCCAAATTTATAATATATAATTTTATAATCAGACCAAATACGCGGGCTACACGGGCTGTTACGGGCCACGGGTTGTGACGGTCCCGGGCTGTCACCCGGGTTTAAGTGTTCGCGGGCCGGGCTGTCGCGGGCCACTAGGAGTAAGGCCCATATAGCCCACATCTTTAAATGTTCACGGGCTGTTCCGGGCTCATTTTAACGGGTTGTTCCGGGCTGTTAAATTTGACGGGCTGTCCGGGCCGGGCTGTTCTACGGACGTCCAATAACACCTCTAACTACTACTAACCGTATGCTAGAATACTAATTTACTTTTGGATATAGCTTATTTATTAATTAAAAAAAAGGAAAAAAATTAAAATTTATGGGAATCATTTGACCCAAAGAATAATTAAAGTACATATAAAAAACAAGATTGGGGCAATAACAATTAATGAAGGGTAATTTGGTCACTTCATCGGCCCCAATATAAAAGCTCACAGCATGAAGATAGAATGCCACTAGAAAGAAACCCCTCTTCTTCTCTCCTCCACCTCTCGGCGGAAGAGTGATTGAAATCCGGAGGCGTTAGGTTTTCTCCGTTTTTGTAAGTCTCCTTTCTTAGCTTTCTCTGGTTTCGATTCGATTCGATTCGATTCACTGTTTTTCATTCTCGTTCGTGAATTTTCATGTTTTTAATTTAATTTATCGAGCAAGCCCTACTTATTTAAGTACTAATACCCTAATTCTGCAACTTTAGCGGTTTCGATTAGTAGAATGTGTTCATCATAGTGTTAATTGATGTGCAAGGTGAAATTAGGGTATGCCATTTGATGTGATGTGATGTTTTGTATTAGGTTTAGGTGTTTATTCATGATTTTGCCTTTTGTAAACCGTTCGAGCTTTCGTTAGCTGTTGTTTATTTTCTATGATAGTGAGTTTTTATTTATATCTTGTTGGTTGTTGAAAATGTGTGGAGATGTTATCTAAACGGAAGAAATTAGGTTATAGGGAAGGCCTTCGATTCTTAACTCGAATTCACTAATTAGGTCAGATCCTAAGGGCCATCTGCGCCCTAAAACTATTTGGAATTTAATAGGGAAGGAATAATGAAGAGATCTATTTTACACCGATATATTTCTTGATACACTGCTTGTTGTTTCTTGGTCTTAAGTCTTAAGGTGCCGAATTTCGTGAGCTTCTCAAGCGATTGATTCTTCCTCTACCAATTTATTATCGTAAGATTACTTTTACTGCATCTTGTTTTGATTCTCATTTGCCCCAATCATTTTGTGATATTTTCCATCCTTTGAATTTGTCAGCTCTGGAAGTTTAGAACAAGCCCTTCTTATAGTAATACTTAAAAATTCTGCAAATGTAGTGGTTTCAGTTTGGAGAATACATTGGAAAGCGCCAAGTGATGATCTACACGAAATTTGATTGCATTCTTGGAATATTCTGTTCGTGTTCTGTATGTGGCCTTTTGAAAAGCATTTTTAGATTTTGTTATTTTCATTTTTGATATTTTTGTTATGAAGTTGAGATACGGAGAATAGTTACTGACTGCTTTGTTTTGGTATACTGTATATCTGTGAGTTGTCCTTCTGAGATCATGTGAGTCTTCATCACCTATCATGTGTTGGGTCTTCTCATAGGGGTTGTCTGATTTATGGATATATTAGTTGATACATTTGTAAAAGTAAGGAGTTGAGAAAAGTACTCCCTGCATGGAGGGTGAGTTCATTCTTACGTGAGTCGAGAATATTAATTGATGTTATAGGGAAACTCAGTTATATGTTAATTATTTGTATTCCCACGAGTGTATTTTCTTAGACACATTCTTTGCTTGTTATTTTATTACCTTAATTGCTGAAATTGTCAAAATTATTCCTGCGAATGTATTTGCTTGTTATTTTATTACCTTAATTGCTGAAAATTGTCAAAATTATTCCTTTGAATGTATTTGCTTGTTATTTTATTACCTTAATTGCTGAAAATTGTCAAAATTTGTAGGGCCTGTGAATCGTCTGTCAGTGTTTTCAAGTTGAAAGGCACAATGAATCATCAAAACATGAACAACAATAACACCCTGTACGTGGTAATATCACTTTTGGCAATGCGAGGGGGATACCTATGCAAATGCAAATGCCAATTCCAATGCCAATGCAAGTACCTGCTAACCCAAACCAACACCAGATTCCTCACCTGCTATCTCAGACACAACCTCAAAGCAGGCCTTACTTCCCTGGCCATTTTCAAACATCGGAACCTCAGCTCTGTCATTCACTCAGGGCCAGTCACCTCAACCTCAGGCTCATGCTCAGGCTCAGGCTCAGGCACAATTATTGACACAACAGCAGGCTAACCATAATGTCAATGTATCATCTCCGCCCGTGACCACACCTGGTCCTGGCACAGCAGGGACTGGGAAGCGCCTTCAGAAGCAACCTTCTCGAATGTCTGGTGGGGCATCTGGTCAGAGCGGTGCCTCACCAATGAAAACCATGGAATTGGCCCCAGCTGTGCATAGAGGGAAACGGAAGCTTCCAGATAAAGTAATTCCGGAGAAAGTGGCAACAATACTACCTGAATCTGCATTTTATACTCAGTTGCTGGAGTTCGAGTCACGTATGGATGCTGCTCTAACTCGAAAGAAGACTGATATTATTGAGTCCTTGAAAGCCCAGTGCGAGCTCAGAAAGTCCTACGGATATACGTCTTCAACACTTTTGCGAATCAAACAGAGATTTCTCCTGAGAATGAAAAAGAAAATGTTCAACCTCCTTCATGGTCGCTTAAAATAATTGGGAGGATTTTGGAAAATGGCAGAGGTCCTGGTTTGGAAGGAGTTCAGCAACAATCAAGCTCTTCGTATCCAAAGTTTTCATCCTTTTTTAAGAAAATTACGATATACCTGGATCAGAATCTTTATCCAGATAATCATGTAATCTTATGGGAGGGTTCTCGATCACCTGTTCTTCACGAGGGGTTCGAGGTGAAGAGGAAAGGTAACAAGGAGTTTACTGCGATTATTAGATTGGAAATGAATTATGAGCCTGAGAAATTTAAGCTTTCACCTGCACTGCAAGATGTTATTGGATTGGAAGTGGAGACACGTCCTAGAATTCTGACTGCAATTTGGCAGTATGTTAAAATGCAAAAGCTACAAATACCTGGTGACACCTCATCTTTCCTCTGTAACCCACCTCTAAGGAAAGTTTTTGGAGAAGATAAGTTGAAATTTTCCATGGTTCAGCAGAAGCTTAATCCACACCTTACTCCTCCTGGGCCTATACATTTGGAGCACAAAATCAAGCTTTCTGGTGTTTGTCCAGCTGGTAATGCTTGTTATGATGTTCTGGTTGATGTTCCTTTAACAGTAGAGAAAGAACTTTCAACTTTCTTGGCCAACATAGAGAAGAACGAGGTTATTGATGCGTATAATCAAACTATTTCTACTTCTCTAAAGCAACTAGAAGAACATCGTAAGAGGCGAGCTTTCTTTCTTGGATTCAGCCAGTCACCGGCAGAGTTCATTAATGCGATAATTGCTTCTCAAGACAGGGATTTGAAACGTGCTGCTGTTGATTCTGCGCGTAACATTGAGAAAGAGCGTCTGTCAGAATTCTGTAACCAACCTTGGTAAGTATCATCCCTTGTACTTATTCTGATTCAATAGTCTTGTTCATTCACGATTTTGAAAGTGCTTTCAATTCACTCCGTGATGCTTAACATTCTATTAGAATCTACTATTACGTAATTACCTATTCCACCATCTTCGTTTTTTGTATTAATACTTTGATAAATTCTAATACTAAAATATCTCATGTAGCTGTTCTGAGAAGTAAAATTATTACTCATCCAAATGATAAAAAACGAAAAACTATTACCTAGATGGGCATTTCATCCATGAATACATAAATTTCAGTTATAACGTCCATGCTCCATTTGTGGTATAGACTCTAGATATAATTTCTTTCATGACAATGCTGCTGTCCCCAGAACAAGAAATTTATTAAATCTTGAAATATGTTATGCCGGCACATGTGATTTGGGTAGCAACTACATTTCGATTTCATTAACTGACCATATTATTGGTGCATGTCACTATAATTTTAGCGAGCAATATCAATTTCTACAGAGTTTAATTTTATGCTATTATTTCGATTGAACTCAGTTACTTGTATTTAATTTTCAACACGTGTGTATTTCTATCTTAAACATTGCACATATTTTTATGCAAAAATTTCCATGTATTAGGCATGGTCTTATATACCTTCTGTGCAATGTATAGGATTGAAGATGCTGTTATCCGATACCTAAATCGCAAAACTGGTGGTGGCAGCGAAGTTGCTGGAAACAAGTAGTCTGAGAACCAGCGATCTTTGAGGTGGTTTTATTTGTGACTAAGATTAATTTTGGTCTCTTAGACTACTCAGAGTTATAACTGAACTACTCACAGATGTGGAGGTGAAGTCCACACCTGTAGCCTCAAGGTAGGAGCAATAGTTGCACATATAGTTGCTCTACAGTGCTTTAACTTTCATTTCATGTTTTCTCCCCAGTTTGAAATGTTGATGCTACTTCTATTAATCGTCATTTTCTTTTGTTGTGAGGGAAGTTGTATGAAGTAGAAAATTGATGTTTATGCTTCATTTATTACTGTATTTGGATTATTAATGACGAGTTTTACTTGAGATCAAAAGGAAACGGTGGCACTTTACTTCTGTATTGCTCGTGTTGAATACATTTCCCCTTGCCCCTAACCGCGTTGCTTTTTGAGCTTTTTCTTTATTGGATAAGTATGTTCTGTTTTGTCCTTGGATGTTGTGGGCGGTGAATAAATTCCCTGTTATTAGCCAAAGACACAACGATTAAGTGCTACTTGTCACTCCACTAACCCTACTTTACTTGCTCAAAGCATTTGATGTTCATCTTTTATTTACGTTTTATTGTGGATAACACCGTTTTAAGACTTTTGTGGAAAACTATAGTGGTCAAGCACATTACTTGAAAGCAAAAAAACACTTGGTTCATCACCTTTAGTAGTCCGGCTCTCTTCTGGGAACTGCTTCTAGAATTTCCAGTAGATTTTACTTCAATAGATAGGGTGTTCTGTTGTAGCGGATAACCGGATAAGTGTTAGTTGTAGTAGGGCTCATCAGGCAGATAAGAGTTGGTTGTCGGGCATATCAGGGGATAAGACTTGAGAGAATTAAACACGTGAACAGATAAATGAAATATGGGAGCAGAATTATGAACAGTAGCTATGTTGTTTTACTACGACTATTTCCTGATCCATACATTTTTGCCATTTTGGATTGTTGATAGGTTTGTCTCCAGTTTATTGAACGTTTGGGCAATGATTAAACATGTCATGAAATCAGGCGCTGTTTCTTTTGTCAAACTGAGTATATGCACGTTTTTAGCTTATGCGTGGTAGAAAATATGTCAGTCTTTGGATGACGCGGCCCCTTACGGTTCGCATGTCATAGGTTTAACTTGGGATGATATAATGAACTTCAAATCATGTTCTCCCTCCGTCCACTAATAGCCTATGTTTGTATTTTCAGAACGGTTTTTATTCTGGACGAGTGTGTTATATTATGTGTTTAAGTGACATGATTTATAATAAAGTAGTAAGAAAAATTGTGTAAAAAAGGTAAGTAAACAAACTAATTGAACATACAAAAGAGAAAAAATGTAAAGAATTAGTGGGAGGGAGAAAGTAATATTGTAGCCAAATAGAAATAGATGCCTAATATTTCATACCGTAAGTTGTAACATCCTAAAGTTTTACCATCTCCGTCTCATAAAATTTTATTCATTTTGACTTTTTTCCGGTCAACATTTTTCGACTTTGACTATAAATTACTCTTACATTGTAATGGTAAAATGTATAACAAAATTACATAATGAAAATTTAGTAAGTAAAGTTTCATGATATACTTTTGTTATATATTTTACCATTACAATTTAAGAATAATTTGTAGTCAAAGTTGAAAACTGTTGACCAGAAAAAGTCAAAATGGATAAAATTTTCTGGGACGGAGGGAGTAGATAGTTTTAGTAGATTTAACATTCTATTCGTATTGACAAGGTATATCTTTATTTTTTTATAATATGTCCATAAGGTATATCCTAAGCTTGCCTTGGAGCATGTTTAAGAGGGATGATTCACTGTGAAATTTCTAAGTGCGCGCACAAGTGAGGGCACGAAGCGTTGAAAAATACACATGCTAGTGTGGGTCAACATATTATTCGAAGACCAATCTAGAAGCGACTGAGCAGGCCTAAAGAGTTGTTCCACACATGAGGGGGTGTTTCGTACAGCCACAATAAGCAAAACAACTTAGTACTCCATCCATCTCACAAAATATTACCTATAAAAAATATGTGCACATTTTTGGGAGGAACATTAAGTAATAAAAGTATATATAAAAAAACAAGTAGGTTAGGTAATTATTTAATTGAAATGTAGCTAAATTGAAGTGTGGTGAAAGTTTGTAATATTATTGTAAAAGATAATGTTTTTAATGTGTGAGATAGTTTTGTTTTTTAGCTAGTAATGAATAACATTTTGTGAGATATATAAAAAGGTAAAGCCGATCAAGTTTTGTAATACGGAGCGAGTGAGTCACTTAACATCCACCGCTAATCGACCGATAGCCCGGCCCTTTGGGCCGGCGTAGTTACTCTCGGGCCGCTCTACGAGATGATATGGTGACCCTATAGACCGACACGTGTTTCAATACGCACATTTTTTCTCACTCGTGCATTTACCGAAAATTTTGAATGGATTCTGGAAACGAAATGTGCACATTATTAATATAAGTATCGTTTACGATCCCTTTTAAACTATTTAAAATTTTGGAACATTACAGTACTCATGTGCTTAGTGGTGTATCTGAGATATAGTTAGCTAGTGAAAATCATCTCCACAAAATTATGCAATTAGACTTGTTGAAATATAGTCTGAAAATTCAATGGGAGACTAATAAGTCTTCGATAAGAAAAGATTTGGGCCTTTCGGGTAGGCTAAAGTGCAAAGTGAGGATAATGAATGTGACAACGCGTTGTAAAACAAATGTGACTACAAGAGCTCTCTGTCCCAATCAATGTCAACGCGTTGGACTTCTTTTACATGGTACTCCTACTTACTATACTACAACTACAGCCAGGCATATAAATTATATAAATTGGAGTTATAAGGTGGTCGTAGTAAGCTGAGTCGGTGACGGAGGAGGTGCATAGTAAATGTGAATATATAAGGTGGTTTAGATTAGTACAGAATAATTGTAATATTTACCGTTTAAACAAAAAGGCAATTAAATTGCTATGAAATAGTAATAATTGTCAAACAGGCCCGGATCTAAGATTTAGAGGCCCCATGCGAAATTTCAAAAGAGGCCCCAAGTAACAATATTAAAAAAAAAGAAAAAAAAAGAAAGAAAGTGAAAACAGGGCACATGAAGGAAGTAAGTTTAATGGGAATGTCTATACTTAGTACTGTTGCATTTGTACTAATATTAGTACACCTTATTAACCGTTAGATCGATCTAAGATTCCATCTCAACGGTTGATAATTTATCAATGCAACATGACCTTGCATTGGTTGCATAATAGGGTTGCATTGGTTGCATAATACCAAAAATTAATATTTAATATAAATTAAATTATAAAAATAATAATTAATATTGATATCATAAAAATATAAAAATTTAATTTTTAACACCATCACCACCACCGGAATCCGGCAGCCACCACCGGAATCATTGGAATCACCGGAATCCAGCCACCACCGGAATCCGGCGACCACCACCGGAATCCGGCAACAAACTACGGAATCTGCAAGATTTCTGTAAAATCTAAAAAAACGTATGCAATGATGCAGCGAACATAATAATTACGCTGCTTCATTGCATATATACTAATACAATGAATATTAAGACGTATTGATGCAGCGATGTATATTGTTGCAGCAGCATCGAGGTTTTTTGTTGGGTTAGGGTTTTAATGGGCTTGCAAGTATTGGGCTCAAGTGTTTGGGCTTGAATATCAGATTTTTAACTGATGATTTGACTTTCTACCTCGATTCTTTCTAACGCATAAATGAATTGAATATTAAATAGAAATAAAATAATTAAATTTCTCCGATAAATAATTAAATCAAATAAATTTGAAAAATATAGGGTATTATTATTATTATTATTATTATTATTATTATTATTATTATTATTATTATTATTATTATTATTATTATTATTATTATTATTATTATTATTATTATTATTATTATTATTATCGCCTCGTTCTATCAGAAGCTTCGTAGCTTGATTTTTTGGTCAACAACATCAACTTTGACTTCCAATTACTCGTAAACTAACCTTGGAACCCCGCGAGGGGCGCTGTCCCTTGCAACCCCGCGAAGGGCGCTGCCCCTCGACCCCGCAAGGGGGCCGCAGCCCCCTTGACCCCCGCTTCGTATTCGTGGTCGATAACTCGTTGGCTCAACAAGCGTGCACTCTACCCGAACTTGTTCCGAGCTCAACGAGAGATCGCATCAGTCTCTAGCAAATCACATTACTACTAAAATGAATTGATGACACTAAAATCACCAACATGTATAGGGTTTAGGGTTTATTTAGAATATTACAAAGCGCAACATCAACATTAAGTTTAATCCAGGTTAGGTTATGACTAATACTGTTATAAGTATTCAACCAAATGTAATAACCAACTATATATACTGGCACAATGTCGTGTGTTTACATACGGCCTCTAACTACTTATGCGTTAGCGTTTAAGCCATTAATCACTTGTTCTTCCAGTGCGTATTCTGGATAGTACATATCTTTCAAGGATACACGTTCATGACTTTGAAAATGTCTCACTGTGATGGATAGAGTAGTTATTATTATTATTATTATTATTATTATTATTATTATTATTATTATTATTATTATTATTATTATTATTATTATTATCCCCCCGTTCCATCAGAAGCTTCGTAGCTTGACTTTTTTCGGTCAACAACTTCAACTTTGACTTCCAATTACTCGTAAACTATAATAATAAAGTATTTAACGAAATTATATTATGAAAATATAATTTTGAATCTAAATTTTCATAATATAATTTTGTTACATATTTTACCATTATAGTTTAAGAGTAATCGATAGTTAAAGTTGAAAGTCATTGACCGAAAAAAGTCAAACTACGAATCTTCTATTAGAACGAGGGGATTATTATTATTACTATTATTATTATTATTATTATTATTATTATTATTATTATTATTATTATTATTATTATTATTATTATTATTATTATTATTATTATTATTATTATTTCATGGTAGGGTATAGGGTTTAGGGTATAGGGTATAGGGTATAGGGTTTAGGGTTTTTAAACATTATAAAATGCAACATCAACATTATCATAACGACCCAGCACTGATTCTAAAAGGAAGTTTACATCATAACTTATAATGCTATTTCAATGTGTTTACATTGATGCAGCATTGATGTTTAGTGTAATGCTACTGCAATGTGTTAACATCGATGCAGCACTGATGCTAAGTGTTGATTTGCATCGCTGTAATTGATGCTGTATCAACATTAATGCGTTGATGCAGCATTGCTTATTTTCCAAAATTTCTTCGACCTAAAACCCGATACTCTTTCCATGGCGTACTCTTTCCATGGCGTATGAAACCGTAGAGTATGTTCAGTACATCTAGTTCTATTGTTATATAATTTAATTTAGATTGGGAGGACTTAGGCGGCGGCTACGGTGGTGGGTGGTGATGGCGGCGGGGGAGGTGGTGGTGGTGGTGGTGGTGGTGAAGGCTGGTGGTTGGTGGTAGTGATTGAATCCGGCGGCGGAGGTGGTGGTTGTGGTGGTGAGTGAATCCAGCGGCGGAGGTGGTGGTGGTGGTGAGTGAATCCGGCGGCGGTGTGGAGGTGGTGGTGGTGGTTGGTGGTGGTGCTTGGTTGGTAGTGATGACTGAAATTAAATATTTTAATATTTAATATTTAGAAAGTAATAATTATTAAAATGTTTTTTTGTCTATTTTGGTTTATAATTTGTTGTATTATTAATCATTATTTAATCTAAAATAATGACAAGTGTCACACTTTAAATGGTGTACTAAAAATAGTACAATGCAACTAGTACTAAGTTTAGCCAATCCCAAGTTTAATACTCCTCATTAATTTTATTTTTAAAGTAATAACATTATATATGACCAGTTTAAAGAGTAAAAAGGTGCACATGTTTGAACAAGATCGATTATAATATTACGGGGCTCTATGAAAATTTCAATGAAAATATACTAACATTTTTTAAAAACATTCAACTAAGTTCTTAACTAATTAAACTTAAAAATTAGAATTTAACAAAAGAAAAAAAAACTTATTTCACAATGAATAAAAGTTAAAAACTAAAATGGAAAAGTAGCACACGTACAAAAATTTGGTACGCTACGAGGACTCGAACACAGTCCACATATATAAACATAGTTAAAGATGAGCCCCACAACCAGTGGGAGAGATAATTATTTGGAGGCCCCGGAATTTTTTGGTCCTATGCGGTTGAACAACCTGCATGGGCCCAAACCGGGCCTGTTGTCAAATATATTTAGTTATATATGGCTTTTCAGTTTCCTTCTTATTTTTTTCATATATAACAAAGATGGTGCTAAAATTAAAATTGAGAGAGTTTGGAGGGGAGACAAATTGTGATGATAGAAGGGAAAGTGTCTGTCACGTGCTAAGAGAAAGAGAAACAACTGTCATGCGCTATATATTCTTGACGCGAATTCACTTGCAAGTTCCTTCTTATTACAGTATGTTTAGAATATGCTATAATAATTGAATAACTAAATAACCAGAGATTGCTAGAATATCCCATTACATATTTTTAGATCTCAAGTCAACTAATGAATAGAGCTTTAGCGCATGAACCGTGCGGGATGGAATCCGTGTAATACCCTCCCTTGAAATTGAACTTGACCCCAAGTTTCTTCTAGGGCGAGCCTTCACTCCAAACAACCGAAATCAGCCCTAGTTCAATGGGAGTAACTACCTTGGATCCAACACCATCTTCTCTGTGCCGATGCTTCTTCTCACAGGTGTGGTATGTCCCGACACCTTCAGTGAGTCTTCCGTCGGTATCACCTCCCTTAAACTTATGAAAGGTTGACCTTGTGTTGATCCAGACGTTTTCATCATATGCAATGCTCTTAGTTAGCAACTCCGCTTCTCCATTATATTACCACAAATACAAGAACATTTGCTTGCAATCCCACAACACCGGGCTCTCATCATATCCAACAAAGGCATTCCAAAGATAATTAACGTCCACCCCAGATTCTGAAATTGGCATAGTAAGTATTGTAGTATAGGATGTATGCCCTGGATCATGAAACATACATGGTTGTAATGTTGATTACAACGAATCTTGCGTCCACTAATTGATCGCACCCAATACTGCGGTTTCCAGGAGGCCACCCATCCATGTATTGAAGCAGATATAACCCGAGAGCCCGAAACATTGTTTCGATCATAATTGACATTCGTGGCTTGGGTGAGGCCACGACTAGACGACCAGTCAATCGGCTTTGACCGTGGTGTCGAGTGACACCGCACTTCGATTTGTCCCGTGGGTTGTCTTCTTCCATTTATTTCATCCCATTTCTCTACAGCCTGCTTGAGTTCATCAATAATTGAATTCAATAAATCATAGCTGCGGAAGCGTAGTGTAGGGATCTACAACCGTGTCTCTAAGGCCAAGTGTTGAGTTCTCTCGCGATACGAGAATTGCTAATTCGTTACCTCTAACGGTTCATTGGCGTGAAGAACACACATTAGGTGGGAGAAATAGAAAACTCACAAAATCAGGCATAGAGAGAGAGAAAGAGATCATCAACTCATGAAAATGACTCTGGTGGAGCTTGTATGTTAGGTTAGACCTGAATAGACTAGAAATCTAAAGACACAACTAACTAATAATAAACATACGAGATGGCATTGCATGCCTAATATTAAGGGATAAGAATAAATACAAATATAGTTTAGAACCTTATCCAGTTATCCATCATTAATCATATTATAAAAGTAGAAATCAACTAAATAACTATAAAATCAGAGATTGCTAAAATATTTCATAACATATCTCCATCCATACTACATGGAACTGAATTCAACTTTAACCTACGGAATGTGCGGAAATGAATCCCTGCATGGTATAAGAGTACAAAATCAACTGGTACGGACTAAAATAAAATGCTCATTGATAAATGTTTCAAATCTCTATATATATGAACAATGTGAATATCTTATCTTATAGTTTCAATCGTTAGATTTATGCTATACCTTTCTTAGTCTTGTTGGAATTTCTGTCGTCACACGGAGAATGTGAGAGTTGGAAGATGGAATAAGAGAAAGTGTTAATTGTTAATATCATATAATAACAATAGAAAAAAAAACTTGTACAAAAACATATGTCAATACATAACAATAATTGACTTTAAATGTAAACTTCCCTGAATTTGATTCAGCCGCATGATCGTCCCTTAGTACGCCATAGGAACATAATGAGTCACAAACAGATTGATACCTTTAGCCGTGACCATCACAGATCTTCAAACAGCTCCCAAATGAGTAACAAACAACAAGAAGTGGTGAGTGGAGTCGATGGTTGGACCATCTCTCCGTAAGACAGATACTTGCCCCGCTCGTGGTGCTTACGGAATTATAGAAATCTGTCTCCCAGGATAAAATTACTCTAACATAACTAAGGAGCACTCTAATAGTCGAATCTGGAGAACTTAATTTGAGTATGATTGAGTTAAAATAGAGCAAATGATGGAGAAGGAGAAATATTGCTTGTGTATTGATGAAATTAGGTTCATCATCTATTTATACTTCTTTCATATCCTTTCCCAAGTGTTACAATTCTTCAAAAAATGTACAAACCTTCATTCTAGAAGAGGAACCGTTGATTCACAGTTCTAGAACCGTAACAGTCTTGGGCGGTTACGATTATTTTTCCATCTGAGGAATCGTGAGTAACCCGGCCGACGGTTGTATGGTTTCAGGAACCGTAGGTTCTAGAACCGTGAATGACTAGGCTTTTTTATTAGAGTTAAAAAATCATAGCTAACTATACAATCGGTAGAGATAATTAGTATAAATGATTAGAGGATCTAATTACTAGGAGTAATTAGAATTAGACTGTAACAACTCTAATTACTCTAATATAAAGTTGTTGCTCTTATACTTTAATTATATTGGAGGTTCTAAGGTAATTAGGGATATTATTCTATTAATTAATTAAGTGTGAAAACTCTAATTTTTACATTTAAAAAGACAAAAAAAAAAAAAAATTTATTCAAGAATCGGCATTGCCGATTCTAGAACCGTAAGCACCAGTTCAAGGACCATGAACTGTAAGAGTCAGTTACGGTTCCTCATATATTGCTGAATGAATCGACGATTCTGAAACCGAGAACCGCCAATTCCAAGGAACCGTCCAGGTCTATGCATAGGGCCAGAGCAGAAGTAATCGTGTTGATTTAGAAGATCAAACTTTGATAAAATGATTGGGGCATTACATTGTACCATTACACTATTAAAATCTAACTATTATGCCACCAGAACAAAAGTAGCTAAATAAATTCTGATATAATTTCAACTCTCCCAAAAGTTCGAACTGATAGGGAGGAACGAAATTTAGTCATTTATATTAGTTTTCAATTACCCCCCCCCCCCCCCCCCCCCCCCCCCGCACTTGTGGTTGATTTCAACCATGCATTGCAGAGGCCAATCGAGTGGAAATATAGAATGGGGAGGAATTTGTTTTTGATGAGATTCAAACCCAGGTGGGCGTGAGCTAGATGACTCTAATACCATGATAAAATTCCAACTCTCCCAAAAGCTGAAACTGATTGGGGGGATTAATTCTCCAATAAATTCATATCACACTTTTCCAATGATACACTTGATTCATCACTAACTGTAACAGGGGCGGAGCTAGGAATGAAAAATGGGGGTTGTGAGATATATTATAACAAGATACTTATTCGAAAATTAAAAAATTTAATTAACAAAAATACACTAACAAATTTACTTAGGGGTGACGAAATATGAATTTTACAAAAATATACATATGATAATTTAAAATTTTGGGAGTTTGGGGGTGGTCGTCACCTCCCCCGCCCCCGCCACCCCCTATCTCCGCCCCTAAACTGTAATAAGTACATGTGGTTGAATTTCAGTTTCAATTTATTAATTTCAATTCAAATGAACTAAATTCAATTCAGTTAAAATTTTAATTAGTTAGAGTTGAATTTAAATATCAAACAGATCTGAGATCTCACTAAAAACCTGACTATGCGTCAAATTTCGTGTGCGCGCGGTTCCCTTTATTTGCTAACTTAATCTTCTTGAACCACACCATAAGCGTGAAATTATGGTAAAGCTGTTAACAAAACATGAACGCATGTACCCCGTGCGAGATAGTTTGTTTACCGAATAAAAAGTAATAATGTGAAAAGAAAACATACAGATCACTCATCAGTGACATGATATTAATTTATTGGGCATATATAATTCTATGCCTATCTAATTATATTATATTGATATCATATTTTCATATTGCAATATATAATGAATCACGGTGATTTGTTATGGTGCGGTTTAATCGCCTCGCTCTTTACTTTTCATTTTAAGGGATTGGAAGTTCTGGTGGGTATTTATGGGTATCAAGTTAACACTATTTTCCATATCAAAATGTTTGCGATTTATGTCGTGAATATTGAACTGATTATGGTTTTGGATGAGATGGTAATACTTGGGCTGTTTGGTTTCATTTGATTGTGAGGAGGAATCAGAAGTTACTTAGAAATGGTTTTTTTTTTTTTAAACGGCAAATATTACAACTACTCATACACTAATACTATACAAACTTATTAAACCACCTTGTTTATCGACATCTAAATCAACCTTATAACTCCGCCACGAGGCCCACGACGCCACCGCCGGGGATCGAACCCGACACCTCTCCTTCACTATCCCAACTCCTTACCGCTGCACCACCTTATAACTCCCAGTATTACAACTACTGAGAGTTATACAACAAAAGAGATCTGCTAATATGGTTTTGGGCTCCTTACCGCTGCACCACCTTATAACTCACAGTTACTTAGAAATGGTTATGTTAAGAAAACAATCAATCACGAACTATAACTCGAACAAATAAGAACAAACAATAAAATAATAAAGCAAGAACACAAGATTTAACGTGGTTCAACTATAAATAGCCTACGTCCACGGGAGGTGATCACTTTCTTCTTTAATATTACTTGAACAAGTTAGAGGAAAGAATCCGACTCAATCTACCAACTCACAATCACTTAGGAATCTCTCTTGGAAGAATCTCTCTATTCTAACCCTAACTTCTATTCCCAATCTACAGAGAATAAACTATTGAGTAACTGAGTGATGTTCTAGTGATTATCAATATATAATGGAACTGGTCCATATATATAGTACTCAAACTAAGCCTATACTAATTCCTAACAGGATTCGGAATTACCTCAAGTCTCATAGTATTGGAAATACCAACTCCTTGTAGAACTCTAATTCCATCTTCCATAATTCAAATAGACTTATGTTTCCTTTCACAACTCTTTCCTAAAACAGGATTTAGTTAAACACTCATAAATCTCCACCTTTTAGCTCAATCCACTCCACCGTGTTCTTGTAACACTTGCCGAAGAAAGTAATTTTACTCTTCTCATTCTTCACATAAGTCACATATGCAAGAATAGTGGAAACCTCCATCTCCCATCGATATGCTAGTTGAGACCCTGTACACAACTCACCAAGTGAGTAGGTAAAGCGTTAGTAGGCACAACTATTGCATTCTCCACAACCTTCATCATCTTAGTCCAATTCGACTCCACCTTGAGTTGAATCCCATTTGACTCTTCCTCGTGATGATTTCCACTCGACTCCACCTCGAGCGTAATTCCACTAGCTTCCAGTCTAGCTTCTTTCTTCCTTTGAACAACGTATGCATCCGTAACCCATGCATCTAGGTCCACAATCACTCTAGAAGCTTTAAGAGCGGCTCCATGCACCTTCAAGACCATGCCACGCTTTGCCACGCAATGTTTCCCTTGTCCACGTGCTTTCACGCGCACATGTGGTCTCCTTCTTATCCTGCGCAAATTTTTGACACATGACTTGACATTCCGTTCCGTGCTCGTTCCACCATTGCCGACTTTCTGAGGCTTTGTTTGAGCTCGTTTCTCCACTAAATTCAACGGTTCTTTCTCTGTTGGATAAATCTTAAGCTCCTCTACCTCCTCCAAACTTCGTACCCTCGGTTCAGGCTGGAATTTCAAAACCACCATTGAAGTTGGCTCCAGTTCTTCATCTTCGTGATTCACAGGTTGCTCGATCTTCTTTTCTTCATTGATCCCGATCGACTTCGTCTCACACGTAGTCAACATAGCTTCACCTGGCTCACAAATCACGTTCGTCGCATATCCCAACTCCTTCCGTCGAATTTCAATACCAGAGCTTATTACTGCAATGTTATGGCCAACTATAATTTTGCAATTCAAACCATAAAGATTCTTGTTTCTTTTCCTTTTAGAACAACACATGAATCTTTAGAGATTTTCATAGTACCACCATAAGCCTCAAACTTATAACCCTTGCTTTCTAAAGTAGCAAGTGAAATCAAATTTCTTCTTAGTTAGGAATATACCTTACATCAGACAAGACTTTGCAAGTTCCATCCCCCACTTGTAGCATTATTCTTCCAAGGCCTTGAACTTTGCATACCTTGTCGTTTCCTAGCATCACTGTACCTCCATAATTCTCATCCAACTTGAAGAACCATTCCTTGCGAGGGCACATGTGAAAGGTACACCCGGAATCTAATATCCATTGATCTTCAACTTTACTTTCCACAATGTTTAAGACTTCGGCACTATCATAACCTGTGTATCCTGCAAACTCATCCAGTTTCTTATCTTTCTGAAACTGTTTTCGTTGTTTCTTCCATGCAGGACAGCTTCTTTGAATGTGTCCGATTTTGTTGCAGTGGTAACATCTTCTGGTTTCCTCTTCATCTGAACTGGATTTACCCTCAGTACAAGGCTTCTTTTCTTTCCACTTGTTAAATTTGTTCTTCTTAGTAGAATTGTGATAGAGACCTTCACCATCACTTCCAACTGGCAATTGTGGTCGTTTTGTCTTCTCCTTCGTTCTAATGGCTTGAAGAACATCTTCGAATGTGAGTGCTTTCTTGCCACCATATAGTAGCGCCTCTTTGGTAAGTTCAGACCTCTTTGGTAAAGCTGTCAGTAGCACCATAGCTCGATCATCGTCCTTGATCTTCTCTCCAATGCTTTCCAGATCATCAATGAGTTTCCGGAACTCGTCGACTTGTTCCATAAATGGCCTGTCATCAATCACCTTGAAAGCATACAGACGTTGCTTTAGATATTGCTTGTTTGCCAGCGTTTTGGTGTTGTAGATTGCATCAAGCCTATCCCACATATCTTTGGCAGTTGTTTTATCTTGGATTTCTCTGATGATGGGATCTGATAGGTTTAATACAATCAAACTCATGCCCTTCATGAGAATTTTCTTCTTCTCTGCAGCATCCATAGTGGTTGAGAACGCTTCTTCTCCATCCAAGGCTTCCTCACATCCTTGATGCGCCATTAGTGCCCTGATCTTCAACTTCCATAATCCAAAATCTCCTGTTCCATCGAACTTGTCAATATCGATTCGAGTTGTCATCGTGATATTTGCTAAGACGACGCCAATTGTTAAGAAAACAAACAAAAGAGATCTGCTAATATGGTTTTGGGCTCCTTACCACTGCACCACCTTATAACTCACAGTTACTTAGAAATGGTTATGTTAAGAAAACAATCAATCACGAACTATAACTCGAACAAACAAGAACAGGCAATAAAACAATAAAGCAAGAACACAAGATTTAACGTGGTTCAGCTATAAATAGCCTACGTCCACGGGAGGTGATCACTTTCTTCTTTAATATTACTTGAACAAGTTAGAGGAAAGAATCCGACTCAATCCACCAACTCACAATCACTTAGGAATGTCTCTTGGAAGAATCTCCCTATTCTAACTCTAACTTCTATTCCCAATCTCCAGAGAATAAACTATTGAGTAACTGAGTGATGTTCTAGTGATTATCAAAATATAATGGAACTGGTCCATATTTATAGTACTCAAACTAAGCCTATACTAATTCCTATCAGGATTCGGAATTACCTCAAGTCTCATAGTATTGGAAATACCAACTCCTTGTAGAACTCTAAATCCATCTTCCATAATTCAAATAGGCTTGTGTTTCCTTTCACAACTCTTTCCTAAAATAGGATTGAGTTAAAACTTACAGGTTACAACAAAAAGTTCGAACTATTGAAAAGGTCATGTGGAATATCTACTTATATTAAATTCGTCTAACACTCCGTACTCGCGGGTTCATTTCAACCTCTTTGGGGAGGCCCAACGTTCTAATAATCTTATAAAATGAATTAATTACATCTCATCTAACAGTTCGAATTTTACTCGTGGGGAGGAATGGAGTCTAGTAATTTATATTAATTCTCTATCACTCCCCTGCACCCGTTGTCGATTTCAACCTCTTTGGAGAGGTCAATCGAATAAAAATCCAATACGGAGCGAAGTTTAATTAAAAAAATTCAAATCCATGTGGGCGTGAGTATACATGAATACCAATGCAACTTCTTGAAAAGTTTGAAGTCATATTACCAACTTCTTCTTCACTTCTTAATCACTCCTCGTATTTCCATTCAAGTTTTTCGGTAAGTCCAAGAACTCATATCAATAGTGAGAGGGAACGTACCATGGTCTCCCCTGAATTGAAATAACTTTCGCAAACCATATGCTTCTGCCGTCCCCTCCCTTATAAGTTACTCACGTTTAATTCTTTTCGTTGGATAGTTTTCAACTTTAATTCTCAATTACTTTTAAACTATAATGATAAAATATTTAACAAAATTATAGTATGAAAATATAGATCCCAAACTATAATGATAAAATATTTAACGAAATTATAGTATGAAAATATAGAGTTTAAATTTTCATAAAATAATTTTATTAACTATTTTACTACCAGTAATCATAAATCAATATTAAAAGATATTGATCCCAAAAAATTCAAATTGAATTATAGTAGTAGTGATCTGTATATATAGTTAATTAATGGGTTAATTATAAATTAGTGATGTTCCTAATACTTTCTTATAGATTAGTGATACATGAAAAAGTTATTACAAAATAGTGTTTAAATATGGATTAGCTATAATAACCTTATTTAGTTTAGTAACTAATTAAATAATTAATTATTTAATATTAGTTTTCTATTACTTTTCTAATTAGTCTAGCCGCGAATGAATACTATAATTAGCTTTAATGATATAATAGACATACCTTTCCTTTCGGTTGAAGAACCCCATTTTGATCCACAAGCATCTTCCATGTAAGAAGCTAATGCCAGAATCTCCGTACATGCTAATTACAAAGATTATGATGTATAAATATGTCAACCGATCGATCGAGGAAAAGTATTATTTTGGTGTTCTGCTAATTGTCATCCATATATCCATATATATGTACTATTTAAGTTAACCCAAAATTTCCGAAGGTAATTTTGTGATTCTTGGTTTAATTAAGTTGGTTTGGTGGAGGATTTGTAACTTGTTTTGGATAATTGGATGCTTGATTTTCATTGTTTCAAACATGATGCTTGAATTCTTGTTAGCCCTAAAAAATAGACGTATGTCACATGTAATTGGCGAAAATAAATCACATCTTACCTTCACGAAGTCTAAAAATTGACAAGTATCTAAATGCAACTAAGATGCTTGTATTTTCTCAAGCGTTAAAAGGGCACCATCCGTTCAAGAATATAAATAATTCACACGCATCTTTTTGTTGGCAAGCATCTAAATATTAAATTTGTCATTGACAAGCATCGCGATATAAGTAAGGATGCTTGATTAGATTTAGTCTAAATTTGTTGACTGATAGTGAAATACGTGAGAATGTGTGATTAGTTGGAGAAAATTTAGGAATGAAATACTAAAATTAGTAGAATCCACTAATTTGTAAATAAGTTTTCACTAATTTATAATAAAGTATTTAGGTTACACTAATTTGACATAAAGAATTAAAAGTATCACTAATTTATAATTATTCCTTAATTAATTACGTACGTACATCTGTGTCAACTTAGCATTTTACATTTAATTAGTAATTGTAGTACTGTAGTATCCTATTAATTATATCCTCCAATGATATCCATCCAAAACATAAACTAGACCATAAATGGTCTATCCTGGAAAGTCATGTATAATGGAGCAATTAAAGAAGATTGGTTTGCATCCACGAGCTTTCCGAAAAGTTAATTAAATAAAGATCAAATTTCGTTGTACACACCAGCTGGTCCTTAATTAGCTTATAAAATTAATCCATGCACAACACCTATTCAATTCAAATAGATCAGACCATCACCAAATTAAAGCTGGACAAACTCTCTATTATAGAGAGTACACCACTTTGACTAATTTTTAGAGAAACAACAACATAAATGGGAATATTTAACACTATAAAAAAGGAGCATATTCATTTTAGGGATTATTATATATTGGGACCATGAGAATCTTGGCATCTACGATAAGTCGTCATAAAGCGTACACACCATCTTCTAACAGTGGCTTAGAAGGAAGGGAAAGTACTTCGTTAATTAAGAACGACAGAAGAACTGAGATTGTTCATGGTTGAACAGGAAAGAGAGAAAGAATTATCGAAAGAAGACTTCGACCTGACACGACTAGAACTCTAAGACATAACTAGCCAATTAGTAAAGACACTTGATGACATGCAATGCCTAAAATAAAGGAATTATGGTTTTGGTTAGATAGAGATAAGAGATCTCATCCTACTTCAACCTTATCCATGCAGGCCCGTAAACCAATTGAACAACATACTAAAGTAAATAATTAAATACTCTCTGCTACTATGCTACTGCTACTAGATTTCCCATGGTCCACTAGCTAGCCGGCCACGGTCTGCGTAGGATTTACTGTAATCCCTAATAGATTACCTATTACGTTTAAATGTAAAATCTTCCATTTTTGTTGATCATCAAAAATGATACTATTTTTTTTTTTTTTAAAACAGCAAAATTTTTTTATTTATGAAAGAGCATAAGAAATGCTCCATGAAACATACATAAAATACACGAAACAAACTTTCGGATTACAAAGTCTACAAGACCACACCAATACATCATCACTTAATCGCATAATCGCATGGGTCATACCAAACAAAACTCCCATAATTACATCCGTAATCCATCACAATTGACTCAAAGGAAATCAAACATGACCTTAGATTTAACGTGAAACCAAACATGACCTTAGATTTTGAGATTTTTTCTTTTCTTTTCTCCGATGAGCAGCCGTAAAGACTACAATCTGAGCTATAATGCCCCGATTTGGAGCTGTGTTACAACTCCGATTGGAGATGTAAAGCTCTGATTTGAGCTACAACTCTCGATCAAAGTTGTCTCCGATTGGAGCTACTTTCGTTTTTCTCTTTTTTTTTTTTTTTTTTTTTTTTTTTTTTTTTTTTTTTTTTAGTTTTGAGTATTTTTTGAAATTTAAAGTTTGTTGGGGATTATTTTGCAGAAAATTTGAGATTATTTTGAGAATTTAAAATTATTTATATTTATTATGTTGAATTGTGTAGTGCTATAATTTGGTAAAATTGAAAATAAATGGAAAATCAACCTGTTTGGACTGAAAGAAAATCAAATATTTCATCAACGTACGTTTTAGGTTGTAATTCTTGAAAAGTCAAATTTATATGTTTTGATGTAATTAAATTTATCTAACAAGGTATCTTTATGTAATAGTTGATCTATCAGAAATTCAGATGCAATAAACAACTCTAAAAAAGGGTCCAAACTTTAAGAACATTTGCCAACCCAAACAATACTACGATCACGAGTGTTTTTCCGATGTAGGGTATGTCATCCAGTGGCGGAGACAGGAATGAAAAGTTGGGGTGGCATGATATATTAGAACAAGATACTTACTCGAAAGTTAAACTTTTTCATTAAAAAGATACACTATTTAAAAAAATTTACGGGTAGCGACATGTGAATTTTGCAAAAATATATATATGATAATTAAAAAAATTGAAAATTTAGGCTGACAGTCGCCCCTACGTACCACCCCTGTCTCCGTCCCTGATGACATCCTATAACTGAGAATGCTGATCCGCACACTGGGTTCACATTCACAAGTAGGGAGTGTTGCAAGAGAGAGTTGACTAATTAAGAGTCTGGCAAAAAAACGGCATGAAAATATCGCCCACTTTGGTGACAAGCACAGTAAGCCGACATGAGCAGTGGTACCACAAATCTCAACAGCTAAAATTGATAACCATGTCTTGTTATTACTTAAACTAAGTCTACTCCAGAATATCTCTATTACTACTACTCCCATCACAACTCACAAGCCCACAATTTATTTTTCATTTCCCCTTTTAAAACATGTGCCTAAATAATAATGATTAAAACTATCTAGCTAAGCTCCAAATTAAATTCCATCACGTGTGTATATATATATACCCCCCTTTCTCTCATCACTCACTCACTCTCACAACACAAACCATATCCTCTAACTCAATCTTTTCTCATTTCTAAACAACAACAACAAAAATGGTTTCTTCTCTCTACTTGTCTTCTTGACTCTAGGGTTTCTCCTCTTCTCACTAAACTCAATCTTCTCATTCCCAAACAAACCATTTCTAAAACTCAAAGCACTCAACAATGTCTTACCAAAATCACTCCCAAGCATATCTTCCTTAGTCACCTTCTACAAAAACCGCCACCGGTTGTTAGCTTGGTACACCGAGCTACTTTCCAATTCGGAAACCCTCACCATCACCCTCCACCGCCTCGGGGCCACTAGAACCATTGTAACCGCGAACCCGCAAAACGTTGAGTACATTCTCAAGACAAACTTTGCCAATTTCCCTAAGGGAAAGCCCTTCACCGGTCTACTAGGGGACTTTCTAGGCCAAGGGATATTCAACGTAGACGGCGAAAAGTGGTCAATGCAACGGAAGATTTCGAGTCACGAGTTCAGCGCCAAGTCTTTGAGGGAATTCGTTGTTAAGGTTCTCGAGAAGGAGGTGGAAGAACGACTTGTTCCGGTTCTTGGGAAAGCGGCCCGAAACGATGATGTTTTGGACATGCAAGACGTGTTGAGGAGGTTTGCTTTTGACACTATTTGCAAGGTGTCACTAGGTGTGGACCCTTTTTGTCTCGACATGTCTAAGCCTCCGCCACCACTCGCGGAGGCTTTTGATGCCGCGTCATTGAATTCCGCGGTGCGTGGGGCCGCCCCGGTTGCCGCAGTGTGGAAATTGAAGAGGTTTTTCAACATGGGGTCCGAGAAGGACCTGAAAGAAGCGGTCAAGCTTGTGCATGGGTGTGTGGAAGAGATTATTAGGTCCAAAAAAGAAATGATGGGTAAAAATGGAAATAAAAATGATCAAAATGATCTTTTGTCCAGGTTCCTAGAAGCTGGCTTGGAGATGAAATGGTGAGGGATATGGTGATTAGTTTCTTGATGGCGGGGAGAGACACGACATCCTCCGCGCTGACGTGGTTGTTCTGGCTCCTCTCCGGCCACCGAAAAGTTGAAAAGAAAGTGGTGGAGGAGATAAATGCAATCAAGATTAGTGTGAGTAATAATGAAGGAATGGGGTTTGATGAGTTGAAGCAAATGGATTTTACCAAAGCGTGTCTGTGCGAGTCGATGCGGCTTTATCCACCGGTGGTGTGGGACTCGAAGCATGCTGCTAAAGATGACATTTTGCCAGACGGGACTCCGGTTTATAAGGGGAACCGGGTGACTTACTTCCAGTATGGGATGGGGAGGATGGAGGAGTTGTGGGGTGAGGACCGGTTTGAGTTTAAGCCGGACCGGTGGTTTGATGAGAATGGCAGTTTGAAGATAGTTAGTCCTTATAAGTATCCGGTTTTCCAGGCTGGCCCAAGGGTGTGTCTAGGGAAGGAAATGGCTTTTATTCAGATGAAATATGTGGTGGCCTCGGTTTTGAGCCGGTTTGAGTTGGTTCCGGTTCGGTTAGATGAACCAGTTTTTGTGCCACTCCTAACAGCTTACATGGCTGGGGGTTTGAATGTTAGGGTTTTCCGGAGGGCACATCAATGATGAAGGAATTAGAAGTTAACTTTTTATTTTAGAAGCCTTTTATATATATATATATATATGTACCTAGCTGTATAAGCAAAATACGTAGTATATATGTTTGAATGTGCAAAATTTATTAAGAATTGTGGAAGCAAATTAACTTGAGAACTTTTAGCTAAGCTAAATTACCGCTATATACATATGTGTTGAGTAAATTTTGGTGTCATATGAACTCCGTAAATGCACTTGATGACCACTAAGATATGATCCTTTAAACCCGCTCGGACTATTACTTTTAGGTTTTTTAACGGCTGTGATATACGTTGATCTTTCACAAAAACTTATACGTACATGTAATTTTTTTTTAAAACGGCAAAAATCTTTTTATTAATTAATGGAGCATATATAAGTAATGCTCCAAACAACAATACATCGGAAATACACGGAACAAACCTCGTGCTAAAATTTTGGTTCATAACCACAGACACATGATATTACAGTAACTAAAACCCCAACACCCACAATCCAATCCTATGATTTAACGTACATGTAATTTTTAACGTATTTTATCACTAGTGCACTCACTAGTGATAGGTAGAGAAGATTAAACTCTTTAGTTGGTTTTGCCTCAAGGGAAGGGAGGTTGAAGAACTACAACTCGGTAGGTGCGTGGTTTCCAGAACACTTTGTTTGGATTTGGACGGTTAATTAAGGGGCATTTTTGTGGGTTGGGTTGGTTTCTCAAATAAAGAGTGGGAAGCTTTGTGACGTCCTTGCTGCCTCTTATAGCTGTTCAGGTGGTTTGGGTGTTTGAAAGAAGACTGTGCCTTGGGTGGTTCACGGGATGATGGCTTTAGTTCTTTTGATAAAGCTTCTTTCTTGTTCTCCTTAGGCCTTGGTTTGCTTTGCCCTTTTTTCCGAGTTTTGTAGTATTTTTTGGGATTTTGGTTCTAGAACTTGAGTTATGAGAATTGCTAGCTTATACTCATCCGTTTTTTTTGGATTCTATAAGTTTACTTTTGGATCGGAGTTTTATGAGGTTTATATAATGATTATAGTGTAGTGTGTTGGTTTAGTGGCAGGACCCACAATAAAGTTGTGAGATAAAAGATTTGTCAAAAATAGAAACGTATAGAATCCAAAGAAACGGACAAAAATGAAATATGTATAAAATCCAAAAAAACAAATGAGTATTTTTTTCTTTTCTTA
This sequence comes from Plantago ovata, assembly GCA_028274465.1. Lineage (NCBI taxonomy): Eukaryota > Viridiplantae > Streptophyta > Magnoliopsida > Lamiales > Plantaginaceae > Plantago > Plantago ovata. Next base: position 5,731,732 of record CM051458.1, read on the forward strand.
AAGCCGGAAGGGAAAAAAAAACAAAAACTAGTGCACTCACTAGGAAAATAAGAAATAAGTCGTGTATACCCACACGGCTAGCTTACATTTGATTTTGGAAGCATTCCTTGACTTTCTTCCAACCCACACGGTAGCTTTCTCTTGCTTGATATTTTGTCTTCTCTTTAGCTTTCAAATTTCTACGTGTTTCACACTTGACACGATTCTGCAGAATAATTGCTTGTGAAAGTTTTATATATATACTGGTGGTTCTCTGGCTTTGATTTAATTTATATTCATTTCATCTTAATTTTCTTTTCAAAGCAAACAAACATTCATGGCACCCTACCATTTAGTCTATGTAACAAATAAAATTGAACAAATGAAATTTTATTAATTTTAAATATTTAGATTTACAATCTCTACGAATCCTCTGATTCGACTCTTCAAGAAATATATAGAACTTGACTTTTGAGAAGTTGAGCGACTTTGATGCTTCGGTCTTCTCTTGGCGTCGACTTGGAAGTTTGGATTTGTGACTCAAGGGCATTCGCAGCTTGTTCTTGAGACGCCGCTTTGACTTGCTTGAAGTTGGCAGTTGACGCTTGTTAACTTCTTGGATTTGTTGATTCAAGGGCCTTCTCAGCTTGTTCTTGAATCTTCACTTGGAGTTGGCGGCGATCGCTTGTTAACTTCTTGTTGGCTTGATGGTTGTCGTTGACTTCGTCTTGAGCTTCGTGACTTGTGTATGTCCTTATCTTCTTCAAAGGCTTTGTGCTTGATCTGATTAGGACGGCGGACTTGACTTGAGCGCGTCTATTCGAGGTCCTTCGCAGCTTGATCTCGAACTTGACGCGGATTTGATTTGAATGGCGTCAATGCAAGGGCTTGTGCTTGATCTTGGATTGAACGTCAGTTCTTGGAGCTTGATCTTTGCGAACGAACACGTCTTCAAGGGTCGTAGAGAGTTGATCTTGAATCTGAAATGTACGTTGCTTCGATCTTCGAGTGAGTGCCTCCACGAGCTTTTGCGTTGGAGTTCGATCTTCTGTTGCTGCTGCAAGTGTCTTTGCGACTTGTTCTTGGAGCTGCCTTCGTCTTCTTGAAGAACTGGAGTTGTTCTTGCTTGAAAAGATGTCTTTGATCTTCTTGGCTTGTTGTGGAATTCTTCACTTCTGTTTGAGCTCTGACTTCTGCTTCTGGAATTGTGATTTTTTTGGTGGAGAATGAGCTCCTTATATAAGTGAGGAAAAAAAGAGAAGGATCAATTCTGATTGGTCGATACAGATTTGATCTTATATGTATTTCATTCTAGCAATTAATTAATAACTGCATCAATTTTATGACGTGGCACATCATGATTGGTCAATTGAGTATTCTTTCCCATGTCATTATTTTTAAATGTAAAAATAATATTGACACAGTTAATATTCCGTGCACTACAAGAAAAACCGGATTTAGCGACGGATGGAATCCGTCGCTATTCAGGCCCGATCCGTCGCTAACAGGCATTAGCGACGGAGACTCCGCCGCTAAATAGGACGTCGCGAAAAGTGGCGTCGCTAATGAAATAAGCGACGGATAATATGATCCGTCGCTGTTTTCAGCGACGGATTAAACGATCCGTCGCAAACTTCATCGTGACCAAAGTTGTGACAGAATACTTATCCGTCTCCATATATAGCGACGGATAAACTTATCCGTCGCTAAACGGAGTGACATGTGTCTATATGTGGTTCAAGCTCTTTAGCAACGGATAATTTCATCTGTCTGTATATATAGCGACCGATAACATAATCCGTCGCTATATATAGATACGGATAACATCTGTAACGCCCCAGATTTCAGAAGCTTAAAGGGTTGAGAACGCTACTCATACCATCAAGGTGCACCTTTCTTTTCGGGAATCCACCTAGAAGAACTTCAGAGTTAAGCGTGCTTGCTCTGGAGCAATTCTAGGATGGGTGACCCACTGGGAAGTTCCCGGTGCGCGCACGAGTGAGGACAAAGTGCGTGGATTAGAACCCGGGTTGGTCTGTGGGGCCAGCATATCACCCCGAGAGCGCCCATGAGTAACCACGCCGGCCGGATTGGTCGGGTCGTTACAAATGGTATCAGAGCCTAGATCAACCCAAAACCCGCATCGGGTGGACGGTTGGTAAAGGTTATTGTCAGTTTGTCACCCCCACCACTTAAGGCGCTCGACGAGGACGTCGAGGCTTTAAGGGGGGTAGATTGTAACGCCCTAGATTTCAGAAGCTTAAAAGGGTTGAGAACGCTACTTATACCATCAAGGTGCACCTTTCTTTTCGGGAATCCACCTAGAAGAACTTCAGAGTTAAGCGTGCTTGCTCTGGAGCAATTCTAGGATGGGTGACCCACTGGGAAGTTCCCGGTGCGCGCACGAGTGAGGACAAAGTGCGTGGATTAGAACCCGTGTTGGTCTGTGGGGCCAGCATATCACCCCGGAGAGCGCCCATGAGTAACCACGCCGGCCGGATTGGTTGGGTCGTTACAAACACGGGTTCCAATCCGCGCACTTTGTCCTCACTCGTGCGCGCACCGGGAACTTCCCAGTGGGTCACCCATCCTAGAATTGCTCCAGAGCAAGCACGCTTAACTCTGAAGTTCTTCTAGGTGGATTCCCGAAAAGAAAGGTGCACCTTGATGGTATGAGTAGCGTTCTCAACCCTTTTAAGCTTCTGAAATCTGGGGCGTTACAATCTACCCCCCTTAAAGCCTCGACGTCCTCGTCGAGCGCCTTAAGTGGTGGGGGTGACAAACTGACAATAACCTTTACCAACCGTCCACCCGATGCGGGCTTTGGGTTGATCTAGGCTCTGATACCATTTGTAACGACCCGACCCACTAACGGGCCGAGACCCAGCCCAACGGGCCGGCAAGGTTACTCATGGGCGCTCTCCGGGGTGATATGCTGGCCCCACAGACCAACACAAGTTCTAATCCGCGCACTTTGTCCTCACTCGTGCGCGCACCGGGAACTTCCCAGTGGGTCACCCATCCTAGAATTGCTCCAGAGCAAGCACGCTTAACTCTGAAGTTCTTCTAGGTGAATTCCCGAAAAGAAAGGTGCACCTTGTTGGTATGAGTAGCGTTCTCAACCCTTTTAAGCTTCTGAAATCTGGGGCGTTACATCATCCGTCGCTAAATCTGGAGGGTAAAATTTTTTTCTTCCCTATTTTGATAGCCAATTTATAATACCAAAACCTGTACATACAGTATATACATCAATTGTCCATAATTCTCATTGAAACGAGTCATAAAGTAAACTCAAAATGGTGAAAAATCATTAATATAAATAGACAAATGTTGGAAGTTCATTGCACACGAATGTATATAAGGTGTCGAAGATTCTAAACTAGTTACAATGCATGCAATTGCTAACTCTAATAATCCAACATTGCAAAGTAACAATTCCAAGTCCAAAGGATCCCAATCTATACGAACATGCCTGTAAAAACAAAATGAAAAGGAGAAAGTTAAAAGATTGAACCTGAATCAACATACAACTCACATAGCCCTAAATTCACTAACACATGGTGACTAACATATCACCCAAACACATACAGTGGCTAACATACCACTCACACTAATGAACCAGTTTGTAAACGTAGCAATAAGGCATTGTGAATCACACGGCTGGCATGGGAGGCTGAAGTGGACCAAGGATGGGATCTGCAAAGACAAAGAAACCATACAAAATGAACGATGTAAGTTCATATGTACACATCAATTGCAACTTATTCAGTAATTAATAAAACTTTCATACTTAGTGCATAAACAAATAAACCACACAGACAATACATGTAAGTATAGTTTGTACCCTCTTCATCGCCTGTGGCTAAGTCCACAAATGTGCCATCGTGAAGATGTATGACTTCATCCATGACATGAACGGGGTTCCTATCAAGTGCACCCAAGTCCACACTCGCTTCTTGGTAGGAGTTAGTCGTTGAGTCATCATCCTCAATGTACTCCACCTTGGAGCGTGCACGTATATGGATAGCAGCCACCCAGTCATTTTGGGACCGTTTCAAGGTGGGATATGGAAGATACATCACCTGGCGTGCTTGAGCAGCCAAGATAAAAGGTTCATACTTCCTATACTTCCTCTTCAAGTTAATGTCAACCGATTCACTCTGCTCATTCATCCTTGTACCTTCTGGAGTAGGATCATACCAATTAACTTCGTAGAGGAAGACCCTTTTCCTAGGCGTTCCGAGGTATTCATGTCTGATAACTCGTTTCAACTTCCCGTAGAAATCAAACATGTCAGGTGATCCTGTATCTGCTGCATTGACAGAAACCCCTGAGTTGGTGGTTGCCATGGCCGAGTTGGAATGGCCAACCGTGTGGAATCTCAAGCCATTGACTATGTAACCTTCATATGTGTGTGCCAATCTATATGTCCCAGCGGCAAGGGCATGGAGATATGGATCATCAACCCTGTTCTCTTTATTTCTGACATAGGCCTTGAACCAATCTGCAAATTCAGCTTCCAACCTCATGGTACGGTCATACTCAATGGTGTCATCTGCCATGAGTGGATCCTCTCGCAGACAGCGCTCTTTGAAAGCACTGCGGATAATTAAGTAATGATCAGAAGGTATCATTTAGTGGGTGTACAATGGAGATAGTATTTACAAAGTGAAAGGAGAAAGGTACTTACGTATTGAATATTATGTCGAATGGCCTGACCTCTTTACAGTTCTGGAGGACATAGTGATGAACTGCCTTAAGCTCTTTATCACTCAACCATTCACTCTTTTCTTCACCCAAAGGGCTCCCTGACACCCTAAAGATGGAAGGAGCAACATCATGATCCTCTTGCACCACAAAGGTGTTTGCATTGCGAGCAGGCTTATTAGCCTTTTGTCTGGATGTCGTCCTGGAAGTAGTAGGAGCAGAAGGTTGCAGTTTCCTCTCGCAAGTAAGCATTTGCAATCGATCCCTCAGGCTGCGCTTTGTTCATCACAAATCTCTTCAGCTTACCCAAGTACCTGTGACACATGTAATTGTTAGACTTGCATGCATATCTATATAAGGTATCAAATACGTGTACTTAAATCTTGTACATTACTGACCTCTCAAATGGATACATCCATCGGTACTGTACTGGGCCAGCAAGCCTCGCCTCGAATGGGAGATGAATAGGTAAGTGCTCCATAGAATCAAACCAGCTAGGTGGTAAGAAACGCTCAAGCTTGCACAGAATCACGGGTATGTCCTTCTCAAGACGAAGCAACACATCCTCGTGCACGGCCCTTGTGCTTATATTCTTGAAGAATAAGCTCAAGTCAGTGAAAGCGCTCCGACCAGCTGGCTTAGGTAACAACTCTCGGATTGCAACCGGGAGTAGTCTCTCCATGAACACATGACAGTCATGGCTTTTCATCCCATACATCTTCGTCTTGTTGGTATCCACACGAGTACCCAACTCTGATGCATAGCCATCGGGGAACTTGATTGTCTTCACCCAATCAAAGAGTCGGACCCTAGTATCCTTGTCAATGACATAGCATGCCATTGGCCACTTTCCATCAGCACTCTTCTTTGCCATCTCCGACCTCTTACACCATGTATTCAATTCTTGCCTAGACTTCTCCGTATCCTTTGTCTTACCAAGGATGTTGCAAATGGTGTTGAAGGTGTTCTCGAACACGTTCTTCTCAACATGCATGAAACCAAGTTGTGTTGTATGAGAAGACTGCTCCATTACGGCAAGTCCCAAAAGATGCTTCTCTTCTTCCATCAACAAGTCTCGCTGATCTTATTGTTATGCTTCTCCCACCCTAACTCAGTCACTTTCTTCAGACCCAACTCATCAATAATTGCTAGGATCTCTTTGCCAGTTAGATGCTTCGGGGACCCTTTCTCTACAACCACCCCTTTCTTGAATTGAGTAGTGTTCCTTCGGAAAGGATGGCCAGGCTCTAGAAACCTCCGATGACAATCAAACCAACTCTCTTTCGCACTCACAGTCAATCTAAAAGCATCCGTATCATCTAAACAATGGGGACAAGCAAGTCTCCCCGATGTCTTCAAACCAGAAAGCATAAAGTATGCTGGAAAATCAGAGACTGTCCATAGAAGTGCTGCTCTCAAGGTGAAGTTCTTCTTCTTCGAGACATCATATGCAGGGATGCCCTTCTCCCACAACTCGAGCAACTCCTTGATAAGGGGCTGTAAGAATACATCCAACTTCACACCAGGATCATCTGGCCCAGGCACCAACACAGTCAAGAACATGAATGGTGACTTCATGCAGTCACCAGGGGGAAGATTGTACGGGGTTAGCATCACTGGCCAACATGAGTACCTCCGTTCACTACCGAACGGGTTAAACCCATCTGTACAAAGCCCGAGTCGTACATTCCTAGGCTCGGCTGCGAAATCTCCATAGAGCTTGTCAAACTCTTTCCATGCTGGTGTGTCTGCTGGGTGCTCCATTAGCTTAGGATCCTTTGGAGCCACTCTTTCACTGTGCCACCGCATCTTATCGGCCGTTGTGATGGATGCATACAACCTCTTTAACCGACGTGCTAGGGGAAAGTACCACATCTTCTTGAAAGATAGATTCTTCTTCTGTCGTTTGTTTGATGCCCCCTCCTTGTAGCGATTGTATCTTGCATGGCCACAAAACTTGCACTCAAGTAGATCTTTGTCCTCCCCCCAATAAATCATGCACATCTTCTCACAACAATCTATCTTCTCCATAGGCAACCCCATAACTCTCATCTTCTTCTGAGCTTGGTAATAGTCCTTAGGCATTAGATTGGGTTGAGGACAACACTCGGATAGCAACTGAATATTTGCACTGAAGGCCTCCTCAGACTGGCCTCCACCCAATGCCTTGTTAGCCATCAGCCTAGACAACAAAGACATCTCCGTGTGTGTAGGACATCCTTCCCATATGGGTTTCTTTGCAGCTTCCAACATGTCAAAGAATTTCTGTCCTCTGCATTTGGTGGCTCCTCTACATCATTAGGAGCAAAAGCTGGACCAGCTAGATTATGCACCATCTCTTCCATCCGCTCACCATCAGAAGCATTACGAAGTCGGGGAAACAATTGAGAACTTGGACGGGGGTCAAAGGCACTTCCCCTCCTTTGTCTCTTCTTCATCATCTGTGGGTCTATTGGAAAGGGACGTGGTGGTAGTTTCTCACCATGACAATCCCATATAGCATATCCAGGAACAAACCCATTCCGTCTCAAGTGTTCAACTACAGTTGCAGGAGGCAAATAGTTGAAATTCCTACATTTTTTGGCATTGCAAGGGCACTTTATAGACCCTTTGATCACACAATTGGGATGTGCCAATACAAATTCAATGAAGACTCGTACGCCTTCCTCAAAACTAGGAAGGATGAATCCATCAACAACACGGTTGTACATCCAAGAACGACCCATCGGATAAACTACCTATATATAAAAATACCAATATAAACAAAATAATATTAATTACAACATGGAGTCAATACTCAATCTCAACATTTAGCATCCATACATCATATAGTCAATACTCAATTTCAACATTTACCATCCATACTCAATACTCAATATCACCAAGAATTCAATTTCACCATAAATCTATCAAATTATCAAGTCCAAGGATAATATACTACTCAATACTTGTTAAACAACCTAGTAGTAACTAAACATAAACATGAATTTGCTCAAACACATCGAAAATCAACGAATTCCCAAATATTTCAAAGTTAGGGTTTATGCAAATTACCTTCAATTTTGGAACAAATGGTCCATGGGTAATGAAATTGAATACCCAATCTTGTTCCTTGCTCCACTAACTTCGAATAGACTCCAAGATTGCTCGATTTGGATGAGTAATGCTCAAGATTCGAATTCTTTTTATTTTCGCGGGTTGAGAAGAGAAGAGAGGCAGAGAAGAAATGGGGGAGGAAGAAGACGATCGCGATCTGTATACAGAACTTAGCGACGGATGACCTTATCCGTCACTATAAGTTGATTATCCAATTTCTTTCCCTTTTATTTTTATATTGGTCAACTCCAATAGCGACGGACAGTTATATCCGTTGCCAATTTCGCGACGGATAAACTAATCCGTCGCTAAATGCAAGTCGGATTGGGTGTTCCAAAGGACGAACTCAGCTTAGAGCGCAGTTCGTCCTTATCCGTCGCTACGAGTAGCGATCCGTCGCTATTTAGCGACGGATGCCATCCATATCTATTAATCCGTCGCCAAAAGTTGTATTTCTTGTAGTGGTGGCACCATTTGATTGGCCAGAAATAACTTATCTTTTCCACGCAATTATTTCAGGAGAAATAATATTAAGTGGCTTTAAAATCTTCACAATTTTCACGTGGCACAATTTGATAGGCCACAATTGAAACATATTAAAATCATTTAATTTGATGATTTTAATTATTTATTAGACACATTTTGTGTGTCTACAGTCTCATTTGCTTCCATAGTTTACCACTTGAATATTACCACGACTTTTTTAACCATTTGGTCTCATTAGTTTTAGTACCCCGTACTTCAATTATAGTACCCGCTAGTTATAGTACCTAAATATTTATAATTAGGTACCCAACATTTTAGTATCCCTTAATTTTGGTACCGGGTACTAAAAATTTTAGTACCCGACACTTAGTATCCCATTAGTTTTAGTACCCGAAACTTATATTTTAGTACCCGGATACTTTTTTTTTTACCAATCAGTCTAAAAATGAGACCAAATGGTAATTAATAAGACTAAATTGTGAAATATTTTGTGGTGTGATTCAAATGGTAAATATGTCCAATTTATTTGACCATTTGGTAAAAACCCCATTCATTTATACTAGAGGATTTACAGGCTGGTCATCCCTGATAAACACAGTACTTGGATGCCAATTTGATGCATCATCATGTACCAGCTAAGCCAAACAGACATACAGACCATACTGTACCACTGGTCCTACACGGACGAGAAGACGGCTCCGTAGTCTGTATGTACAGTATCATTTACTAAGTCAAGTACACCACTACCTACTTTAGACAAAATATCAACTGTTTTATTACATTCCGATAAACAAAAGAGATCTGCCAATCTTGTAGCATATTCAAACGAGCCCTAATCTGATCCACCAGATGTACTCGATGCCTCTAGATCGGCTGAGTCCTCCTGTTAAGACAAGAGACCACATAGAGGGAATCAGACTGTATTTCAAGTGAATTAATACAACATTGCAACACTACAAACAATTAACCATATAACTCGGTTGTGTTATTATCTATGTTTAAGATCTCGCCGGGTCAACCCGGGTTGACCCGGGTTTCGGTGCCCTTCGCGGGAAGAAACCACAAAAACTCGGGAAAATCTCGGAACCCGGGATTTTTCCGAGTTTTTGGCCGGTTAAACCGGGTCAACCCGGGTTGACCCGGGTTTTTAATTTAAAAAAAATAAAATTTGTTTGAACCTTAAACTTGTTTATTTAGATCATTGTAATGTTTGAAGTTTGAACTTGTTTGTTTGGTTTGGATCATTGTAATGTTCTAATGATGTATTACTATGAGTTTATGACTTTATTTTGGTTCTATAAATTTATATGACATTTATGTTTAAATTTTCAATGTCATTTGTTGATAAATAATTAAATATATATAGTATTTATTATATATAATTTTATATATTTTTTATATGTTCCGAGACAACTCCGAGACAAATGTCCGAGATGACCCGGGTTGACCCGGGTCGACCTTTCTCAGGAGGCCGTCCGAGATGGACTCCGAGACGAGATCTTAAACATAGGTTATTATCACTCAAACCCACAAAACTACATTAAGCACGTACAAAGTTACCTGACTTTGTCCTAATAATCCCCCCACAACCAGCTGGACCTGGGTTATCTATTGTTGAACCATCAAAATTTAGAATCCATTGCCTATTCGACTTACCTTGCCATTTACACATAATCACTTGTTGACGCCTAGACACTGCCCGAGGAAAGCAAACTGCAGACTGGACGCCTAGACACTGCCCGAGGAAAGCAAACTGCAGACTGGACGCCTAGACACTGCCCGAGGAAAGCAAACTGCAGACTGGGATTTAAGCTTCAGAAAAGTAAAGTACATACTCCTAAATTCAGGCGGAACAGTCCTAAACACGTGTTAATTTCATCTTAATTAATTTTAGTTCAAATAATTTCAATTCAATTCACATTTATTAAGTTCGGTTTAAATTTTTTTTTTTTTTGAAACGGCAAAATTTTTATTCCATACTTTCAAGCATAAGAAATGTTCTTAGTAATAATTACAACCGAAACCTAATCTATACAACCTCCAAACCGGACAAGTGAGAGTACAACTACTCTACCTGGAGGCTAATCTATCCGTAATGAAAGTTCAGTTCAAAATAATTAAATTTAATTCAGATAAATTCAGTTTAGTGCAGTGGTAAGGAGTTGGAGCAGTGAAAGTAGAGGTGCATGGTTAGATCCATGATGGTGACGGAATTATAAGGTTGGTATAGGTGTGGAGAAATAAGGTGGTATAGCTGTGGAAAAATAAGGTGGTTTAGGATGTTTGTATACTAGTAGTGTAGGAGTAGCTGTAATATTTGCCGTTTAAAAAGAAAAAAAAAAGTTCAGGTTTGCTTAGTTAAAATTTATACTTCAAATAAGTTCAGTTCAGTTCATATTTATTGAGTTCAGTTTAGTTCAGAATTTTTCAAACAAATCAAATATACCCTTACTACCCCAACGTGTAATTTTCAGGCTTTCACATTTTTTAAAATTGTGTGGGATAAAGCATTAGGGTGCATAAATTTACATAATAAATGTAAATGAAATTACATATATATAAGCTAGTTTAGAAGGTGTCACCGTAAAAAACGACCATTCGCTAAAACACTTGTACGAATGTTTCAAGCAATTTCAGTTTAGTTCAGATTCAAGTTAATTGTGGATTTACTCGCTAAAATGAATGTAATGGTTTTTTTTACATTTGTTTGTGTTAATTAGTTACTAACTAATTATATTTTACTGTTTTTTATTTTTTACATATAACCAACCAAATAAACTTTTAATGAGTTACTAACTAATCGTATTTATATACAGGATATATTATATATTTTGATTTCACTTGAAACTAATGAAACTAATAGAAACTAATACTTGTCATTGAAAGTAACACTAATGTCGATATATAATGATATTGGTTTCAACTGAAATTAACGAAATCAACACTATTTAACGCTGAAACTACGTAATTGATGCCTGACACTAGTACCTATGATGCTAAAACTAATGAACTAACACTGAGTGACGATGAAACTAATGAAACTAACACGTGGTATTGCTGAAACTAGCACTTGTGATGTTGAAACTAGAACTTGTGATGTTGAAACTAATAAAACTAACACCGGGTGATGCTGAAACTAGCATTTGTTGTGATATTGAAACCACGTGATGCTAAAATATGTCTGAAACTAATTGGCTGGTAAACTAATAAATTTTGGTGTGAAACTAACTTTTTAAAATTAGTTTTGGTCAGAAACTAACTTGTGAAAGTAACACGTGTGATGCTGAAACTAACATTTTTTATGCCGAAACTAACGTTATTGATGCTAAAATAAATGTTTGAAACTAATAGAAACCAACATTAAAACTAATATTTAACTTTGGTATGTAACTAACTTTGTGAAACTAGCTAGTTTTTGCCTGAAAATAACATTGGTGTGATACTAATTTTCTGAAACTAACCTTTGGCCCGAAACTAACTTTTTTAAACTAATTTTGGTCTTAAACTAAGTTGACACTAAATTAAAATTCGGATTTAAAAAAGTGATTTATATCTTTATAATGTTAGTTTCTACATTTTTGTTAGCGCCTGTTTATCATAAATTAATTTTTAGATTTAAATTATTTTATATTTGGTTTCAACATAAAATTAAGTTTAAGTAATAGATTTAGAGCTAAAAAATTAGATTGACACTTGTTTGTAAGAGTTTTAGTAAGATGGGGGCTCAAAAAATTACACTGGCACATATTTGTAAGAGTTTTAGTGAGAACTATCATTGTTTGTAATAGTTGTTCATATGTAATTTATATATGTAATTTTTTTTCCATATTTATATAAATGAATAGATTTCACACCACCTTATCAATTTGAATTTTCAGAAGAGTTAGAATTTCTATCTGTTACACTTCTATCTGTTACATCCATCTCATATGATCTACATGATGACTTTTAGGTAATTTCAAATCAAAACATATGTACGTAGTGTGTAGTGCAAATGGTAGGTTTCTCGATAGAGCCACCATCCCCCGGCAGTTAGACGGGATTATTATTGGAGCATTAATATAACTGATTAGACTCCGGATCTCTCCAACAGTTTGAGCTTTTGGGAGATTTTGAATCCTAACATGGTATCAGAGCCAAGGTTGATGATGTGTGCCCCAGTCGATGATAATTCTGACTTGCCCAATGAACGATCCCCAACCGATGATAACTTCGACTTGTCAAATGATGACATTTTTAAATTCACGTGTAGAGCTGACTAACCGCGACCTACTCGTGAGGGGTGTGTTACAATATCCCACATCACTTGTGAGAGACATAATTAACTCATAAATAAGTTAAATAACATTATTACCTTAATAAGGCATTTTAAGGTGTTGGCGCAACTTTAATAAGAACATTGGCAAAGCCAGGGGTCAAATCCCTTCACACGCATCTCCGTACGAATTTAACATAAGTCGATGTTCTAAACTTCACCGTTAGTTTAAACTTTTGAGAGAGTTAAAATTCTAGCATGGTATCAGAGCCACTGGGCTCACGTCCATATGGATCCGACTCTTCTCGGAGACAAACTTTGGCACATATTAAATTTCCATTTGATTGGGCACGCCAAAGAAATAAGGTTGAAGTCGACCACGAGTGCGAGCGGGGGAGAAGTTATATAAGTAGACATACTCTTAATTGTCCCACACGGCGCAATAAGTAATCATGCTGGTCCAATGGATTTTCTTTTTCGAAACGTCAAATATTGTACTACTTTTATACAAACATTATATACCACCTTATATCTCCACACCTAAACCGCTTTATATCTCCGTCGAAGATCGAACCCTGCACCTCTCCTTCACCGGCCCAAACTCCCTTCCACTGCACCACTGATCTAATACAATGGAATGATATAAACTTCAATCCATATTAAATTTTCACTTAATTGGGATGTAGAAATCAACCATGAGTACGGGCAGTATTAACGGGGGAGAAGTTATATAAGTATACATACTCTTAATTGGCCCGCAAGGCGCAATAAGTAATTATGCTGACCTAATGGAATGAGTTTCCATCTACTAACACAGTTACAAAACGCTAATACGTCATGGATATATAAGAAATTAAGGATACATATATAGTACTACTCTATGTATTAAATTTAAGACATTCCATCATATTTAAAGCATTTTTCTTTGATATAGTATACTATACATTTAGCTAGCTTTTTTTTTTTCTTTTGTTGTTATAGAAATAGACATGCGTTTATAGAGCTCATAAATACGTAGTATATTATATATTATTAATTATAATATCGGAATCAGAATTCAGAAGCATGGATGCAGTTTGTGGAGAATTTGGTATTCTTTTCCTTATTACTTTGTTACTTTGGACAATTTTCATCTATGTACCTTTTAAAATGTCCTAATAACAATTTAGTCCTCAATGATTCATATATTACAACGAAAGACAAACTTTGAACTGTGAAAAATTTATATTTACAACGGAGAAGAAAAGTTAACTTGGTACATGATGTCACATGAGAGAGAGTGTTACTATTCCAATTCTGTCATTTAATTTTTACTTGTCTTTTTTTCATCTAGTAATATGAAAATTTAAAATTAAAAACTTGGTAAATGAAAAACTCTTTATTCCTTGTCGGATCTTATTCCTTTTCTTTTCTTTATTATTCCAGAACTGGATAATTAATTAAAATAAAAAAATTAAATCCAAATCGCAGATTTCTTAATTAATTAATCCAAATTTTGATGGCCATTTTGTGAAAAATTAGACGGAGTAAAAAGCTCCAGCCGTGTTCCTTTTCTTTTCTTTTCTTTATTATTCTAGAATTGGATAATTAATTAAAATAAAAAAATAAAATCCAAATCGAAACTTTTCTTAATTAATTAATCCAAATTTTGATGTTCGTTTTGTAAAATAATTGGACGGAGCAAAAAGCTTCCGCCATGGTTGGACTTTCGAGCTTTGAGTTTCTTATTTTATTATTTTTTAAAGATTTTTTTTAATACAAAATTACAATTTTTTATGGAAAAGTTTTATTCAGATAAATAGAAGGGTATCATTATCTTTTTAACACAAGTCAAAGGGTTGCCCTAATTTTGTCCTCCGTTGTAATATTTGAAACATTAGGGACCTCGTTGTTCATGGTACATCTTAGATAGTTGGATATAAATTTGTCTTACTTTATATTTCTACTGGAAACTAAAACATTTTGCTTTCTCGAGTATGACTGTCTGAACATGTCTCAACTTCCAGGAAAATATGAAATGTAATCCTACTTATTACTAAGATATTGAAATAGATATCGTCATTTAGTCAATGTCGACATTCATTCGTGTTTGAAGAAACTGAAACACATGTACTGGTATTAAACATTAGTTTATCGAACATACACCAACATTTCGTGGTCATTTAACAATAAATACTTTGCCAAACTGCTTCAGTTCACATGGAATATATTATATTACACAAACTACACTGTAATTAAAGTATATATTATACAGTACTAATTGTTGGACTATATATGACTGACTGGTCCTGTCATGTGATGCATGTCAATTATATATTACTAAGTATATACTTGGTATTTAATTAATCATGTGTCACTAATTAATTAGTTCACACGAGAAAACCAGATCGATGTTATTTTAAACTGTGAAACTATCTAAGCCAGTCAAAGTACTAGTGAAAGAAAAGCAACATTACAAAAGTCGATCATGAAGGAAGATACGAGTTTTCCACCTCTTCGATTACAAAATATATAGGAAACGACTCAAACGAGGTAGTGACTAATTACTAAATATATGCATATAGTCATATAGAGAGATGGAGAACAGAAAACCATGTGTAAAAATAAAATGCACCACTGGCATTAGCTAACTTAATTGCAGGTGTAGATCGATGGACGTGCATGGTGTACTTGAAAATAATTAAAATTTAAACTAAAATAAACCTGATGTAAAATCCAACTTTAATGGTACGGTTTTGATTATACCTGAACTACGACTTGTAATTTTTAACTCTTAACTCTCGCTTAGACGCACTATACAATGATGAGGTGATTAAAATTCAACTTCAACCATTGACAGTTCTTTGGATTTATTTTTTATTTTTTATTTTTTTGGAATCAGTAAATTTTTATTTTATTGACTTTACTGATATATAATTACAATATCAAGCATCACCGGAGAGTGTACTGCACCATCGTGGTCTCAACCAAACCAAAACTAATCACAACCAAAACCGAAAGAAACAGGTAGAACCAAAAATGACATATCCCAAAAGGTTCGACACCACCCCTAGACCGTTATGGACGGAGTAAGTCATAACCACTCTTATCGTCTAACATGTCATAATCACTAACAATTAGGCCAAGAGTACAAGGGCGACGAAGTGTAATTAAACACCTCTACTTAAGAGCAAAATGGGGTGATTTCAAAACGTCCGAGTTTAGATAACAAAGAAACCGTTTTGAAGATACCATCAAGGACACCAATATCAATCACAATTAAGGCGAAGCCTACAAAACTAAAAGTTACAAAGAATCGACACAATGCCGATAAAAAACTGATAATGCTCAGAATCCTTGCCCCACCTTACCCATCTTTTGAAAGCAGATCACAATTCCATCCATTATTCTCGCCAAACAAAACTCAGATAACAAATATGGCTTTGAAGGAAGAGTTTGAGGAGCATGCTGAGAAAGCCAAGACCTTGCCCGAGAGCACTACCAATGAGAACAAGCTCATCCTCTATGGACTTTTCAAGCAAGCCACCATTGGAAACGTCAATACTAGCCGCCCCGGTATATTCAACATGAGGGACAGAGCTAAGTGGGATGCATGGAAGGCTGTTGAAGGAAAATCCCAGGAGGAAGCCATGGGTGACTACATCACGAAGGTGAAGCAGTTGCTGGAGGAAGCTGCTACTTAAAGTTAACTACTCTGTCTTGGAAGTTTTCTTTGTTGTGAGACAATGTGACACACCACAAGTTCTTGGTGATTTGTGTGTGTTCTCAGTGCTTGTGTAACTTATTTCTTAAACCGAATGTATCCTCCTCTTCAGAGTTGAACTTATCATCATTGTTTGGTGCCGAATTGGAAATCGACCTTCTTTTAGCGTTTGGTGTCCAATTGGAAATCGACCGTCTTTTAGCGTTTAGTGTGTATTACCGATCAAGAGCACAGATTTCTGAGTGATGAGGAGATTGTGGGACGAATGCGTATCGAACGGGGTATGACAAGAGTCAAGCTGAAAGGGGTCACAGCCTATGTTCGAAGTACGATCCAACACCCCGGCTCGAAATCAACACCTCGAAAGCACTATAGGTCGAAGGGGACCATAGTACTACCTAGTACTGACAGAACGTCCTTTTGTCCGGTCCATAGCAAGCATCCATGACAGATGTGGGGGACCCGCACTCGTATCCTATAAATACCCGTGCATTTATTGTCACAACACACTACTATTCTCAGATATTATGCATGCATGCTGTCCAATTGCTTCCAAACACTCCCAACGTTAATTCGCACCCGATCTAACTGAGGTAGATCGGGTCCTGCCCCATAACACTCTAACCCTCTTGTTTTCGACAGGTTCTAGTTCTTCGTTCCGTGGATAAAACTCATCCTATCCGAGAGTATGGGAAGAGAGATGGTGCATTCCACGTGACCATATTTTTACAGCATCATCTTGGCGCCGTCTGTGGGAATTGGGGACAAAAAGCCATAGTCGAAGAACAAAGGAAGAGTGTTACCGTATAGCTGCTATGACAAAGAAGAAGAAGACTCCAGGAGCGCCGGCTAGGGAGCACCGAAATGTGGAAAGCATGAACCCCGTACCCATGAATCCAGAGCCCTCTCGTGCTGAGTCTGAACGGGAAGAAGACGAAGAATCAATGGAATCCACCCGACAAGACAATCCCCACTCGGGAGAGTCGGCACAACCCCTCGCCCCTCCGACGGGCCCACCAATGTTGATAACGGAAGGACAACTCACGCAGTTCGTGAGAACGGTTTGTGAGACCGTTGTCGACGGCAGGCTTCCCCCAAGGAAGCCTCAGCTAGCATCGGTCGTGGTAAAGGAGAAGTCGAGACCAAGCATTTCCACAAGGAGCAACCAGCAAAGCCATAGCACGCGATCGCCAAGACGGAGGGTACTCATAGTCGAACGCAGATCCCCTCGAAGCGAAAAACCACGGAGAGTTTAGCCGAGAGTTCGATAGTCACCCCTAGGGAGAGACATCAGTCCCGCAAGGAGAAAGAAGTGGAAAAGGATCGGCCACGCACCCACTCGGTGTACACGATTCCAGATGACTCCGATTCCTCGGATGAGGATCACTTCGAGAGGAAGAGGGAGAAGTATGAAGAGCTTCTCCGAGCCCATGACCGGAAAAAGAAGGAAAAGATCAAAAGACCCCGTTCAGATCACGATGATTTTAGGAGGAGAGACGAAAGGGAGGCAAGGAAGTACGATGAAAGAAGGGAACGTCCTACAAAGGAAACGGGCTTCGCGCCTAATCCCTTATCGCGAAGACTTATGAGCCATTCTATCCCTTCGAGCCAGAGAGTGCCGAAGAATTTACCCAAGTACTCGGGGACCACTTGTCCTCATGAACATAGGGTTAAATTCGAAAACATGATGCAGACATATGGACACACAGAAAAAGACATGGTGATAGTCTTTCCAGGCACCCTCGAAGGGGTTGCCACGGAATGGTATTATAACATGCCGGCGGGATCCATTCGATCCTATGCGGACCTGATGCATGCCTTCTTAGGTCATTTCACAGATTACAAAAAGTCAAGACAAGCAAGCAGTTGCCTCCAAGATATCATCCAAAAGTAAGACGAACCCCTCCGAAAGTGGTGGCAGAGATTCAATGCGGTGGCGTTACAAGTGGATGACCATCCCATGCACTTTCGAAGGCAGACCCTCTTTTCCAACACTTGAAACAGAGGGCTCGCATCGGAAGTTTCGAGAGAGAAACCGGAGACTCCCGAGGACTTATCCAACATCGTGAACAAGTACATCGAAGAGGAGAGGATGAACAAGGAAGCCAAGTTGGCATTCGAGGTTCCGACTCGACGAGAGCGATCTCCTAGAAAGGACCGCGTAGAGCCCGTCAAGGAACAACCGAGGGATAGGGGCTATTCCGACAAACGCCCCCCCAGAAAGAACCCAAGGGTAATCAAGTATCCACAGCGGCAAGTTTTCTCCATCGTCGAGAGGTTACCAGGTACGAGATGGCCCAGAAAACACAAGGAAACGAACACCACCAGAAACTCGCAAGAATACTGCAAATTCCACAAGCAGCGAGGCCACGATACAGACAGATGCATCGAGCTCACGGCCGAGTTAGAACGCATTGTGACGGAGGGGTACGTCGAGGAGTACAGAGATTCGAACGGGATTTTATCCGTAAGACTGCATGAAAAATCTGAAGCTTCTCAACCACCCAGGCCTCCGCTCCCACAACAATCAACCATGTTCCGAGAATCAAGGGATGTTCGATCCGAGGATGATCTCGAAAATTCACCAATACATGGTGAGATCAAGTACATCGCTGGAGGACCAACGGGGGGTGATTCTCGGAAAGAAAGGGATCGAACGGCTCGAAGGATGCGAAGTGCTTATACGGCCGGTAGCCCTACTTTTAATGTGGGAAGCCTCGAGGCTCACCCGATCACTTTAAGTTTTGACGCCTCAGACGTCCCCGACCCCAGATTACTCGAAACCAAGAGCCCAACTTCCCTCTGGTCATCTCCATGGTCGTATCGGGTTTTGGGGTGAGCAAAGTCCTGGTTGATACGGGGAGCTCGGTCAATGTGATTACGGTAGCCACTTTGAGAAGGATGCAGATCGAAGGAACGGGCTTTACGGATGTTTCGACCAACCTGTCAGGATTCGGAGGGGCTGTGGTCAAGCCTTTGGGGACCATCTGGTTGCTAACTTCCCTCGGGACAAAACCGAACAAGGCAACCCATCATTGTCAATACGTTGTGGTAGACAGTGAAATGGGTTATAACATCCTTTTCGGCAGACCAGAAATCAACCAATTTCAAGCCGTGGTATCCACCTACCATCTAAAGGTAAAATTTCCCACCAAGGCTGGGGCAGGCGAAGTCAAAGGCGACCCAAAAGAAGCTTGGGAATGTTACTGTGTGTCGACCAGGTCGCCCAAGTCCGTCGAAGCGGCTTCTCCTTCCGAGGGGGATGGTTCGAAATCCTCGGGTAAGAAGCAGTGTTTGATCGTCGAAGGGGATCCACTAGATTTCCCCTCGAGCCATTCCGAGAAGGAGCGTTTGGAACCTTGTTCGGAAGTCAAGGACCTTTCACTACCGGAAGATTACCCCGGGAGAACCACCAAAATAGCAGCTGACCTTCCCGAAGAGCTTGAGCTAGCTTTGTCGCTTTTTCTTCAAATGAATGCAGACGTTTTTGCGTGGGGAACTAGTGATCTTCGAGGCATTGACCCTCGAATTATAGTGCATCGGCTTAATGTGGATCCCAAGGCGAGACCAGTGAGCCAGAAGCAGAGGAACTTCAGCCGAGAGAAGAATCTATTAATCGACGAAGAAGTGGCCAAGCTCCTAAGGGCGGGACACATCAAGCCAACACAATTTTCGGATTGGCTTTGTAATGTGGTCCTGGTTAGCAAAGGCAACGGAAAGTGGAGGATGTGCAATGACTTCACGGACCTCAATAAGCGTTGCCCTCGAGATCCCTATCCTCTCCCCCGAATCGACCAGCTGGTCGACTCCACCGCTGGGGCAGAAAGATTGAGTTTCATGGACGCTTTCCAAGGATATCATCAAGTCCCGATGGCCAAGGAAGACATGGATAAAACGGCTTTCGTCACCCACTCAGGAGTCTATTCATTTCGAGTCATGCCTTTCGGACTACGAAATGCAGGAGCCACTTACCAACGACTGGTGAATATGATGTTCGAAAAGGAAATCGGAAAGACCATGGAGGTTTACGTCGATGATATGCTCGTGAAAAGTTTGAAGGCACAAGAGCACGTGGAGAACTTAGGGAGATGTTTCGACATCTTGAGGAAATTCGGGATGAAACTCAATCCCTCGAAGTGTACATTCGGCGTTAAAGGAGGGAAGTTTCTAGGGTACATGGTCACCCAGCGAGGAATAGAAGCCAACCCGGACAAAATCAAGGCGATCCAGGAATTTCCAAGCCCCCGAAACAAAAACGAAGTCCAGAAGTTGGTGGGTCGAGTAATCGCTCTAAGTCGATTTATATCACGGTCGGGAGAAAAGAGCCTACCTTTCTTTAAATTCTCCGGAATGCAAAATGTTTCGAGTGGGGGGCCGAAAGTGAGAAAGCTCTGGCCGATCTGAAGGACCACTTGTCCCGACCGCCGTTACTGTCGAAGCCTAAGACCGGAGAAATCTTATACTTGTATGTGGCCATTTCCCAAGAAGTCGTTAGTTCTGTCCTGGTTCGGATCGAAGACAACCAACAATATCCAATCTACTATTTAAGCAAGGTTCTCACTAAACCCGAGGTCAATTACCTCGACATTGAAAAGTTTGCTTACAGTGTGGTGTTGGCTTCGAGACGTCTTCGACCTTATTTCCAAGCACACGGAATAGTGGTTCTCACCTCGCAGCCATTGAAAAGGATCCTCGGGAAGCCGGACCTATCGGGAAGATTGGTGCGATGGTCATTCGAACTAATGGAATATTCCCTCGAATTCCAAAGCCCCAGCTCGAAGAAAGCTCAAGTCTTGGCCGATTTCTTCTTAGGCGTCAACGAAGAGATTAACCTCGTACTAACCACTGAAATGACAGAAAAGGGAGAAAATCTCGAAGCACGTTGGGAAGTGTACGTCGACGGATCCTCGACGAGGGGCCAAGGCGGAGTAGGGGTGCATATGACAGACCCGGATGGTTTGGAGTTAGACTTCGCAATCCGAATAGCTTTTCCGACAACGAACAACGAGACAGAGTACGAAGCAGTCCTAATCGGACTTCGACTCTCACTTGAGGGAGGAGCAAAACATGTACTTGTTCGTACGGACTCACAGTTGGTAGCCCAGCAACATGCAGGTACGTTCGAGGCAAAGGAAGAACCAATGAAACTTTACCTCGCGGAACTTCAAGCTATGGCAGCTAAATTCAAAAGCATGGAAATTGCGCAAATACCTCGGAGTCTCAACAAAGTGGCCGATGGACTGGCAAGGTTCGGGAGTTCGTCGCAGAACATAAACACCCGACAGGTATGATTTCGAAGGTCAAAACAATTCGTGAAGAACGAATTTATCAAGTATTCACCAATACTTAAAATTGTTTGTATACACAACAGGTTACCCACATGACAGTCCTACAACCGACTATCGGAGCCAATAACCTTAAGAGAAAAAGGGAAACTGAGGTCAATATCCTCGACACAAACCACAAATGGTTGAATGATATCAAGGTACACTTGGAAATCTTCGATACAATACCTTCGAAGGATGACACAAACATCCTTTCGAAGCACACTCCCCCAAAAGGGATTACCACTTACCAAGAAATATTTTTTGCAGATGTTTAAGCAAGGAGTCATCCCCATGGATCGAAACGAAGCAAGAAGAATACAACGAAGGGCCATGAATTTTTTGTGGGATGGGTCGAATCTTTACAAAAGGTCTTTCGACGGTCCCCATTTGAAGTGCGTGGATGAAGAAGAGGCGCGAGCCATTTTGGAGGAAGTACATGCTGGGAGCTGCGGCAATCACTCAGGAGGAAGGACTTTAGCCCAAAAGATTCGGAGACAAGGGTTTTACTGGCCGACAATCATTCCAGATTCGAGGAAGAAGTCGAAGTCTTGCGACGAGTGCCAGCGTTTCGCCCGAAACAGCTCGGCCCCAGGTGAACCAATGATAGCAACCCCGATCTCATGCCCTTTCGATAGGTGGGGAATAGACATTGTTGGAAAACTACCCACTTCGACCAACCAGAAGAAGTTCTTGATCGTGGCGGTGGAGTATTTTTCCAAGTGGGTCGAAGCCGAGGCAGTCGGAAAAATCACCGAGGGGGTAGTTAAAAGCTTCATCTGGCGAAACATCATTTGCCGTTTCGGTTTGCCAAGGATTATAGTTTCTGATAACGGAACTTAGTTCACGGGGAAAAAGATCAAAGCATGGTGCTCGGAATTGGGAATCAAGCAAAATTTCACCTCCGTAGGCCACCCACAAGCTAATGGGCAAACCGAAGTCACCAACCGGACCATCATCGAAAACTTGGAGAAACGTCTGGGACCATCGAAAGCAGATTGGGCAGACGAACTACACGGAGTTTTGTGGGCCTATCGAACTACTCAAAGAACAGCAACGCAAGAAACACCTTTCTGTATTGTGTATGGCTCCGAAGCAGTAGTGCCGTGTGAAATTGCGGTGGAAACCCTTCGAGTGCAGGACTATGAGCCCAAGAAGAACGATGAACTCCGAGCTTTCGAATTAGACATGGTCGATGCCAGAAGGGAAAAGGCAAGAGGTCGGATCTTAAGATACCAAGCTTTGATGACGAGGGCCTATAACAAGAACCTCATTGAAAGAGATCTTAACGTGGGGGATTTAGTGTTACGAAAGACGAGCATCCTCGAAAATGTTGGCAAGTTCGAGGAACCATGGAAGGGTCCATTTAAAGTAACTGCCGTTCTAGCAAATGGGAGTTACCGACTCTCTGATCTCGAAGGAATAGCAGTACAAAGGCCTTGGAACATCAAGAACCTCAGGAAATATTACTCATGATCAGAGGTCAAGAAGAAACACTTTTGACAGCCAAAATTCCTCTAGCACACCACCCTTCGAGGGTCGTCAATGATGAGGAAGAGGTTTTAAGAAGCATTTGTGATAACCAAAATTCCACTAGCACACCACCCTTCGAGGGTCGTCACTGATGAGGAATGTTTCATGATTACGCCACAATAGGGCGACTCTTGTAACCAAGATAGCTCAATTCCCACTCAAACCACCCATCGAGGGTCGTCACTAAAAAGGGGTGCGATTGAATGAATGAATTTTTGTTAAAACATGATTCAGACTCAATAAATTCGAATGATCTAATCTCGATTTAAAGGTTGATTACCGACGGGCAAATCTCTTCTAAATACGACCGTTAATCATCGAAAAAGTCCACAAGACTTTGGAAATTGTCGAAGGATGTTATTTCGACGGAAATGACAATCCTTCCGACAATCTTTCGACTCGAACCATTATTTCGAGCTTAAGATAACATTGGACAAAGACGACCGACGGGTTCTGTACTTATGTCTAACGATTATCTAAGGATCCCTCGAACTTTAAAAAGAATCGACACTAGGGGTTTTTTCCTGTATCTTGTTATATCGACGGATATAACAAAGAACAAAAGCAAATACTACGTCGAAATAAAAGCAATAAAGACAAGAGCAGGTATTACGTCGAAACAAAAACAACACTTGGCATTAACAAAAAGTAGGGAAGGATTCGACCAAGCCAACCGACCGTCGTGCAAAAGGCTTAAGACCGAATCCTTCTCGAAATACAACAGTCAGATGCATAGAAACTCACAACAGGCTACCGAATAAATGTCAACAGTTGGCTAATTTATATTACAGACTTTAAAGAAAGATTGTTCAGGAATAATTTAAAAAAGTAACTACAAAAGTCACTCGGCATACCGAGTCTTCACAAAAGACGGCCGTCAAAATGATTACTTGCCTTGGTCCCCACTGTGCGCCGTGTCTGCAAGGACCTCTTTCTCCCGATTGGCGAAGAAGAGGCATGCGGATCGAACAACTTCAGACAAGTTGCGGTGAGAATAGCTGCCCACGTCGATGTCGGCTGATTGGAGAAGATCGTTACCTACCTCACACATGGAGCCCACAAAAGAAGGCATCGGTGGCGAGGCAGGAATCTCGACCTCTTCAGGATGTGCGAGCCCAAAAAATTCTTCGACGGCAAGGGCAGTAAAGTATTCCTCAGCCGTAACGCCTGCATCGGCCTCAGCATCAGCATTGGGAGGCTCCTCGAAATTGGGGTCCTTCGACAGGTCAATATCGACAGCTTCGTCGAAGTCGACCGCTAACTTGTTTCTCTTCTTCAGTTGGCCCAACACCTTGTCCTTCGTCTCGACAATCTTTCCAGCATCTTTCTTCGACAAGAGATACTCGAAAGACTGAGACTTAAGGAAATCGCGGATGGCGTCGACCCGAGCTGTTCTACCACTTTTTACGACCTCCTCGCGGGTCCTTCGAAGAGCCGCTTCAAAGCCGTCCCTTTCCTTCCCCAGCTGGGCCGCCTTGGTTTCGAGAGACAGACTCTTCTCTTCAGCAGAAGAAAGACTCAAAGTCACTTTAGCATTTTGGTCTTGCAGAACACCAATTTGCTTCGACATTTGAGCCATCTCTTCATTTTTACGCTTTAGGGCAGCTTCGAGCCTCAGCCTTGCCCGCTTCTCTTCGTCAATCCTCTATTGAAAAGTGTTGGCCAGTGAACCCTTCCTCTCGAGGCGGCTTGACAAGTTTTTCGCAACAGTAATCAGCTACAAGGAAAACAAACGAGTCAGCAGGTAAAGACGAGGAAAGAAAGTTAAGAGGAAAAAAATTGAGGCATTACCTGCATCTGCAGCAAAGCCTCTTTTGCTCTCACTTCGCCATCCGAGAGTCGATCCAGTTCCGCTTGGTCAACTCGGGAAGCCATCATCTCGGTCCACCCGAGGGCAGTATGGTCGTCCCCTCGAATGAAGGAAACTTCGGGCCTATTCCCTCCGTTGGATTGAGCCAGCTCATCGGCGGTCGGCACCTTTAATTTCCTCGAGCCTGTAGGAGACTCGGGAATCTCAATCACTGGGGTCGTTTTCGACCTTTTACTTCGGTTATCGGACGAAGAGGGCTGGGCCTCTAACCGCCTTTTCGAGCCCTCGGGAGTAACAGCTTGACTAGGAGCGGGACCTCCAGACTCTTCTACCCTCTCCGGTTCGACACCAAGGTTCGAGGGCCCTACCCCATCAGCAGTTGGAGTCGCGGGAATTTCACCCGCAGGTGTGGGGACTACATCCCTCGCGAAGTCTGTTGGGATGATGGTCGCCACATTATGGGGCCGAGGCTCAGTATATTTGCTCACTTGAGACTTCTTCAACTCCAGTTCGAGGGCGCGGCGAGCCAAGAAACGGTTCGACATGGTTATCCAATAGTCTGCGAAGAAAAAGAGGACGGTTAGGAGAAGATCGAAAGAAAGCATCGAAACGATAAACAGTTAAGCAAAATCAATAAACCAAAAAGAAAAAGGAAACAAGGAATACTTACTCAAGTCTCGGATGCCCCTCATCTCTGGTGTGGAGCCCAATGAAACTCCAGCTAAAAAGAGGATCGGCTCAACCAGGAGACTGTAAGGGTTGATCCGATTCTCGAGTGGAGCATTCCTGTATCGGTTAGGCCACTTCGCCCTGACATTTTCTTTAACTTCGGGCACATTCGACCCTCGACGCCAAAGCCTCGGGGTCGGAACAACTCCGGGAGTACCATCGGAGTTCGAAGGAACCCTCACATAAATATATCGACGCTTGTACCCAGCGCCATGGGAAGATTGAAATTTCCCAAATATTTCGTACCCCTTGATCGGGGAGAAATAGTAAAAGCAACCTCCATCGGGGCTCTCCAAAATTTTGAAGAAGTGTAGGAAGTTGGATGCCGTCAATCTTCGACCGACTGATTGACACCAGACGCAAAATGCGATCAAACTACCCATGGCATTGGGCAACAACTGAGTTGGACACATCCCGATACCCGTCAAGATTCGAGCGACGCCTGTCGAAATGGGGAACCGGAACCCATAATCAAAGTGGAGAAGATTTAGGCACACGCAGTCCGTCGGAGGGTTGTACATGCGGTCCTCGAAACTGGGAATTATAACCTCATAATCGTCGGGAATGTCGAACTTCTCATATAACAGTTCCATAACAACACTGGCTTCCTCAGAAAGCCTCCCATCCGCGTTGTTTTCGGTGGGTATGGGATCGGGAACTGGACCATCGTCATTACCCACGGGCGGGGGTTGGTTCGAGGGTCCCGTGGTGTCACGCCTCGGAGCTGGTTCGGCGGCAGAAACTGTAGAGTCGTTGGGGGTCCTAATTCGAGCGCGGGCCATGTGGAGGAGGAAACTTGAGGCTTGTAAAGCTGATCTACCGGGGAAACCCTGATTCGAAGTTAAAAACTCCCACGAATCAGAGGTAGTTTGAGGATCGGGGTTTATACGAAAGGAAGGTCTATCTACACTAAAAGAATTGGCTTCCCTCGATGGTCCGATAGCACCGGGTTGGTCATCGATTTGTTTCGACTCCAGATTTCTACACGGAGGAAACAATCAGAAGAAACCCCAACCCGGAACCTACTAAACAATTGAAAACCCTTTCCCAAGAAGGTCGAAAAGATAGTGGGAGGGTAGAGGAAAACTCGAAAATTGAGAAAAAGGAAAAACATGCAAAACAAAAGTAAAGCTACAAGTGCAGGACTGAGTAATGACAGTAAAGAAGAAGAAAAGAAGAGCAATCTACGGAATTAAGAAAAGGGATCAAATAAGCGTACCTGAAAATTGAACGACGGCGAGTTCTCCGGGGAAGCGATCGGCGATGATCTTTTTCACGGCGGGGTAGAGAGAGGATTTTAGTTAAAAACGCAGAGAAAAATAGTAGGAAGTAATGAAGAGTGAAAACCGATTTACTCTCTTTTACTTCCTCCATTATTTTTCCGTCATGATGGCGCACGGAAACCAAAGCAGTTGAACTCCACGCGCCCACTCCGCGCCGACCACGTGTCTCACATTGCGAACCGTCGCCTATCGAAATGACACTTTTACCCTTGAGACGATTCAAATTCAGCAACCTTTTTCCCGCCAGGCCAAGCCCTCGAAGCGATTCTGTAAATTTCGACAGACATCTACTCTTTGTCTTTCGAAATCTAGGGGACTTATGATGAGGAGATTGTGGGACGAATGCGTATCGAACGGGGTATGACAAGAGTCAAGCTGAAAGGGGTCACAGCCTATGTTCGAAGTACGATCCAACACCCCGGCTCGAAATCAACACCTCGAAAGCACTATAGGTCGAAGGGGACCATAGTACTACCTAGTACTGACAGAACGTCCTATTGTCCGGTCCATAGCAAGCATCCATGACAGATGTGGGGGACCCGCACTCGTATCCTATAAATACCCGTGCATTTATTGTCACAACACACTACTATTCTCAGATATTATGCATGCATGCTGTCCAATTGCTTCCAAACACTCCCAACGTTAATTCGCACCCGATCTAACTGAGGTAGATCGGGTCCAGCCCCATAACACTCTAACCCTCTTGTTTTCGACAAGGTTCTAGTTCTTCGTTCCGTGGATAAAACTCATCCTATCCGAGAGTATGGGAAGAGAGATGGTGCATTCCACGTGACCATATTTTTACAGCATCACTGAGAAATAAAAAAAAAATACTACTGACCGACTTGGCCAATCAGAATTCCATCAAGACAAAAAAAACGCATGCTGCCACCAGTGAAGGAAAATTACCAAAACCAACCCAAATAAGAAGGAAATGCATGCCAAGAGTAAAAAAAAAAAAATAGATGATATACAGCTCCACGGCACAGACACAAGCTAACATGTAACATCAGCAGAAGCCCAGATCCATGCCATAAAAAATGTTTGCACAGAATCAGACCAGTCTAACTCAAGGACAGCAACTAGCCAAATTAAATTGCCACATTCCAGCAATGATCTGGGTGAAACAACCACGATGTAAGATCATAATTTCTTCCTATACCACCACGATTTCGGAGCCAATGCCACAATGACACTTTAATTTTTTTAACGGATAAAGATAATACTTTATTAAGAACAAAAGAGCATAAGAAATGGTCGTAAACAATTACAAACGAGCATAACAAGAACCTCCACCAACCGAGAAAAACAAAAAATCTCCACCAAAAGACTACAAAGAACTCCACCAAACCACTAAAAAGAGTCTTGAGTCTCAACCTCTTTTACACCACTCCAAGGGAGCCTACAACGAGATATTCAACCAAGCAAGTGGCTCTAAAAACCACGAACTAATATGATTATAATCCTTTAACAAGCCTCTTCCTAACCAACTCCAAGAGTTCAACTTGATTGTTCTACCACTTGCCAATAAGAGTAACTTTTGCCCCGAAAAACAAAGTCATTCCTTGCTAACCAAAGGTTCCAATAAGTACAATGCCAAAAAACTTATCAAACTTTCTTGTTACTTTTTGGACCAGAAGTGATAAAACCATGGAGATTGTCCTCTAGGTTGGCTTCAACATGACAATGCACCCCTAACCAAACACAAACTAATTCCACACCTTCCTTGAGAATTAACCGTCTATGCCAAGAAGTTTCATCATCGGTACCACACCAACTACACCGAATGTTTGGTTCACCAAAGAAAATCCCTCTTTTCTTTAAATTCTCTTTGGACGGGATTTCATCTCGGAAGGCTTTCCAAATGAAAGAATTATTGACATTTAAAACTTCCTTGTGCAATCTCCCCACCTCCAAAATACCCACTCTATCATTAAGAGCCCGGTAACCCTTTTTTGTTGAATAAGATCCATCACTACCTTTTTCCCAACGCTAAACATCACTAGAATTTCTTCTTCTCAAAGTCATTTTTTCCACCAAAGCCTCAACCTCTCTAGTTTCTCTTTTTTCCAATTAAAAGAATCCTTCCTCCAATCCCCCACACACAACTCAACCCCAATGGCATGGGTCTTGAGTCTTTCACTTACTCGGCAATCTTTCCTTAACTCCAAGAGTCTTGGGAACATTTTCTTCAAGGTCTCGGATCTTCCTCCCCACCTTCCCCCATCACCCACTACTCTCTCACAACCTTCTCTAAACCAAGCACTTGTTCCCACCGAAAGTACGAAATTTCTCCATCAATCCAACCAAAAATAAAGAAGTCTCCTCCTGCGTAATTCAAAGCCACCTCTACATTCTCCTTCCAACCACCATACTTCGAATCAATTACTTTTAGCCAAAGCTCATCTCCTCCTTTTCAAAGTTCTCCATGCCCATCTACCAAGGAGTGCCAAGTTGAAAAGTTTAAGTTATTTATTCCAAGATCAACTTTCTCTTTTGGCACACAAACTTTATCTCATACAACCCAAGCAATCTTCCTTCTTTCCTTATCCCTCCTCCCCTCCAAAGAAGTTTCTTTATAAGGGCATCAACTTTTTCACCAGTCCAACTGGGACTTTAAAGAAGGGGAAAAAAAGTAAACCGGTAGTGCACTAAGGACCGTGTTAAAAAGTACCACCCTTTTACCAAGATAAAGTAACTTGTTCTCCCAAACACCAAGTCTCTTAATCTTAATGAATTTATCTTTTACTCCTTTCCATTTTTTTTTTTAATTTTTTTTTCTTTTTTTTTTTTGCCCTTTGCCTAGCTTTCCACCGGCAAACCCAAATAAATAAAATGAATAGAACCCACTTCACGATTAAGACTTGCCGCCTACTCATTCACAACATCATCCTGGATCCCCACTCCTATGAGGCTACACTTTTCAAAATGAACCTTGAGCCCCAAGACCAACTTAAATCCCCGTAATACCCCCCTCACTACTCGGATTCCTTGATAGCTTTCCTAACAATAAGAGAATCATCCGCATATTGTAGGCGAGAGATTTGTAGAGATTTATTCCCTACCTCAACCGGCTCAAACTTTCCTAAATCACAAGCTTTCTTGATCATCCTACTAACACATTCTGCTATCACAAGGTACAAGAAGGGAGAAAGAGGGTCTCCTTGTCTCAAACCCTTTGCAGCGGGAAGTTTTTTATTGGGCTCACATTCACCAAAGTTGATGTACAAAAACTATATTATAAAGTAAAATGGACTGCCACAGGATTCAAACTCGGGAACAATCATCTCTTTTTGGTACAGAAGCTACCGATGAAGTAAAATTAAACACTATAATGTTACCATTGCTCTGTTTAATTCGAATGAAAAGATTTAAATCGAATTGAAATTATTTGAAGTATATATTTCAAGTAAGTAGATCTGAACCTAAAATTATATTTAAGTTAATCAAACAAATTCTGACTACTTCTAAATTACAAAAGAGGGATTTTTTTAAGCACACCGAGAGTGTATGTTTTCTTATCCTTAGCAAGTTTGTATTTTGACAGGGAAAAGAAGAAAAGAAATAGCAAGTCAATAGATAGAATCCAATATTCCATGTCTTAATTATTACTCATCTGTCCCAATCAATTCTTTACGTATTCCTTTTTTGGACGTCCCAATCAATTCTTTACGTTTTCATTTTTGAAAGTACCCCACATCTCATCTATATTATTTTAAATATGGACCCCACATTTACACTTATTTATCTCCAATCATACCTCACATTTTTTTAATCAACTACCCCACATTTACATACAATATTAATATAACACTACCAAACAAAATTATTCATTAAAAACCGTGCAAAAAGCAAACGTAGACTTATCATCGGGACGGAGAGGAGTATTTATATAGAAAAACACGTTCAAACATCACAATGCCAAAAATCTAGTGATAACTTTCCAAATCTCAGAAACTGTAGTCATACATACACATGCCTTATCTCACCTTGAAAGTTAGGCAAAAGATTCAGTAGCACAACAATGCAAAATGATGCAGACACAGTTGAAACAATATTCACTCAGTTGCGAACGGATGGCCTCTCATCTACATATCACTTTAGTTGTTAACGGCTCTTAAACGGGTGATCAAGTCATCCTGTTCATGGTAAGAAGATAAGTTATGTTAGATAAACAACATAAGAGAGGAAGGGAGTCAAGATCAAGAAAGGGAGAATTGACCATGTCTTGAACTACTCTTTGCTGCAGCAGGAAATTAATGTAATGTTTAAAGAGACAGGAGTAACAAGATAAATGTATATAATCTTGCCTTTCTCCCTTTCACTGATAGACCTCTTTCCCTAAGAAGAGTGCGAAGTCTCTCTACCGTCAGAGCCTGAAGATCTTTAGGAAGCGAGCTTGATGAACTCTCTACGTATTCAGAAAAACAATACCCACATCAGCTACTCATAGCTTGATAACAATTGATAATTTAAACACAGAAGAGTATTTGTTTTCTATATTCTAGGCATCTTAGTTGCTGCTGCAGAAAGAAAGTTGCAAAAAGATATAAAGTGTGTAACATAACTAGGGGTGTCAATATAGGCTTTTAGTTTTGGGTGAGATATGGTTTTTATCAAGTAGATTCTAGGAAGCACGGAAACGGAAACGAGACGGAAACACCAAAATTCAAAAAAGTAGGAAACGTTTACTATTTTATGTATATTTTAAATATATTTAATATGTAAACTAAATTTTATAAGCATGTAATGGACACATGGGCTTTAAACATAATTAGTTAAAAAATATGATGTCTTAGTTCCATCAAACCACAATACAACACAAATAAAATGATAAAATGATGAGCACAAATCCAAACAAGTAAGCAGCTACGTCCAATAAACAAAAAAATGGCACAAATCCCTAAAAAGAGAATTTTTATTAATAAAACAACAAGGAAACGTATTGGTTGAGTTTCCTCCTCGTTCCGTTTAGGAAAACGTTTTTCATGGAAACTCAAGCCTAATGCACGCTTCCCTGCTTCATAAAGTAGATTCACATCCATTTATCACCCCACCTATTTATCGCCATCTAAATTAATTGCGGATAAATAGGTGGGCGATAAATGGTTTGGAAAAATCCAATAAACTACTTACGACTCAGTTTAAGTTAAAAAAGTAAAACATGAATTATTTGAACTTAAAATTTTGTAATTTTTCAAACTCGTTAATCCCAAAGTAAAATCACAACTTCACTCTAAAAAGTGCTAAAATTCCAAATTTAGACAAAACTAAGAATAAATTACATCTGTGCTAAAAAAGTTGAAATTATAATAATTTGCCAAAACAGTCGAAATAGCAAGATAATATCACTAAATCCACACATTTCGTCCAAAATAATCACAAAGACGAAAGATCCATTTCATGCATGAAGCGCCAAAATAACAAAGTTCGCCACTGAAAACAATAATCGCATGTGAATGTATAATTTCAAAAAGTGTACATTCCCTGCTTGAGAAACTAGAGCCACATGCAGAGCTGTGGGCTCCACTTGATGGCCAGCATTTTTTTTCCTATTTTAATTTTGTTTTTTTTAAACAAATAGCATTTTAACTTTTTCAGTGTATTTTAGCATTTACTTTTATCGGCTCCAAACACGTTTGTTTTCCAGTACACAACCATATCATCATTCTTAAAATAGATAAAACTAATACTAATATATAATACAGTAACCAGTAACAAATTAAAGTAATGAAACAAGCTCATGGCTTCATGTTCCCGTCCTAGCTTTAATTAATTCTTTACGTTATGCTACAACTTGTGGTGAAAACATTGTTCATGCATTTTTCTTTCAAAAGATACTTGAGACGAACAAAAGAATAAGAAATTAGAAAATATGTTTAGCCAGTATAAAAGTTAGATCTGTAGTATAACAGTAGGGGAATGAGCCTAACAATTGTGGTGGTCGGTGCGGCGGTTCTTCATAGTGATATTTAACATGCAACAAATTTAGGGAATTCGTTAATATTTGAATACATACTAGTGTGAACCCTCTATTCTTCCGTCATTCTTTATTTCTTCTTTCTACATCTATCTAGTACTAATATAAATTTATTTTTTTTATTTTTATTTTTTTTAAACAACAAATCTAACTACCCTACTCCTACACTACTTACCACCTTAGAACTTGAAATACTGCCTATACCAACCTTATGCCTCCGTCGAGTTCCAAACTCCAACCTCTCCTGTGCTATAAATAATTTATTCATTTTTTATTCCTTCTTCATTTAGATAAAAATACCCCAATCTTTGTTTGTTGACCAAAATGCAAATGGGAAGCTCTCCTCTGGACAGAGGGGGTACTAGTTTGTAGCTAAAAACAGGAGGAATGAAATTTGTGCGCAGTTACCAAAGGTGAAAGATTTTTTCATGAAAACCGTTAATTGTGTAAACAGTAAACTATATTTTGCTGATTTAGTTAATAACAGGGACACTGGAAGAAAGCTGATGGTGCGACCACCAATTGAAGTACAAAATAAATTAGTTACCAAGTATTTAACTAATACTAAAATCATTAAACCTTAAGTTAGAGGCGGTGTACCCCATTTAGATTTTATACCCATTTATTAGTTGATAGGTATAGTTAGGTTTCATCTAATTGGGTATGGAGAATTAAATGTATTATGACCCATTTTGACGGGTCCCAAATAAACATCACTACATGAAGTTTAAGGAGTTTACAATTAACTTTCTTCATCTCAATAAAGATTTAATGGCCAACCAAAACAAGACAAGTGAAACCCATTTCAAAAGGTGAATTTCCTCGACTATGAAATATAGCACCAAAGAGAATACATATTATTAAGTAATGAAAAATAACTAATACACAAATAACATGGCATATTGTTCAGAAGATTCTCATAATTCTATAGCACAAGGCGTTACTATTATATCTCACCTTGAGACGTCATGGCCTTCTTTTCTGCAGCCTTACCATCCAATGCTTTCTCAGCAGCTCTGGAACATTGCAGTTCAAGAAATATGAAACCAAATATATAGTATAGCCAAACAAGCAGCATATATCTATTATGGAATAAAATAACAAAGGTAGAACATATTACCGTTTCCTAGAACCTGACGCAGCTTTTCCATCTTTTGAATCAGTTTTGTGGTTCTTAAGCATAAGAGACCTAATCAATATATTCTTCTGGTTTGTCTTTATATTCTGGGCCTCTGATAAGAGAAAACCATAGTAAAATCACAAGAAACAAATGGAACACGCATGAGGGTGTGGTTAAATGACATGAAATCATAAGCAAGGTTCAAGGGTTCTATACATTAGAACACAGTAAAATCAAAGGGTGCAGATGGCAGCCAAAACTATTAAAACAGAAACTGAAGCTGTATCTAGTAATTAAACTGGAAAAAGTATGCATAGTTGCATACTTCAATGTTATGCTAGAAACTTCCAAAGAAACAAGATGAAAAAACGCATATGGGTATTACATTGATATGAGAAGCATTCATAACTTCAAGGAGCTACTAAAGTTTTTTACATAAAGTTCATCCACATACCTAGTGCAAGTGCACAACTACACATATAAGTCAAAATTGAGTGTAAACGAGCTACATATAATGGAGACATTGAGCATACTCCCATAACGCCCTTAATATTGCGTGGTGAGTAGGACAAAATAAAGGATGGACAGGAAGAAAAGTATCATCTGGCATAAATAAATGCCGGAGACAAAATGAAAATGTAAATTTGGTTCCACATCAGTGCACAAATAGAAAGTAAAATAAAAAGAGTGCTGTTACTCCAACGAAAAAGTAAGAACTTGATTCAAACTAATATCACAGTGATGGACAGTCCACATTTGCAGGAAAAGAAACAAAACCTGGAGGTTCTGTGTCGTGATCGCAAACATAAACCCGTATGCCTCCCTGCATATTATTCAATATGTTAAATCGAAACATCTATGAACAAGTATTCTACAATTATTAAGAATCACAGAATCTGTCTTCTATACAGTCATTTAAAACCAAAAGAAATAGACTGTGGCTTCAATGGTCAGAAAGAAAAAATTTGATTGCAATATCAGTTCTCTTTTCAAACTACTCATACATCCACATATTATATAGAATCAATATTTAGAGTTTAAGTATCAGATCAAGAATCCAATCTCAGAATTGCTCACCCGGCAACTCTATCGATCTATTAGCACTAAAGTTGCATAAATGCCCTCATGCCACTTTCACTACATGAAAACCCAATGGGTCAATACTCATATCCTTGGCCTCATGGAATGTGCTGCACAGCCATATATTGACACTAAATGAACTGTTGCCTCATTAAAATGGCCACAAGGCATGTGCATATGTCAACTTCATTATATGAAAAACCTAAGATCAACAGCCATGGCTCACACATATTGACATTCAACGAGAAATGCGTACTCATAAGCACTGCCCTGAAAACTAGAAATAACAGCCTGACAGGAACCCTAATCATTAACTGGCAACAAAACATTCCACACTGGCTTGATCAGCAATAAATGACCAATAACAGGAGTTTCTCATATCTCAATTCTCGAATCAAATCCATAGACCATAACACTCATGCTAGGGCATCAATTCTCAGGACTGATGACTTAAAATCACTACTTCTAATCAAAACCCTTTCCACATAACCGAAGAAAATACATGAGGGAAAAGAAATCCTCTTTTCAGCACAAATCATAATTGAAACTTTCATCTTTAACCTTTAATCCTAAATCATACAGTATAATTTTACTTCACACAAAATATTAGGTCTTCAATCTACAAACAATTTCTACAGCGCCGCAAAAAACTGCTCCACTAATCGAAATTTACACGAACATAATGATCGAGAAGAAATAGAGTGATATAAGTAAAATTAAGGTCCAATAAACTGTGATATACTTAAGAAAAATAGCAATTAATTATTGAAAGAGGAATGGGGATTCTAGGGTAAGAAGGATGTGATGATACCGGATTAGAGGAGATGACGTTGGAGGCGAAGAGACCGCGGGAAGGGAGATTGACGAGAAGCTCGGAGGCTCCGCCGCCGAAGCCCGCCGCCTTCGGATTGATCGAAGAGGCGGAGCAGCCACCTTCCATTGCCGCCTTTTGTCTTTTTTATTTTTCTTTTTTTCTTGTCTCAGTGAATAAGTACTTATATCGAGTTGTGTACAAAAACTGAAAATGAGTCAAATTCAATTCTCCCTATTGACTTCGAGACTTTCAGTACTTTTATACTCTCGGTCGAAGGGTCGAACACCGACGTGTCTAGGCGCCTAGGCGTAGTGCTGAGCATCGAACCAGAACCGTCTGGACCGGAGTAGGTTTTTTCATGGACTGTGGACCGGACCGTAATGGACACGATCCGGTTTGGTCCAGACCGGACCGTTTGAACCGTGTAATTAATTAAAAAATAATAATAATAATAAAAATTTATCAAAACATGGGGACTTGGTGCTCGGCAATTTTTTTTTTTTAAAATGACAAATATTATAATTACTCCTACACTAATGATATAGTATAAATTTCCACCTAAACCAACCTTATTTCTCCACATCTAAACGAACATTATAACTCCGTCACTGCTAGAGATCGAACTTTGCACCTCTCCTTCAGTAACCCAACTCCTTACCGATGCACACCTTATAACTCTGATGCCTCGGCAAGTGTACTACACTTTTTCATTCACATGTACTACACCTCCAGTCCACCCAAAAATCCCAAATCTCATTCACCTTCTCTCTCTTATCTCTCTAGTTCTTATCTCTTCCTCAAAATAAAAAATGAAGTCATTCCCCTTTCTTATTGATTGCTCTCCATTCTTCAAATCAATAGAAGATATTGGATGGCACCTTTCCATCTATTGAAAGGAAAAACAAAATGAGATATAGAGATTGAGGAGCAGAAAGGTGTAAAACAAGAGGTGGTGGCGTGAGGTGGTGGCGTGACTGTGACTGTGTGAGAAAAAGTTGGAGAGGAGGTGCGAGACTGAAGTGAGGAATAAAGAGAGGCGAGATACATACCTGTACTGGCGTTTCTGGTTGTCGAACATAATGGAAAGATAGTGACGAGCGGCGTTTCTATAGCAACGATCGATTTAGGTTTTAATTTGGGGGAAAAGTGTAGCATCGTGGCGTCGTGGCAGTGTGCCGGTGGCAGAAGAGTTGCGTCTACTGTCTGCTGCTAAGTGAAAACGGCAGCTGCTGCGGGTTAGGTTTAAGATAGGGGAGAGAATCTATGGAGAAATAAGAAATCTAATTGTATTTTGTATATATATTTAAAAATAAATGATATTCGTTTTTGGAGTGAGCCTTGGATGGATTATGGGGTTATTTTGCGGGATTTGTATCCTCGTCTTTTTAGTGTGGAGCGGGATGGTGATTGCTCTCTCTTTGATAGGGTGGGTATTGGTGTGAATTGGGATTGGAGACGTGGTTTATTTGTGTGGGAGGAGGAGGTGGTGGAGGAGTTGTGGCTACGGTGTCTAGGAGTGGTTCGAGGTGATGAGGGTTCGACTAGTTGGTGGCGTTGGAAAGGGGGGTCGGTGGTCTCTATTTGGTTCAAGTGGGGTATAGGGCGCAAGTAGTTAGGGAGCAGGCTGGTGGAATAGTGGATGGACCGTTTTTGGATTGAAAGAAGTGGGTTTGGATGAAATTTGTACCGTTGAAGGTTAGTGGTTTTGTGTGGAAGGTTGCTTGGGGAGGGATTCCTACAATGGATAACTTAAAAAGGAGAAATATATTACATGAGGCGGTGGATTCCACGTGTAGGGTGTGTAATGAAGGTGAGGAGTCGGTGGCACACGTGTTTATTTCGTGTCTGGTTGCTTTGGAGGTGTGGAGGCGTTTAGCGTTGTGGTTGGGTTGTGAGGGGCGAAGTTGCGATTCTCTTGTTGATTTGATTGAGGGAAAGGTGTTTGAAGATGAGGGTCTTGTTAGAATTTTCAGGGTGTTGATTGTTCAAGGGAGTGTGTGGAATTTGTGGTGTCTACGGAATGAAGTGATTTTTAGAAATAAAGTTGTGTGTGTGGACAGTTTGGTGGAGCGGATTAAAGTGGTGCTGTGAAGATGGGCGGTTGGCAAGGGCGCGATTGATAGGACGTATACTTTAAACTCGTGGTTGCTATACCCTCTACGTTGCTGGAGCTCAAACAGTTAAGTGGGGTTGGTTTACATGTAACGGGGCGGTTTTTGTGTGTGTTTGGTTGCGTTCATGGGTGTGTGCTTAGTGTGCAGGTACGGTACGGTTGGCGCGGTATTGTCATATGGTACAGGCATCTACGGTAAGGGTGCTGGTTTCCACAGTATTATGCGGTCAGCTTGAGTAGTGTTGTGGTCATCGCTGGGCGGATTGCAAGCTTGCTGCATAGTGTCAGTTCTTGCGGTCTGTTGCTCCACGGTGGTCGCCTGTGCTATGTCAGTTTGCAAGTTTCCTCTCTGATATCTTTTGATGTGAGACTTGTTTCGTTTGTGCTGTTCTTGGTTTAATGTTACAGGTTGTTTTCATGGATTTTGGAGGCGTTGGGATGCGTACGGTGGCTCGAGGAGTCTGTTTGTTAGTGTTTACGGTACAGGTGCGTGAAGTGGCTTGAGGAGGTGGACTGGGTTTATTTGTGCAGCAGTAGAGACGCTAGTTTCCAGGTTCACGGCTGTTGTTTTTCACACTAGCACGGTGTCATGGGATGCGGATAGCGGTGCAGGTTCAGGCCTGCTGGGAACCGACAATAGAAAGTGAAGGATTTGGTTCTTTTCTTTCCTTATTTTGAGTTAGGATGTGTTGTTGTGCTTTGTTTTTTCTTTGGTCTTGTGCTCTTTGGGTAGTGTCTTTGTGGCGGGGACGGACAGGGGCGTCAGCGTGGGAAGCTTCACAGCTCTAGGGATCCAGGTGCAACTTGGTTTCGGATTTAGTTTTCTTTACCTTGTTCACTTAAACTCGAGGGTGTAATTCAAACGGGAACTGTTTGCTTCGACTTTTACTCCTATGAGTTGGAAGTGGGGTTGTGATGCTACATCATCGCCCTGGGAGCTATGAGAGTGTAGGCTCGCGTTCGGTTTCGGATCACATGCTTGGTACTAGAGTTCGAAGGGCCATTGGTTGGTAGTCGGAGGTTCAGTTTAAGATTTTCTGAAGATCATAGTTTTAGCTAGAGTCTTTGGGGTTTCGTGCCGTTTGGTTTTTTCCAGTAGTCTCTCTGGTTATTTGGACCCTCTTTGTACTTGAAACTTAGTGATATTCCTTGCATCACGATTGGGGTATGCCCCTCTCACTCTTGTATACGTTTTTTGGGTTTAGTGGACTTTTTTGGCTGTTTCAAAAAAATAAAAATACGAAGTCCGGTCCACACGGTCCAGACCGTAAAAACCACGGTTCTGGACCGAGACCGAACTTCGGCAAAACCCTTGGACCAGAGAGCGGACCGTATTACTATACGGTCTGGACCGGACCGTGTATTTACGGTCAAGTCCGGTCCAGTTTCACGGTCCCGGTCTGTTTATGCTCAGCACTACCTTGGCGGATTGCTAATGACAACTCATAGGGCGAATAGACTTTAAATTACGGAATTGTGATATAAGTTAGCTGCTAATATGTACTCAGACATATAGGTGGACGGACTTGCCAATATATATACAAAATTTACGAATGTTAGTAGTGAAATTCATCTGGATCCAAGGCAATATTCAATTTCTAAAGTTTTTTGCTTTTGGATTCACTTCTTCTTTCTTTAGCGTATTCTAATGAACCCAGGTCTGATTCAAAGCGGGAGATAATAAAATGATTTCAATGATCAATGTTATCATAAATCCTTATAACCATATCGAAATGACCTATTTGATAGGTCAACACTAGTCTCTCATTTTATTTATTTCTCTATCCA
The DNA here is from genome assembly GCA_028274465.1 of Plantago ovata. NCBI lineage: Eukaryota > Viridiplantae > Streptophyta > Magnoliopsida > Lamiales > Plantaginaceae > Plantago > Plantago ovata. The sequence continues at coordinate 5,771,535 of CM051458.1, forward strand.
AATGAAATTGTTTTGCACAAATTTTGGCTAAATATTAAGAAGGGTGGTCTAAGGATTTACAGCTAACACGCTTAGTCCTAGTCGAGAATATCACTTTGCAATGGGGTATTAGTATGTGGAGGTATAAATTTATTTAGGATGTTAGTATGGGAGTAGTGTAATAGTAATCGTTTAAAAAAAACACACACTTTACATTGGGGTATACGCTGGACTTGGGAAAATAGAATCCATAAGTTGGAGTTGGAAAAGAAATGTTGGATTATTCCCTTTTTTTTTTTTTGGTTTATGATGATCATACAAATCCACTTTGAGAATTAATCCAAGAGTACCAAAATGTTGCTGCAAAACCATGTACAATTCAAGCGGGTCTCTAGATAGCCAAACTCTTGGTAAAGGCAAAACTTTCCCCAACCAATGGAATCTGACTTTTAAGATATTGTCGCAGATTTTGGTTTGACTGGTTAAACCAGTTGAGTTTATAAATAAACTAAAAAAAAAAGACGTTGAGGTCATTATATAAAAATAAACCCAACCCCATAGAAAAACACACACTAAATGTGTTTATTAACGTGTGTCGTTCCTTAGAATTCTCTCGGTCGAGTCTGTCTGCAATTCTCTTTCTTTCTCATCAATCTATTGCATGGAAGTAGAATTTTCATCCCGAGTGATTATTGCTTGCAATTGCTTAGAAATTCATCGATGCAACGTTTTCTGAAAATCAATCAATTAACAAGTTTCCAATGATCAAGATGACCTTGATGTTCCGTTGAAGAAGTTGAAATGAACGGTGATTGTGGATGAAAACGTTAGATGTAAGTTTATTTATTTTCACGATATGGACCTTTTTTGTTTCCCGCTTGTTTTGGACTTTTTATTCCTCTTCATATTTTCTGATGTGTTTTTTATTTCTATTTGTATAGTTTTAAGGACAGGTGTTACGGTTTTGGGCTAGGTTCCATTAGGTCCCTGATAGGGAACGAAGGTTTGGAGCCTCGAAAGTCCCTGCGCCTCCGTCGAAGTATTTCACCTGTGGAGCGCGATGAATTAAGCACATGCCTATTGAAGACATATATAGCAAAGGATCACCGAGACATGGAACTTTCGATAGATTCCTCACTCATCTACTGAAACTTGGGGGACTGATGATAGGGACACAAGGGTATGAAGCCTCGAAAGGCGTATACACATTACCCTCGAATGGTTTTGCCCAAAGTCTAACCCTCCTAACCATCGAAAGCGGACGTACGACGAGGAGCATCACTGGGTTGTCCCTCGAATAGGGGACCATGACCGAATCGGGGTCCACCACGTATCCTCCCTATATATATGTCTCATTTATTATGCATGCGGACACACATTCTGATATTATTCCTACACATTAAATTGGCGTCAACCTAACTGAGGTAGGTTGATACCCCGGCCCCTTCCCTTACTATTCCATCCTCTATTTTGCAGGTACTTAGCCTAGTCCTACATCTACTCATACTCTAGCTACTGGGAGATGAGAGCATGATGTCATAGAGCCCTAGAACGGTTCTAACAGCATCAGCTTGGCGCCGTTTGTGGGAAACTAGACTAAAAGCTATGGTAAAACGGAAGAAACAGCCAGAAGCAGCAACTAAAGACGGAGGGACCTCCCCACCTGAAACACTCATGGAGACCACCCATAAGGGAAACTAAGAGCTGGAAGAGGACGAAATCCCACCAGGTCACGATAATCCAGTACCTACTCCGATACCTTCTGATGAAGAATCGAGAGAGAACGCGAACCCGCCAGAGCCTGTGGTAGAACCCCAGATTATGATCACGGAAAGTCGACTCAAGGAATTAATGCGATCTGTCTGTGAGACATACGATAAAACTCGGAAACCTCAAGGAAAAGCCCCCCAAGCGGCTTCAAAAGCACCGCAAGGAAGTACCTCGATCAAGAGCAAGCCACCCAGCCAATCTACTGGGAGAAGCAGAGAGCAAACACATGCTCATATCGTGTTAAGCAGTGAAAGAACCCAACCGACAGCTCCATCATGAGGCCTCGAGCTAGGCCACATGACCCTAGAGAGGGAAGGCAAGCGGAGGCAAAAAGACGGCCCCCACCCCCGTCTATGTGCGACATCCCCGAAGACGACGTTTATCCGTCGGGAGATGAGTCATCTGACGATGAGAGGAAGGCTCTCGAGAGGAAAATGAAGAAGTACGAGGACCTCTTAAAGTCCCATGATAAGAAGAAGAGTTTGAAGGCCAAGCGACCCAGATTCGAAGACATCTCCCGAAGGGGAAGGGAACCACCAGATGCCCGTCGATACCGCCCCTCTAAGGAACCATCGAAGTTCGGAGGCCTCGCACCTAACCCACTCTCTACGAGGCTAGTGGCCCATTCGATCCCTTCGGGGCGGAAAATACCCAAGGACCTTCCAAAGTACACCGGGGTAACATGTCCCCACGAACATAGAGTAAAATTCGAAAATATGATGCAGACTTATGGACATGACGAAAAGGATATGGTAATTGTCTTCCCCGGAACCCTCGAAGGGGTAGCCACCGAGTGGTACTACAACATGCCCGCCGGGTCCATCCGATCTTACGCCGACCTAGTCAGAGCCTTTCTAGGGCATTTCACCGACTACAAGAAGTCAAGGCAAGCGAGCAGTTGCCTCCAAGATATCGTTCAAAAGAAGGATGAGCCCTTGCGAAAATGGTGGCAGCGTTTCAATGCGGTGGCACTCCAAGTAGACGATCACCCGATGAACTTTCGACGACAAACCCTCTTCACCAATACCCGAAATCGAGCTCTGGCTTCAGAAGTTTCGAGGGAGGCGCCTGAAACAGCCGAAGATTTATCCAACATCGTGAACAAGTATATTGAGGAGGAAAGGATGATAAAAGAGGCGAAAATGGCGTTCGAAGTATCGCCCCCAAGAGAGAGGGAAAGATCACCCCGAAAGGAATCTTTGACATCCCACAAAGAGTATGGAAAAGAACGCGGAGGAAAGCTACCCCGACAGAATCCTAGACACGTTAAGTTCCCCCAACGACGAGTTTTCACCGTCATCGAGAAGGAACCCTTCATACGGTGGCCCAAGCGACACAAGGAGACCAACACCACCAAAAGCTCGCATGAATATTGCAAATTCCACAGGCAAACAGGCCACGACACGGATAGGTGTATCGAACTCACGGCCGAACTTGATCGAATCGTGGAGGAGGGCTTGGTAACCGAGTACATAGACTCCATAGGAACTCCCATGATCCGATTAGTCGAAAGACGCAGATCCGAGGTGACGCGACCACCTCCCTCGCGGCCTCCGTTGCCAATGCAATCCACCGTGTTCAGAGAATCCAAAGATTCCCGTCCCGAAGAGGACCACAACGTCGACAATGATCCCATTTACGATGAGATAAGATTCATAGCCGGGGGACCAACGGGAGGGGACTCCAGAAAGGAAAGAGATAGGACATCCCGTCGAATGAGAAATGCCTACACCGAAGGAGTTCCAACTTTCAACGTAGGAAGCCTCGAAGTTCAAGAGCACATTCTAACCTTCGACGCAAGCGACATCCCTCATCCAGATACTACTCGAAATCAAGACCCCAACTTCCCTTTGGTCATTTCGATGGTCCTATCTGGATTTCCCGTGAGGAAAGTTTTGGTGGATACCGGAAGTTCAGTGAACATCATTACAACCGCCACCCTGAAAAAGATGAAAATTGAAAGGAGAAGCTTCGACCCAGTGATAACCGAACTCTCGGGTTTCGGGGGAGCCGTTGTTAAACCCCTTGGAATGATTTGGCTCCTAACGTCCTTAGGATCAAAACCCTCCCGTGCGACCCACCAATGCCAGTACGTAGTGGTCGACGATCCTATGGGATACAATATCCTCTTTGGACGTCCTGGACTCAACCAATTCCAAGCTGTGGCGTCCACCTATCACCTAAAGGTGAAATTTCCAACCGAGATGGGAGTGGGAGAGGTCAAAGGGGACCCCAAAGAAGCTTGGGAATGCTACTGTGCATCAACCTTACCCAAAAAGCCCCCCGTCGACGAAAGACCTGCCGGGAGAAGCCCCGAACCACTAGAAAGCACTCAAGAAGGAAGGTTACCCTCGAAACGGCACTGTCTAGTCGTTGAGGAACCCTTCGATTTCCCTACTAGTTCGGTCGAAAGCAAAGAACGTCTGGAGCCTTGCTCCGAAATTAAAGATCTGGAGTGTTCGATGCTTATCCCGAAAGAACTACAAAGATAGCCAGTGACCTCCCCGAAGACCTCGAGTTGGCCCTTTCACTCTTCTTGAAGAACAATGCTGATGTATTCGCCTGGAGTACTGTGGATCTGAAAGGAATAAGCCCTCATATCATGGTCCACCGACTTAACGTTAATAGGAAAGCTAAACCCGTCAGCCAGAAGCAAAGAAACTTCAGCCGAGAGAAGAACCTAATCATCGACGAAGAAGTAGCCAAACTCCGAAAAGCCGGCCATATTCGACCCACTAGGTTCTCCGATTGGTTTTGCAACGTGGTACTGGTAAGCAAGGGAAAAGATAGGTGGAGAATGTGCAACGATTTCACCAACCTCAACAAACACTGCCCGCGAGATCCTTATCCCTTGCCTCGAATCGACCAGCTAGTGGATTCGACGGCCGGGGCGGAGCGCCTAAGTTTCATGGACGCTTTTCAAGGGTATTACCAAGTACCAATGGCCAATGAAGACATAGACAAAACCGCCTTCGTAACTCATTCAGGAGTTTTTTCTTTCCAGGTCATGCCTTTCGGCCTAAGGAACGCAGGAGCCACATACCAAAGGCTGGTCAATATGATGTTCGAAGCGGAGATTGGGAAGACGATGGAAGTCTACGTGGATGACATGTTGGTAAAAAGTGTCAAGGCAGAGGACCACGTCGAGAACCTAAGCCGGTGTTTCGAGATTTTGAGGAAATTCGGGATGAAGCTCAACCCATCAAAGTGTACTTTCGGCGTCAAAGGAGGAAAGTTTCTGGGATACATGGTCACCCAGCGGGAAATCGAAGCCAATCCAGACAAAATCAAAGCAATCTTGGATTTCCCAAGTCCCAAGCCGATTTATATCAAGAGGTTAGTCGGACGTGTCATCGCCCTCAGCCGATTTATATCAAGATCCGGAGAAAAGAGCCTTCCCTTTTTCAAAATCTTAAAGAACAGCAAGAATTTCGAGTGGAGTGATGAAAGCCAGAAAGCCCTCGAAGGGTTAAAGACGCATCTCTCGAATCCTCCCCTTCTGTCGAAACCCAGGCAAGGCGACGTCTTATATTTACACGTGGCGATATCGCAAGAAGTGATAAGTTCAGTGTTGGTGCGAATCGAAGGGGACCAACACCAGCCGATCTACTATCTAAGCAAGGTTCTCACCAAGGTGGAAGTAAACTACTTAGACATTGAAAAGCTAGCCTACTGCGTAGTGCTCGCGGCTAGACGGCTCCGACCTTATTTTCAATCCCACGAGGTAGTGGTTCTCACTTCGCAACCCTTGAAGAGAATCCTAAGCAAACCCGACTTGTCAGGGAGATTGGTGACTTGGGCAGTGGAGCTCATGGAACACTCCATCGAATTCCAAGCGCCCAAGTCGAAACGAGCTCAGGTGGTGGCTGACTTTTTCCTCGGAGTCCAAGAGGAGCTCGGTCCGGTGCACTTAGTCGAAGGCACAAATAAAGGAGAGAACATGGAACCAAGATGGGAAATCTATGTCGACGGATCCTCATCCAGAGGACAAGGCGGAGTAGGAGTTCACATGACTGATCCCGCAGGTATCTAAGTACATTTCGCCATCCGGCTAGCATTTCCAGCAACAAACAACGAAGCCGAGTATGAAGCGGTCCTTATTGGATTACGATTGTCCCTCGAAGGGGGCGCGAGGCACGTCCGCGTGCACACTGACTCGCAACTCGTAGCTCAACAGCATGCAGGAGTTTTCGAAGCAAAAGAAGAACCAATGAAACTGTACTTATCGGAGCTCAAAGCAATGACCGCCAAATTTCAGAGTGTCGAGATCTCTCAAATCTCTCGCACCCTCAACAGGGTAGCAGACGGACTAGCTAAGTTCGGAAGCTCATCACAAACAATCGCTACCCGACAGGTATGAAAATCCCCCACGAGAAATGATTTGCCAAAATGACAAATCTCTCAACCACTAAGCTCTTATTTCCTATACCCTCAACACAGGTAACCCTCATGACGGTCCAACGACCAGCCATAGGAGAAAACAAACTAAAGCGGAAACAGGAAGACAGGCTCGAAGTGAATGCCATTGAAGGCAACCACAATTGGTTGACCGACATCAAGGTAAAACACCCACAAAGTAGGACATAATGCACAAGTTCAAATGGCTCGAACACCCCAGCCCTTCGAACGTATGTATCCTCAATAGGCCATATAATTCGAAGGGGGAGGACAACATTCGGAAGCCAACATTCGAAACAACTCTTTCGAAGGAACTTCCAATTAACCCCTTTTTCTTTCGCAGCTCTTCAAACAGGGAATCATCCCCGAAGACCGCATAGAAGCCCGAAGAATTCGAAGGCGAGCACAATACTTCATTTGGGACGGTTCCGACTTATACAAAAGATCTTTCGACGGACCCCACTTGAAATGTGTCAGCAAAGAAGAATCCCAACTCATCTTAGAAGAAGTCCATGCCGGGAGTTGTGGTAACCACTCAGACGGAAGGGCCCTAGCGCAAAAAATACGGCGACAAGGATTTTATTGGCCAACCATCATAAAGGATTCAAAGGCCCGAGCCAAAAGGTGCGACGAGTGTCAACGCTTTGCTCGAAGTAGTAAGGCACCGGGAGAACCGATGACAGCCATCCCCATTTCCTGTCCTTTCGATAGATGGGGGATAGATATCGTAGGAAAAATGCCCACTTCCACGAATCAAAAGAAATTCCTGATTGTCGCAGTAGAATACTTTTCTAAGTGGGTCGAAGCGGAGGCTGTAGGGAGAATAACAGAGGAAGTAATGAGAAGCTTTATATGGAGAAATATCATTTGTCGGTTCGGGCTTCCACGGATCATCACTTCAGACAACGGGACACAATTCACCGGGAAGAAAATACGAGCGTGGTGTTCAGAGCTCGGAATCAAGCAGAGTTTCACCTCAGTTGGCCACCCTCAAGCCAACGGATTAACAGAGGTCACTAACCGCACAATCGTTCACAACCTCGAAAAAAGGCTAGGAGAGTCTAAAGCCGATTGGGCCGACGAACTTCATGGAGTACTATGGGCTTACCAGACAACTCAGAGGACAACCACGAAACAAACTCCATTTTGCATGGTATTCGGTTCCGAGGCAGTCATCCCGTGCGAGATAGCGGTGGAAAGCCTTAGGGTCAAAGAGTACAACCCGAACGATAACGACGAAGCTAGAGCCCTGGAGCTAGATTTACTAGACGCTAAGAGAGAAGAAGCTAGGATGCAAATCCTTCGATACCAAGCCATGATGACTAAGGCTTATAATAAAAACTTAGTCAGACGGGACCTGAACGTGGGCGACCTCGTGCTTAGAAAGGCGAACATATTGGAGAAGGTAGGGAAGCTCCAGGAGCCATGGCAAGGGCCATTTCGAGTCACAGAGGCGTTGTCGAATGGATCTTACAGGCTCGAAGATTTAGAAGGAAACACACTGCAAAGGCCTTGGAACATCAAGAATCTTAGGAGATATTACCCATGAAGATCTCAAAGTAGTTGCTTTTGTCACTTTTTGGTTTCAACAGTCCCAACAAACCACCCCCGAAAAAGGGGTCGTCACTGAAAAGGAGATGTTAGTTGAAAATTTTTGCCAATCGAAAGACCCTCCCACAAACCACCCTCAAGAGGGGTCGTCAATGTGAGAAAGGGGAATGATTAATGAAATGAATTCGATGATCTTTTGTTTTCATGACACTCCGAAAGGAAACCCTCGAGTATTTGATAGACTACCGACGGATAGATCATCACACTAAGGAAAACCTTTCGAACTAAACGAACCACTGTTCGTGGGTCAGTACGAATAGATGTTTATTTCGACGGAAAAACAATCATTCGGCTAGACTCCTGCTTCGAAATACCCCTTCGAAATGAGGGTAATGATTCGATGAGGATATTCGACGGAATAAACCTCACCCAAATACATCACCCGAAAATAACTCCACGAAGAGAAACAACATCTTCAAAGAGCAACGAGATGTAAGTTAGAAATCTCTTTCGACGGAAAAGATCTTACTGACACATACTCGTCAAAAAAAAATAAAAACAACACAATGATAACACTAGCATCGAAATAAACCAGGCAACCAAAGGGCCTATTTGTGTTGACAAAAAAGAGGATTCGAACTGGCCCTCTCCCCAAAAACTAAGGGGCCAACCACCGAATCCTCTCCCCTAAAATTGTTCGAAGGGTCAAAAGACCACCAAAATACAAGCCAAATTTAAATATTGTACTTGATACAAGCCAAAATACGGGTAAATGCTTTACAAAAGTACTCGGCATACCGAGTCTTCTACGAAGGGGGAGCTGGGTTGCTGTGAGCAGTGTCTTCGGTGTTGTCATCGAAGTTGAAGCTCTTCAAAATAGACCCGAAATCTTTGAACGAAAGCGAGCCAAGGTCAATTCCAGCTAGAGTAAGATCATCATTACCGACTTCGCACATGGGAAGCACCCACGAAGGAACTGAGGGGAAGTTCGAAGTAGCAGGAGCCTCTTCCGGGTGAACAACAACAAAAAACTCCTCACTTTGGAGCGCCGCATACATCGCCTCTTCGTCCAAAGGAGCACCATCCTCTCCAACCACGACTTCACCAGGACCAATAGGTTTTAGCTCATCATCGAGCTCAAGATTCACATCCCGCTCTTCATTGAAGTTCGAAGTCAATTTTCCACCAAAACGAAGCTGGGCGAGCGTCCCTCACGGCTTCGACCCGGGCAAATTTCCCTTTCTTCACAAGTTCCTCGCGTGTCTTCTTCAGCGCCACCTCGAAACCCTCCTTCTCTTTCGAGAGTTGACTAGTCTTAGCCACCAAGCTCGCATTCTTCTCTTCCACAACCGAGAGGGTCTTCTCCAAAGCGGCCTTCTCCTCCTTCAATCGCTGGATCTCAGTTTGCTGATCTTTTTGGCGAATAACCCTCCTGAAAGCGCTCCCTCAACCTCTTCTCCTCCTGAAATTTCGAATCAAAGCGCTCTAGGGAGTTCGCCCTCTGTTCGAGGCGGTTGTCAATATTCTTCGATACGGTCAACAGCTGCATCGAAGGAAAAAGATCAAGAGATTCGCTTATCGAAAACTGTCAATATCCTTCGATACTATTAACAAAAAGAGATTTAGCTTATCGAAAACCAAGAGATTCGCACCTGCATTTGAAGGAGAGTGGCTTTCGCTCGAATGCTTGCATCAGAAAGGGTGTCCAGCTCAGCTTGGTCGCTACCACAAACCAAGAGGTTTCTCCATTTCAAACCAGCATCCGCTTCGCCGTGAAGGAAGGACACCGCCTCCCTCCTCGAGCCTTCGGGACATCCTCTCCCGAACCAGCCGGAGAATCAAGCTGTATGATCTGCTCGGAGCAAACTTCGGTTCGAGCCCTTTTTCTCTGCGTCGAAGCCGAACTCTGAGCTCTCTCCTTCCCACGGCGAACAGGTGGGTTACGACCCAAATCCTGGTTATCCCCTGAACCTTCTGTTCGACCCACGGGCGGCACTGTCGAAACCACCTGATCGGGTGTCGAACTCGTAGCTGGCGGAACCGACCCCGAAGCTCCATCCGCCGGCGCAACACCTTCGATTGGGATCTCGGGTTGAGGTTGAAAGTCAGTGGGGATGATCTTATCAAGGTCATGAGGACGGTCTTCGGTATACTTTACAGTCACCTTCTTGTTGGCTAGCTCCAAGGCCCTTTTCGCAAGGAAGTTAGCGGAGAGCTTCATTCAATAATCTATGAAGAAAAGTAAAAGTGCACGAATGAGTCATTAAGTTACGATCGAACATAAATCTACACTCGAAAAGGAACCCAAAAGATAAAGAACAAAGAAAACGTTCGAACTCACCCAAGTTTCGGATGCCCCTCATCTCTGGCTGGATCGAAGACACGTCCCCCAAGTAAAGGATCGGCTCCACCAAGAGATCGTAGGGGTTAATCCGATCCTCGGGTTTAATGCCTTTATAATTATCGACCCACCCCCCTCTCTTCAAGAGCCGAGTCACGTCACCATCATGACGCCTCCAAAGTCGAGGCGTAGGCACCACTCCGTCACTACCATCCTCCCCTCTAGGCATTCAAACGTATACGTAACGTCTCTTGTAACCAGCCCCGTGAGATGATTGGAACTTGGTGAAGAGCTCATAGTTCCGTACGGGGGTGAAGTAGTAAAAGTGGCCCGAATCCCCCTCACACATCGAAAAGAAATGAAAAAAGTTGGAGGCCGTAACCCGCCGCTTCTTTGACTTACACCATATGCAAAAAGCCACAACGTACCCGATAGAGTTGGGAAGCACTTGCGTAGGACACAGGCCTAGAGTGTCCAAGACACTGACAACCCCCTCACACACTGGGAATCTAAAGCCATGCTCTAAGGCTTGGATGTTAATGCAAATACAATCCGTCGGTGGATTGTACATCTTGTCATCAGGCCCAGGCAGGATGACTTCGTGGGTGCCGGGTATACCGAATCGATGATACAAGCTATCCGCCTCCTTCTTCCGGACGGAGGTCGAATCGGTTAGTAACCCAGCATCGCTATTATCTTCGGTGGGAATAGCCGCGGGTTGAGAAGATTCGGGCAATTCTTGCTCCGGTGGTTGAGCCATTCCTACTCTGCGACTAGGATTTCGAGATCTCCGCGTCGAACGATGAGTTGCAGGGATCCCCTTAGAAAATTTTGGGTTTAATGAAAGAAGTCCACTTCCAATCACCTGGTTCGAGGGTAAAAACGGTTTCGTATCAGAAAGGAGAAGGGATTCAGTCTCTGTGCCTAAGGAATATGATCTCCTATTTACGCTAAAAGATTTTTCGCTACCCGAACCACCACCGGCACCGGATTGATCAACATTTCGGTTCGACATCCTTACAAAAACTACCAAGAAAGAATCAGTGCAACCAACCCAAAAACGCCGAAAGATTAGCAAAAGAAAAAGAAAAAAAAAGAAGAAGAAACCCTCACCCAGCAAAAACCCCAATTCCCAAAAAGTCCCCATTTTTCCTCGTCGGAGTCCAATCGTAACCCCCAAATGACGGAAAAAGAGAAGCAAAAACGCGCAAAACAAAGCACAAAGTAATCGGACGGCATGCATACAGACGAGGAGTAATCTCCACCACCAAACAGAAATTAAAAACGAAAGAAGCCGGAAAGTAAAGAAATTCGGTAGCGATAAGTGTACCTGAAAAGTCGACGAGAAAAGGGCGCTTTCACGGGTGGAAAAACCGGCAGCAAGAACGACGGTAACAACGGCGGTAGTGGAGCGTCGGAAGAAGAAAGGAGTTTGTGGAAGAGAAAAAATGTGAAAAGTGAAAAGGGAGTTTTTACTCCCCTTTCATCATTATCACCACCACTGTTACCAAGAAGCGTGGGAGACACGCGGGACGCGAAAAGACGACGCGTGGAAGGGAGTTAAATCGCCCCCAAGGAAATTACCCCCCCCTATCCTTTAAAACCGTTCAACATTCAAAATTACACGTACCCTTTCCCGCCAGACATGGAACTTTCGATAGATTCCTCACTCATCTACCGAAACTTGGGGGACTGGTGATAGGGAACGAAGGTTTGGAGCCTCGAAAGTCCATGCGCCTCCGTCGAAGTATTTCACCTGTGGAGCGCGATGAATTAAGCACATGCCTATTGAAGACATATATAGCAAAGGATCACCGAGACATGGAACTTTCGATAGATTCCTCACTCATCTACTGAAACTTTGGGGACTGATGATAGGGACACAAGAGTATGAAGCCTTGAAAGGCGTATACACATTACCCTCGAATGGTTTTGCCCAAAGTCTAACCCTCCTAACCATCGAAAGCGGACGTACGACGAGGAGCATCACTGGGTTGTCCCTCGAATAGGGGACCATGACCGAATCGGGGTCCACCACGTATCCTCCCTATATATATGTCTCAGTATTATGCATGCGGACACACATTCTGATATTATTCCTACACATTAAATTGGCGTCAACCTAACTGAGGTAGGTTGATATCCCGGCCCCTTCCCTTACTATTCCATCCTCTATTTTGCAGGTACTTAGCCTAGTCCTACATCTACTCATACTCTAGCTACTGGGAGATGAGAGCATGATGTCATAGAGCCCTAGAACGGTTCTAACAGCATCAGTCCCGAAATATGCTTCAGACACAGACCCGACCCATAGTTTATATGCACAATTGCGCCTGATATAAAAAACAAAAATTAAAGAATGATAAAGTTAACGAAATGAAATAAAATGTTAGTTATATTTTACTATACTTTAATGTCAATTTATTTGGGCAACATCGAGCCGAGTAGGATCTACAATAGTGCTATGGAATCATTTATTCCCCTCCCCATCCAAGGCAATTAAAGATGTATGCATAATGCATTTTCCAGAAGTATATAACTCATTCGGAAACTCATGACTGAAGGAAACCATTACACACATTTATAATAAGAAGTGTAAACGAACCGAGCGTTTATGAAATTTTTACTAAAACGTTCGATCAATTGTCATTTCGAGTTTGCTCGAACCGAATAGTCAGGAGACATGTACATGTTGCTATTTAACAAGTCGAGCCAAGTATTGATGGGCTCGGCTCGAGCTCGTTAACAATCTCGGCTCGTTAACATAACAAGTCCAAAATCAGGCTCGAGCTTGTTAAACATTAGTTAGGCCCGAGATCGGCTCGTTTGGCTCGAACGAGCCGAGCCTTACCGAGCTCGAGCCGAGCCTATATTAAAAACAATATGCGTAAAATTGAAATAAAATATCAAAAATCAAGTATTCCAAATTACTCATTAACAATCAATATATGGACATAAATCCATAAAAATTAACAAAATGCAAATATAAACATTCAAATCTAATGCTAAAATCCCCGTATTTGTATAGATGTTAAATCTCACGAGCATTATCGAGTACTCGCGAGCCGACCTCAGCTCGGCTCGTTAGTGGAACGGGTCGGGCCTCATGTTAGGTTCGAGCTCGCTCGAATACCTTATAGAGCGAGCCGAACCGAGCCCTCGATAGTGAGCCGAGCCAAGTCGAGCCCTCGATAGCGAGCCGAGTCGAACCCTCGATAAAGCTTGGTTCATGTAACAACACTATGTGTTAATTACAAAATCGAACACGAGCACATATATTACTGACCTGTAATCCGAGAACAAATTATATAGTATTATATAATTATTGTCAAAGTTTTTATTTATTGTTATTGCTTGTATGAGTTTGAGCTTTTACTTGTATTCTAAGTAAAACAAACAAACATCTGATCGAATCAAAATTTGTACAACCGAATGGAACGAAATATCTTAAATGTTGACTAGTATTTGATGTAGGCTGACAATGATCGGTTAAAAATCAAAACCTACCAATAACCAGACAGATTTTGCTCAATGTTATTAACCGTAACCGTAACCATAATTGGTTAGTAACCGACCGATTATAGCTCTAAACCCTAAACCGTAACCGATATTTTTTTTTAAAGTCTGCTCCACTGCTCTATTTATACATTGACCCAGACAATTCAGTTTTTGGCCCATCTTTTTCGTAGTCACCTCAAGTTCTCAACTTATTTTTTCTTTATCTTCTTCCTAATAATCTACTCTTATTTTTTTCCTTCTAATTCTTGTTGCAGAGGTAAATTTTTCCAGTTCTCCTTGAACTCCGCAAGTTAGAAGCCAATCCTCTTGTCCTCTCTCAGGTTTCTTCCATATTTTCTCACTTTTCTAATCTGGAGAGAGATCGACGAAGATGCTGAAGTGTGTGAATCCGGTTCAATTTCTCTAACAAAGCGAAGACATCAAATCGACAAATTCTAATCTATGGGAATTTAAAGTTTTAAGAGAATTGAGGAAATATCCTAATTTTAACCATGACCTATGATTATACCGGTTTAAAATTATACTGGTTTAAAAACCGATCGGTAACCAATTATAAATATTTCTCGACTATGATTTTTAATTGAATCACTTAAAAAATGTTAAAATAAATGTTCGAAAACATAAATGAGGCAGGCAAGCCATGCCTAAATTGGGCCAATTCTAAGTCTGATCTACAGAAACATAAACAAATGTTTGTTCCTTCCTTGGTGAGTGTTACAAAATCAGAAAAAATTGCAAGTGGCTGGCTGTAATGGAAGTTCGGGAAACCAACGGATAAGAACGAGACAACCCTTCCTACTCATCAGCGTCTTCATCTCTGACTCCGCAACATCAATCCCGTAATCAACCCTTTTTCTTTTCTATATTACCCGCCGCCACGTGTCCCTATCAAGACCCATCTCCCTTACCCTGTGCCCGCGTCGTAGCAGATCAAGACCCTATGTACACTGATTCACTATTATACAATGGTGGTATCATCATTTATTGTTGGGTTTGTTTGAACTTGAATATTTTGAGAGCATGATTGGTATTCTGCTGTGTCATCTTTTTCCACTTTAGAGTCAGTCAGTGTTTATGTGTGAGTGTATGTTCTCCAATTTGATCGGTTGAAACAAAAAAAGCAGCCTTGTGATTTGCTGAGCAAAAAGAGTGTGGGTTGATTAGTGAAAAAGGAGTGATCATCATTGATTCATCTCGATATGGGTGCTGCTGAAGAAGGTGAAACACCTAGGAGCCCAGAGGCTACGCTGGGGATGCAAGTAGAGGATCTCTGGGATGTACAAGGATCACAGCTGAGTCCAAATGAGAAGCTCAATGCTTGTTTTGAGAGTATTCCTGTTTCCGATTTCCCTCCTGCTCCTTCCTCACAAGGTCTATTTCTACTCTTCTTCTCTTTACTTTTTTTTTTTTATTGGTTGATTTTGTGGTGTATAGTACTTGTTTTCTTGGTTGAGAGTTTGATCATAAGTGGTTTTTTGCAGTGTGATGTTTATGCTAGTACATGGTCAATGTGTATGTGTTTGATCATAAGTGGAATCAAGAGTTGAATTTTGGATCACATGCTTGAAAAAAATAGCTTTAGAATGTTTGGTTAATAGAGTTAATGATCAGTATGATATAGTAGTAGTTGCTAGTGTATAAGGATGTGTTTCTTTTTATTGTATGAAGGTGTGTGATGATCCTTCTGGGTGGTATTGTTAGCTAGACTTACCGTTGCAATTTTTTTCGCAAAGAGTGTTATTGCTGCGGGTTGCTTATGCAGACTAACGGTTCTTTAGGCATAATTATAGTGATATTGATATATCCATCCTGTTTGTTATGTGTACCACTGGCAATTCGGAGGCTCTCGCTGCTGCTAAATGGTTTCTGCTGTGAACTTCTAAGCTTAGCAATTAGGTCTTTGAGTGGTTTGCGGTTAAGTTTGGTTGACATTTAAGGTGCAATTATGTGATTGGTTTTAAACTTTTAGGCAGGATTGTACATGTGTGACCTAATACTATGGAAATGTTTTCTGTTACAGTCGTTGAGATAAATTCAGGATCGAGTCTTGCGGAAGCAGTCAAGTTATTGGCCCGGCACAAATTACTTAGTGCTCCAGTGGTGGATGAGAAGGCACCGGAAGACGCCTCTTGGATGGACAGATACATAGGGATTGTAGAGTTTGCTGGCATTGTTGTTTGGATCTTGCATCAGGTTTGTACTAAATGTTCATTATGCTGCTCATGTAATTCTCTTGTTCGCATGAGAGTTGTTAAGATGACATTCTTGTGCAATTGTTGAGCTACACTGCATTAGTGCATTTCCATAAGACTAGCCAACTTGTTAAAGACTTCAGAAGTGCTAACTAAGTACCAAGTAAAATCATTTCAACTTTTTACAGTCGGAAAAGATGGAAGGAAACCAGGAAGTGAGTACGGCGTTTGATATAGCTATGAAGAGCATAGAAGATCGTATGAGCCCTACGGCAAGCAAAATGTCTTCTCCCAGAATGTGTTCTCCCACAAAGAACGTAGATGATCAGCTCAGCCCTGCTGTTGCTGCAGCGGCTAGTGGAATGTCCTCTCCGAGGTTTAAAAGCATTCACCCTGACTCCCCCACCGCAACTTGTGGAAATTTTTTCGAGACTCTCACTTCTTCCGACTTCTACAAAAATATGAAGGTAATTCTCTTTCCAGTTCATGGTTCCATTATTTAAAATTCTCTATACTCCCGATATCAATCTTTCTTTGATACTAAGTTGTGCAGTAATTGTTGATTGGGCAGGTAGGAGACATCTCAGGATCTTTTCGCTGGGCCCCGTTTCTCGCATTGCAAAAATCTAACTCTTTCTTGACAATGCTACTACTTCTGTCCAAGTACAGAATGAAGAGTATCCCTGTTGTTGATTTGGGAGAAGCAAAGGTTGACAACATAATCACACAAAGTGCTGTGATTCACATGCTCAAAGAATGTTCTGGACTTCATTGGTTTGAGAGTTGGGGTTCTAAAAAGCTATTTGAACTTGGTCTCCCCTTGATGAAGCCAGGCAACATTATCAAGGTAATGTGTTATTCCTTTATTTATTATGCGCACCGATGGTACGCTAATGAGGAACCGATAACATGAATATACAAGATAATATATTGTCTGCTTGAGGAAGTATGTACAAATTAATACTGGTTGCCATTTTTTCAACAACTACTGAACTAGGAATCTACAATGGTTTTAGGAACGTAGAATCAAGTATTTTATGTTCGAGGTAGTTTGGGCATTGGTTCAATGCTGATGCCAAACGGGAAACACTGACTGGATTCAGGAACCTTGCATCTGTTTGTGTCGCTTTTAATTCTTTGTCGTTCCCGTTTTTTATTCTTACTTTCATCTTTTCTCTTTCTTTGTAACTGTTATGATGGATTCGAGTCATTTTGCTCTTGTGATTAATCACTTGTCCTGAAAGGGGGAGAAAAGGCGGAGTTAAGGGGTATGTGTATAGGCAACTTGAGTTCAGTTATTTCTCAAGTTTCAGGGAAACTAAGCAACATATACTGATTTCCCCATTTCAAACTCCCTGCCATGTCACCAAGTAGTCCTTCTAAGGCCCTTTATAATTATGACTGCAATTCTTGCCTCAATTTTATTCATCATGCCCCTATCTGGTCTATTGTTTCTGAAAGAGTTCCGCCTGTAGGTGTACGAAGATGATCCTGTTCTGCAAGCATTTAAGATAATGAGACTACAGGGGGTTGGAGGTGTACCGGTGGTTTCAAGTTGTGGCAATAAGCCAGTTGGCAATATAAGCATCAGAGACATCCAATTCCTTCTCATTGCACCAGAAATCTACAAGGAATACAGGTATATGGCTCAACTCACTATTAAATGATATCAGATATTTAATCTGTTTTAGTCTGGTTGATATGTGCATCTCAGTAAATAAACGATATGTTAGTAGAAGTTTGGTAATTCAACTATGTTTATTTACAACTTTTGATCATTCGCTATACCGAGAGACAAAACAAGTAACCTCAAATGTACTTTAAGGAATACGCAGAAGGAAAACGATTGCATATAAAGCCCTTTGCAAACTAATAATGCAGGTCCATCACCACCAAGAACTTCTTGACAGCTGTCCGCCGCTACCTGGAGAGGCGTAATAGTGAATCTCCGCTAGTAAGTAACATGGTGACATGTCGCAGCAATGAAACTCTTAAAGACGTGATCACGAAGCTGGATACTATGAAGATCCATCGCATTTACGTGGTAGATGAAGCTGGAGACCTAGAGGGTGTCATCACACTCAGAGACATCATCTCCAGGCTAGTACACGAACCTCGTGGCTACTTTGGTGATTTCTTTGACGGAGTCCTGCCACTTCCTGCCAACAGCAGGGTATAGTATAACCACTGGAAGATAGACAGTTAACTTTGTTAACCGAATAAAGTTTCTGTTTTCGACTGAAGTCTGTGTGTCATTCGGTCGTACAGGTTTGACTGGGAGGAGGGTGTTGTTTTTTGGTGTGAATTTTTCTTGTAATTACAGGTTTGAGTTCCTCTGTTTCCTCGTCTGTGAGGCCTCTGTAGTTGGACACACAGAATTGTAGTAACCTGGAGGTAATAAAATAGTGTCCTGTTTTCCCAATTCAGTTTGTATTGTTGATACATTCAGTGATGAGTAAAGGTGATATTTGCAAGGAACTTTTAACACTTCTTTTGGTTTTCAAGTAGTAAGCTCACCTAACTTGGAGCACTGTGTTATCAAGATGTCTCCTCTTGAGGTTTGATTCTTTGTTTTCGGTTTTGTTATATTGTTTCGTGTTTTCGTTCTTTATTAAACTAATCTGGATGAGAAAGTTATAACCTGGTTTCGGATGTTCCTTCATCTGGTTTCAAGACTGTTATGTATTTTCTACTGCACATACAGTTATAAATAAATAAATAAAAACAAATAAAAAAGAACAACCAGCGAACAAGTACTACTTATGCCGCTTGTGTTGGATATATATTTAGGTTTTGATCAGTCAAGTTAGAAGAGTTTTGAGATATTACATAAAGGTATATAGTATTCTTCGTTCACTTGAACTCTGTGAGAGAAGAATCATACAAAGCAAATCTTGTATAGGATTATAGGATTCTGTAACTCTGTGAGAGAAGAATCATATTGTATGTTAGAGTAGCAAATCTTGTATAGGATTATAGGATTCTGTATGTAATCATATTTTATCGAAGAAGAAGATCTGAAAGACATAATTGATCCAGACAGCTGAAGACCAAAAAGCTCCTCAAGATTGTTGAAGACTCAAGTGTCACACCAGAAGCCATGTTCATAAATCTCGAAGAAATCAGCTTTCTGATGAGCGAGTTTCTAAGAGATCGCCAACTGACATTAGGCTCTGAGTAAGGTTCACATTATTCAAATATCTGAAAGAATTTGAATGCCGTTGAGATAAGGACAAAAATACAGTATATCGATATTAATGCTATGACTGAAAAGTATGTCAAAAAGCAATAGAGATGTTTAAAGTTGATAGAAACTTATCGACGTTGTATTCGAGGTAGCAGTGATGGGAAAACTCGTTTTGACCCAACGGACACCATCCAAGGGATTCAAAGTAGGGTTCTCCTCCACTATAAATATCCAACACTTGAAGGAGTGAAACACACACAAAATATACCAGTTGAAACACATTGGAAACACTCAAGCCAACAATAACAAAAGATTTCCTTACTGATTTTGAGAATCTCACTCTGGAAATGCCAAAGCTCACAAACAGAGAAGATACACATCTTGGATGAAAATGCCTATTTCAAGAAGAGTATGATTGATAAAATGATATGTGGCAGATGGAGCAGAAGAGTCTTAAGCTCATTGCACATAGTCATATTTTGGAATGCTTTCTTCGAATGTGCTGCATTTGGGTTAGGACAACATTGCACACT
This sequence comes from Plantago ovata, assembly GCA_028274465.1. Lineage (NCBI taxonomy): Eukaryota > Viridiplantae > Streptophyta > Magnoliopsida > Lamiales > Plantaginaceae > Plantago > Plantago ovata. The sequence goes on from CM051458.1 coordinate 5,791,005, forward strand.
TGTTCTAACTCATGGATAGAGAATCCAATGATTCCAACGCTGAATCACTTAAGGATTTCTCTACAGTCACGAGGTTGTGCATGGGTCCATACCCCCAACAAGTTGAGATAGAGTTCACTTAGTGGACAAATACATACGAGATGTATTCATCCATGAATTTGAGCATCTCTCTCACTTGTTGTCAGACCCAGTTTCATTTTTATCATCTGAGAAGTCGATAAAGTCAAAATCTGTGAATCTATCAGGTAGCTGAAAAGTTACTTGATGAGTTCACATGGTTGTGCTAGATTACTGGAAAGTCACCAACACAACCCAATCTGAAAAGTCCAGTCAAGAAGAAGCCCGGGAGCTGCTAGTACTTGATAGAAGCTTAGGAATAACTCAAGAGAATCAGAGGAAGTACTTGGCGGGGATGCTAAGGAAGAACTCTGGCAATGCTGAGCATAGGAAGTACTCAGTGGAGTACATCAAGGAAAAGGCTCAAAAGTCAACTGAGGAAGTACCTAGATGAGTAATATGTGGGAATAACTCAGAGGGGAACATTAGTGTGTACCTAATGTTGTAGATAGGATATCTGTAAAGAGATCTCAGTTATCTATCTAGTAGGTTTTTTAAATCCATGTATAGGGTAGTGGAATAGTTGAAGGATTACACCACCTTCAGAAAACCACTATAAATACTTATGTGTCATTTACATTTTGTATCGTTATTTACTTTTTGGTAGATAAGCTATATGCATGTTTATTACAGAGTTGTTCTGAGTAGACTCTTACTTTACAAAGTCTTCCGCGCTCTAAATGAGTCAGGTAGCTGAAAAGTTATCTGTGCAACATGAAATTTGAATAAAGTACTCGATAGCTGAAAAGTTATATGGAGGAACCTCAGATTTGATGTCACTGAGATCAGATTTCTGAGAAGAAATATGAGATGAACAGTTAGACAACAAAAGTTTGCAAAAACTATTAAAAGACTAATCCATCCCCCCTCCCCCCGCCTCTACTCTTTTAATCTTGTTGTCTTAGGGGACCAACAACTTGTAATAAATTCCACGTTTTCATTTTGTTTTATGTTTATCTTTCCCCCATTGGTTATGCACTTGGGGACTATCTTGATTATTGTGGTTTATGCTTCTGTATAGAGCTCTATACACTGCGGTCAAGAAGTTTCCGTCGATTATCTATATAAGCGTCGCTGCCAAAAGGATACCTTTAAAAGTCTTAAGAAAGTACATATTGATTATGGCCAATATTCGCCTCATGAGGATGAAGATAAAAAAGAAGTGAATAGTTGCTTCGACATTGAGCTGGTATTATTTGTCCTCTCGTTTGCTCACAAAGTTGGTGATCAGATATTCAGAACCCAACTACTATTTTCATGGAATGAAATATACATCCCTCTTTTGAGTAACAAAAGTCTGACTGGGGAAAGCTTCAAGGTGGAAAGTGAAGAATATGAAGTTAGCTTTCCACTAGTATGCCTATAGGCTCGGGTTAGTGACTAAACTCAGTGCATGCATGTTTACATAAGGATTTCATGTGATGCATCTTGGGACTTGTGAAAGTGTTCAACTATTAGCAAACATGCACGAAACGAGTACATTTATATATATTTCGTGTTATTTCTAATTAGTCTGGGGTGAACTTTTTTCTGGATCTGCACGTGTAACCACGAGTGTATTCTAAAGTCGTGAAATTCTAATGGGATGCATGTTCATTTTTGTTTACTCCCCACCGGATTAATTGTGCTTATGATTCGAGATATAATGGTAAAACGCTTCGATTTGACTATATGTGAAATTGGTAGAGTTAGCTTCGATTTGATTGAATTAGGCTGCATTAGGATTTTGATTGAATTTGAAATGAGTACACTTAGGTTGGTAATTAATGGAACTGAATGTGGGAATGAAATGAATTAGGTTAAGTGGACAGATTTTGACAGACTTTAAGTTAATTTTTTATTAGAATCCGGTCAGAGTGTAATGGACTGCATTAGGTTCCATTCTTGGATTGAATTTGAAACTGGTAGAGTTGAAATGGACTGAATTAGGTTGCATTATGATTTGGACTGAACTTAGACGGTATGAAGTGATAATGTTGAAATGGAATTGAACTAATAATGTTGAAAGTTGAATAGATTTTGGAATAAATGTTTTAATTGTTTGGTTATTTCAGATGCCCCGACAACGCAGGATGGAGATTCAATAGCCGCCCCCCAACGCCCAGGATCAAGTTCCCAACTTAGTGGTTGCTGAGACACCAGAGGATCAGCTCCATGCTTCTTCGAGCACTCGCCCTCGTCGCAGGGGCCCATCCCTAGTCTGGTGGGCGCGCTTTCCATACAACGGTTGCTCCTGGACCGTCTTGAAGAAAGGGACGATTGATTTACAATGGAAGTAAGTCTTTTAATTTATAATTATACGTCCGTTTATATGTATATTTCATAGCTAGTACACTAACTAAAATTCGTTTTATTTCTATCTTGACAATGATAGACTTTGGCCTGCCAGGGCGACGACCGTCCTCAGCAATGTCATCGACAAGAAGATGGACCTCCCAAGTGAAGGGGGGTGAGATGTGGTTGAAGATCTCCATCCAGCCAAATATCTTAAGAGGCGCATTATTCGTGCATACTACCGGTATGAGAAATTAAAAAAAAAATAAAAAAATTCTTGGGTAGATCTCAATATGTTATACTTTTTTATTATTTATTTATTTTTTAATGCAGTGATTTCCAATTCAACAATAATGCCTAGTTTCATACGGAGAATTTTCTTTCTAAATAAAAAACCAGAATAAGTTATACAGAGAACCCGACTCGACACCTCATCATCTCCCAAATTCCCAAACCCTTTTTCAACTCTCTAAAAACTCTCTCCCCCAAATCACATTTCCCCAATTTCAAAACCCTAGCTCACCGATCAATCCACTCCAATCCACCCCACCTACCATGGCGGCGACGATAGAGGGAGAAGACAAGGTCCTCGCCACGGCGCAGCGCATCGTTCAGTCTCTCGGCAACACCTCCGACGCCGTCGACATGCTCTCGATCCTCTCCGCCTACGACAACCGCTTCTCCTCCCTCTCCTCCTTCGTCCCTACCGGCGGCGATCCTCGTCTAGAAGCCGCCGAGCAAATCATCCTAAACGACGCCGATTCCTCCTTCTCCGACGATTACTTGGTTGCAGTTGACGAAATCATTCAGTTGACTGAAGAGTTGAATCTCAATTCGCATGCTGATTCATCTGATGACGTCTTCGACCGCGCCGAAAAGGCCCTACAGCTGGCTATGACGCGTTTGGAGGAGGAGTTTCGCCTTATTCTGACCCGAAACACCGTTCCTTTGGACCCCGACCGCCTCCACCGATCGTCGGTTTTGTCGTCGACAGCCGCGGCTATCGCGATTGCTGCTACCGAGTTTTTTAATAGTAATGGTGAAGGAAATGAGAGTATTGAGGATGTTAGTAGTGGGAGGTATAGTCATCATGGTGGGGGTGTTAGTAGTTTCGGTGGGGATGAGATGTCACTTGAATTGATTCACCCTGATGCAGTTATTGATCTGAGGGAGATTGCGGATAGGATGATTAGGTCGGGGTACGAGAAGGAGTGTTGCCAGGTGTATTCTAGTGTGAGGAGGGATGCTCTTGAGGAATGTATGGCGATTCTCGAGGTGGAGAAATTGAGCATTGAGGAGGTACAGAGGATCGAGTGGCGGGCGTTGGATGAGAAGATGAAGAAGTGGATTCAAGCTATTAAGGTTGTTATACGGGGCCTGTTGGCGAGTGAGAAACGCTTGTGTGAGCAGATATTTGATGGGTCGGATTTGATTAAGGAAGTTTGTTTCCTGGAGGCGTCGAAAGGTTGTGTGATGCAGCTGTTGAATTTCGGTGAGGCGGTTGCTATTGGCAGGAGGTCTGCGGAGAAGCTGTTTAGGATCCTTGATATGTATGATGGGCTAGCTGAGGTTTTACCGGACTTGAAGGGTTTGTTTAAGGATGAAGACGCTGGTGATATGGTGTGTAATGAGGCCAAGGGTGTGTTGGATGCGTTGGGAGAAGCGGCTATTGGGACGTTTATGGAGTTTGAGAAGGCTGTTCAGGGGGAATCTTCTAGGAAGCCCATACAAAATGGTGAGATTCACCCACTTGCGCGTTATGTCATGAATTATGCTAAGTTGCTTGTTGATTATAGTGGTACTATGAATTCGCTCTTGGCAACGGTGGAGCTTGATTCAGGATCTCCAGAGAGGGAGAGTCATAAGGATTCTGAGGGGCAGACCATGTCTCTACTAGCTCAGCGACTGTTGGCTCTGTTAACTTCTTTGGAGTCCAATATTGAGGAGAAGGCGAGAATGTACGAGGATAACGCAATGCAATGCATATTTTTAATGAATAATGTACTCTACATAGTGCAGAAAGTTAAAGACTCAGAGTTGCGAACTCTTCTAGGTGATAATTGGGTTAAGAAACGGCGGGGATTGGTCCGGCAACAAGCTACACAATACCTTAGAGCATCATGGAGCAAGGCTTTATCTTGCTTGAAGGATGAAGGAATTGGTGGAAGCTCTAGTAATGCATCAAAGGTCACTCTGAAGGAGAGGTTTAAGAATTTCAATGCGTGTTTCGAAGATATATATAGGATTCAGACAGCCTGGAAAGTCCCTGATCCTCAGCTCCGAGAAGAACTTAGGATATCTATTTCTGAAAAAGTACTCCCAGCTTATCGCTCATTTGTGGGTCGGTTTGGGAGTCACCTGGAAAGTGGAAGGCATGCTGGAAGATACATAAAATATACTCCAGATGATTTGGAGAATTATTTGTTGGATCTATTTGAAGGCACACCCCTTATTTTGCACCATATGAGAAGAAAAAATTCGTAAAAGGCAGGGCACAGGTATGCTTCCTGTCTTCATAAAAGAATAGTTGCAGCTTTGACCTTCAGTTGGGGATCTTAACTTCTTCTTGGTTTGTAGTATTGAACACAAGTTTTTGTGAAAGATATCCACACCGTGCTACTTATACTGTAATAATCTTGTACATGTGCTTTATCATCTGTGTGGAACTACATCTGTTTTATGTATTTATTGTCATGGATCATTAGAGTCGGACTATAAAGCCTTGCTTTGTTGTTTTCTGGAATTTAATTTTCTTTTTCTAGCCTCAGATGATGTGTCACTGTAGTCTGTAGATGATTATGATTTTGTTGTTGCACCATTAAATGCTCTCCTTGTTTAGCTTCGGAACTGTTTCCTACTCCGGATGCTGTACCTTATTCAGTGTAATACTTCACCGTTAAGTTTAGAGAAGACACTGTACTGTACCAGGGGCCGTGTGTATCACGTTCTTCTTGGTTGCAGAAGATGTAATTGGGTGTAGGAATGGACTTGTGTCCCTCTTCTCATCCTCTTAGAGTAACTAAACTCGGTTGTTCTGTTCTCATTTGTTTTATACTATAAGGAAACATATGTTTCTTTTTTTTTCACTGTAAGTTGTTGATTGCCATTATGTCACTGTGCAGAAGACCCCTGTAAATGAACCTCTAGATAAGTATCTTGAATCCTTGAACAGTTCTATAGCTGCAGAACGATCAGTTAGTCATGTCACATTGTTCCTTAAGTTACATTTCATCTTTTCCCTTTCAGGTATTGTCAATATTTGGATCTCTTTGTAATCGTTTGAGTCATTTGTTTATTAACTACGGTCTTGTTTGCTGGGTAGGCGCTACACGCTAGAGCAGGGTGTGAGCTTTTGCCTTGTCCTGTAAGACCGAAGGTGTAATGTGAATAATGCAATGGTAGGCTTAGTTGAGATCTCAAACTAACTCATTCCAACTTAGGACTTTCTGAGAGTTTGTCACAAGGAAGTAATAGTCATAAGTTTCACATGTTTTCTATGTCACGACCAACAACTGGTAGGATCTGCATCTTTCCTGCTCTTAATTTTCAGCGTCCAGTAATTATGCCAGAGGGTTTTAATGTCATCCTTCCCTCATGATACTAGAAACTGGTGGAATTTCAGATGCTCACTGAGCTAATCTTACATTTCATTGTCCATGATCATTGTGAGGATGTACAATAGAATGAATAGATGGTGCTTTAATTGTTGTACTAGACTTGCACAATGTGGTTTATGTGTTGTACTGGGCAACACTTGAAGCACAATGATGTAGCATGAAAGAAACCCATTTTACTGTCAGCTACGAGCTGTAATAGTTCATTGGTGTGTCATAACTAAGAACTTGATCTTGATCATTACTGTCGGGATTAGCTTGGTCTGCGTTTCTTTCATGGCATTATATTTACTTCCTCCATAGATGAGCTCATTAGTCTTTACCTATTTTCACAAATTACTTAGGCTTGGAAAATGTTCTCCAGCCACTTTATATAAATAACACTCTGGTATTGCACTCAATAAGTAATATCTTTTCCTTCTAAATTTGCCCCAAACGATAATGAACTGATTTGAGTGGAAGCGTAGAAGATCTTGACATATTTATATTGATGAATAAGGTGAAAAATTAAACTTATGTTTAAAATAGATAGAATGTCATTTATTTTGCAAATGTCAGAAAGTGCTCGAATGTCTTTTATTTAGCAGTGGAGACTGGAGAGAGTATAAGCAAGGGCAAAATATGTCCCGCTGGTCCCCAATTCTTTCAGTTGATGTATAAGTGATGAGATGACATATTTTGGGATGAAAACAAGAGCTAGTATCTCATCTTTTTTGGACGAATAGAGTATTAAATTACATCTTAATGTGGTTCTTGTAGTTCTTCTATTCTAGTTTAGGAAGATCATTAAGGTCGGGTCATTTTGTTGCAGGCAGGAAATATTGGTAAGTCATTGTTGTTCTGCTACCAGAGTAGAATTACATTGGGTGAGTGGTAAGGGTGTTGGAGTAGTAAGGAAAGGCGGTTGGCCGATTGAGCTATAAGTTGGTTTAATATATTTGGAGTTATAAGGTGGTTAAGGAGTAGTGTAGGAGTGAGTAGAGTAGATTAGATTTGGCCGTTTAAAAAATAAAAATAAATTGTTGTTATGCTACCTTCCTTCCTTCAGCATCATCAACATTAATCATTTTCTGGGCAGTTTCATAGTGTGATTCTACTTTTAATATCGCTAAAGTAGCGTGGGAGTGAGTAGAGTAGATTAGATTTGACCGTTTAAAAAATAAAATAAATTGTTGTTCTGCTACCTTCCTTCAGCATCAACAACATTAATCGTTTTCTTTCTGGGCAGTTGCATAGTCTGATTCTCCTTTTCATATCGCTAAATTAGCACATCTACAAATGAAAAAAAAATAAAAAATTAAACAAACATTGACTGGTCACCATCTAATGGCGGAGCTGGGCGGAGCTCGACCATTGGTGTTGGTGCACCACCATTTTGGTGGAGCAGGTGGAGCAGAACTGGCGGAGCAGAGATCTACCACATAATGGTGGAGCTTTTGCTCCACCCAAAGATCTGGCGGAGCTCCGCCAGATCTGCTCCGATTGGAGCAACAGAGCTCCAATCGGAGCTTCAAAGGTTCGATCGGAGCAGCAGATTTCTGATGCACCGCTCTGATTGAAGCATTAAAGTCCCGATTGGAGTTTTAGGTGCTCCGATCGGAGCCTCCTTGACGGTTTAGGGCTCCTTGAGGCTCCGATCGGAGGTTCTCCGATTTCGGAGCTGTAAACAGCTCCAAATCGGAGCTTTTTACAGCTCCGGTTTCGAGGTTGTACAGCTCCGAATCGGAGCTGTTTACAACTCCGATTTCGAAGCTGTAAAACAGCTCCGATTTCAGAGCTTTTTACAGCTTTGATTTCGGAGCTGTTTACAGCTCCAAATTTCGGGGTTGTACAGCTCCGATTGAAGCTGCCCAGATTTGGGCAGCCGTACCGGAACTGTAGCAGTACCGGAAAGTTCCGGTACCGGAATGTACCGGAATTACATTCCGGTACCAGAACTGTAAGAGGAAGTTAAGGAGGAAGAAGGAGGTGGTTTACAGCTCCAAATCGGAGCTGTTAACAGCTCCGGTTTCGGGGCTGTACAACTCCGATTGAAGCTGCCCAGATTTGGGCAGCCCTACCGGAACTGTAGCAGTACCGGAAAGTTCCGGTACCGGAATTACATTCCGGTACCAGAACTGTAAGAGGAAGTTAAGGAGGAAGAAGGAGGTGGAAAAAAAATAGGTAAAAGAAAAAAGGAAGAAAAAATTAAAAGAACAGGAAAAATGATAAAAAGAAACCTAAGGCCTTGTTTGGTCGGAACCTTTCTGAAACTGAATAACGATCAGGTCAACTTTTTTTCGGTCATTGGGGCTATACGCATTGTATAGACACAACTCATCACAAGACATCATCGACAACCTCTAGGTTTAAGCATACCTTTTGTATATTGCCTGATATTATAAGTTCTAACTTAAGAAACTTCGTTTCCATTTCTTAGATCCTATTAGGTACTTGTAATTGAGATTTTGGTAATAAAGGAAGTGTTGATCTCTGTGGACGTAGGTTGTTTACAACCAAACCACGTTAAACCTTGTGTTCGTTCTCTTTGCTCTGTTTCTTGTTGTGTGCGTGTTGATTGATTGTTGCAGCGTATACTTGAGGTTTAGTTTCTATTATACTTTATGATTTGGTAAAGTTAATTCTTATTTCGAACTCAACATGTTACTTGCTTCAAATTTCCAGTGTTATTTCTGTTAAGATTTTAGCTGAAAATGCAAAGGAAATAAGATGCAAAAGATTTCTGTTACAAGAACCTAGAACACCACTTTTAAAGGGCTAAGATTACATAGCTAGAATGAAAAAATAATTTACACAATACAAATTGGATTGCTATCATACAACAGTGAAAAGAAGAAATTACAAGTGAGGTGGGAAATCGATCTGATCTTTGGAAGATTGCTCCGTCAATGTGGATGAGGATGAAATCCGATTTCCTCCATAATTAGTACTACATCAGTCACATAAAACTTTAGTCACTTTCCATTTGTAGGTGTCCCACAAAGTTCTACTTATTTCCTAAAATATTGGAAGGTACCCAACATATTAATTAAAAATATTATTTTGTAAAAATATAGTACAACTTTGCCACTACTTTATACTTTAACGACCCCGTTTCAATTAAAAAATTAACACACCCATTAACTTTAATGTATACTACTTTATTGGTTCTTCTTAAATTGCGTGCTAACTCTATTGCGTGCAGAAGGACTGATTCATTACAATGCTTCCCTTCAACGAATCAAGAAGCAGAGAAAACGAAATGTTTTGTGAGATGGAGGGAGTACAATTTGTGCTCTGCTGCATTGGTGACCCTACATCATTGGATTTGAATTCTCCCGCTATGGTATAGTGCTATGATGTTTCTCGTCTTTGTTCCAGCACTATGTGAGTATTTTGTGGACGAATTATTACCTCTAATTCGTCGCCTTTAATTGATACACTCTCTCTTCTCTCTCTCTCTCTTCTGTTTTATTTCTTTCATGCTTTCTTTTGGGGAAAATGGGTTAAACCGTACACTAAGTTTTCCAAATGGCACATGCCGTACAACGTTTGTTGGCATGACAATTTTAATCCAAATTAAATTTCAAAATCGTGACAAATTTAGTCCAAACTTTCAACGTTATGGAAAATTTACCATTGTTCTTCCACCTCAGCAAGAGCAAAATTTTGTGTTTGCTTATCAATCATTGTTCTTCCACCTCAGCAAGAGCAAAATTTTGTGTTTGCTTATCAGTCAACCCAAATCTACATATTTTAAATAATAATTAATCATTAGTGAAAAGAAAAATATTGTGAACCAATATTGTCATAACTTATAATCACACAACCAGTATTGTCATAACTTATAAACACATGAATTGAATTTGTACGTCATGACCACCAAACGTTGTATTATACATGCACCATAACACGTCCAAATTCGCCAATTTTCAAAATATACAGACTAGACGGGGTGATTAGAATGTACTCCTTCCATTAACACTTAAGTGGGTGCATTCAAACTTGAAGGTATAAGCTGCATGTAGTGGTATATATGACTCATGAAGTTTTAAGTGCACTACTTAAGTACAAGAAAAAATTACACCGTGAATAAAATTATTTCGCTGCTTAAAAACATAAAAAATTCATAACATTAACCGAGAAAATGATACAATAATAATAATCCTCAAACATATAAGCGCGGTAGGTGCACAAAGGGAGGTTTAACATGAAATTAACCGGCCATATTAGACATAGCATTCGCAAGTGATAGGCCCCCCAGGATGATGGATTGGAAGACATTTCCCACCCTTGATGTATCCTCTTCGGTTGCATTGTTCAGAGCAATCTGGATACCTAAAGCATGGCCCAAGAACTATCATCTTACTAGCTTCCTCAATCTCACTACCACCTGACAATGCTAATTTCTTCAAATCAAGTTGATTCCTTCATAGAAAAGGTTAAACAAAATGCTAACTGACAATGCTATATATTTAACTTTTTTTTTTTCTTTTTTTTTTTTTAATTACCAGCAGTTGAAGAACACAAAGCCATGCAAAGGAATCCAACAAAAAACACTGTTGTGATTGCCACCTTAGCTTTCCTGCTGCAGGTCTCCATCTACTTACTCTGCTCATGAGTCATGAAATATAATTAATTACAGAATAAAATGATAAGTATACATAATACAATAGGAATATTGAATTAACTTGATAGATTATAGATATACATACCTGATATATTTCAGAAATTAAAGTTACTCTAAACAACTCTTCCCGTTGTACCGTATATGAAGAAGATCTTTAATTGCATTTCTGCTGATTCATTTCTGACTCAGAAAAATTGGCAAAAGAAGAAGCAGCATATATAATACTCCCCTCTGTCTCACTATAAATTATTCACTTTGACTTTTTCAGTCAACATCGTTCAACTTTAATTCTTCATTACTCTTAAACTATGATGGTAAAATATTTAACGAAATTATATTATGAAAATATGGATCCTAAAGTTTCATAATATAATTTTATTAAATATTTTACCATTATAGTTTAAGACTAATCGGAAGTCAAAGTTGAAAGCTGTTGACCGAAAAGTCAAAATGGATAATTTATAGCGGGACAGGGAGTAATATATATCCTGGCTTAAGGAGAATAAGTTAAATTAGTTTTACACTTACGGCTAAAAAAAAATAAAAAATAAAGGATAGGTTGTTACCATAAAGATAAAGATTAAATAAAGAATGAATAAATAAGTAATTAAGTGTACATGTTAGGAAGGGGTAATGATATTAATTTTAAAAAATGTAATAGAAATCAAATGGCATAACTTTAGTAGATCTAAGACGACATGGAGAACTAATCGAGCATATACCTTTGACTCTATGACAAAAGATTGACTATTTAATATCCAATTGGACGTTAGATACTCTAACTAGCTGTTGATTCACGTTTTCCAATTGAATTAAACACGTTATACAAAGAATAAACAAATTAAGCCCCGAATAAAGAAACTCATAATCTAGCAACTTGGACAAACGAACAAATGAATAAGTTATACTCATCTGTACTATAGTCATCTTTTTATGTATTAATTAATTCTTTATGTTTTCATGTTAAAAAGTACGCCATATTCCATCTATATTATTTAAAATGTAGACCTCACTTTTACATTTTTTTTTATCTCTACTCATATCTCATACTCTTTTAATTCATTATCTCACATTTACATACAATATCAATACTACCAAACAAAATTATTTATTAAAAACCATGTAAAAAGCAAATGTATCGTTATCATTGTGACGGAGGGAGTATTACATCAGTAATTTTTGGTAGATGGAATTATAAAGACAAGAGAAGAGAGCCACTTGTCGGTTCTACTTGGTTTCATCTTTGTTGGCCCCTCGGGTGCTCATCCCCCTTTCCGGTGGTTTGAGAAGTTTGACTATACGCACCATTGTTTGTGCGGTGAAGCTTTCTTAGCTCGAGATTTACTTGTATCCCTATGGTGTTATGCTGGGAGAAATTTAGCTATGGTAGGATTCATTGGTATAGATGTAGTGGTGTTAGTGAGGTTTCGACGGCATTATCCCCGTTTGTTAGTTAGAGAGGTGGTATTTTCTTGTATTGTAATGCTATGAGTATTTCTTGTGCTCCTAAGTATTAATAAAATTTTAGCTGATTAAAAAATAAATAAATTATGGTTATTAATGAGTGATGATGATCCATTTCTCAAAACATAAATGAATAATGATCCATTTCTCAAAACATAAATGAATAATGATGATCCACACATATAAGAAGGCGAATACCATCATTCACATTCACTCCTCACCGTTATTTCGGACAGCTCACATTTGAAAGAATGTAGGATCGGTATAACTTGCTTTAGATACAAATTACCAGCCAATGGTCCACGATTGACTACGGGGTTCAGTGAACACCTACGTCAACCTGCAGATTAACAAACACAGATAATATATATAAATTAAAGCACAACGGAATATAAAGAAGAACCTGTGTTTGAAACTTTTCAAGCAGCTTTTGTAAGCTTGCTCGAATGCCCAGTCAAGGCAGAAAATCAACTAGAAAAGATCTTGTTCGTACAACGCTGTATACTCTCAATATCTATCCTAGAAAAACAACACTAGTCACCTATAAGATGATATAGAAACCAATCTATCTATTCTACCTTCAATACGTTGTTAGAGAAGTCTAGAATATAAACTAGTGTAAAAGACACAAATAAAACTATAAAACTATAACTCTATAAACTGAACTTTCGGCTCTTGTGTCGTTATCTCTCTTCTGTTGATGCTCCATATATATAGTGGTAGATAAGTCTTTGTTCGAAATCCTTTAGGAAACGTGTGAATGAATCTGGACGCTTAGATCTTCAGTCTTCTGTTAGGAAACGACTTCTTCATGTAAGACTCCTTGTCCTTTTAGAACTTGATGTCCTTTTAGAGTTCTTCCTTGACACTACAAGGAAGAAGTCATTTAGCGACGGATCCATCCGTCGCTAAATGACGCCGATCGGTCGCTAATACAAGCTAGCGACCGATCGGTGTTTTTAGCGAATTAGCGACCGATGAGTTTTCCGTCGCGAATTTGCGACGGAAAATGAGGTTGACTTTTAGCAACCGATGAATTATCCGTCGCAAAAGTCACCGGAGATCCAGCGACGGATGAGTCTCATCGGTTGCTATTTTTTAGCGACGGATAAGTCTCATCCGTCGCTGGGTCTCCGGGACCTTTAGCGACGGATAAGTTCATCCGTCGCTGGAGTTCTGGAGCTCCTAGCGACAGATGAACCGATCGGTTGCTATTTTTTTTATTTTTTTTTAATTTTTTAGATATAATAATGAGACCCAAAATCAAATGCAACCTGTTCAATTAAGCAACATGTAACAGAAATTCTATAGACCAAATAAACCAAAAAATAATCCAAAAAATCATAATAAATGTACCAAAATCCTACATACATATAATAATAATCATACGTACACAATACTAATCCAAAATAATATCATAGTGTACACAGTATTCATGTAGAAAATAGTAAATAGAGTCGAAAAGGATAGGGGATCATGAAGAGGGAGGTGGATCCATCCCCAGCTTCGCATACAGCTCAGCAAACATAGTACCATATTTAGCCTTCTGCACAGCCTGCTCCGCCTTTTGCGCAGCCTGCTCCGCAGCTAGCCTCTTCACCTCCTCATCCTTCTCCTGCAACTGAAGTAAGAGGGCCTGCTCTCGAGCGGAAGCTGCTGCTGAAGATGATGAAGATGTACTGGCACGGGAACGACGAGTCGGCCTCGAGTCCAATTCAGGGACGGCTGCTGCACTCCCCAGTCCCAAGCGACGACCCTTCTCGTCTGGAGGATTCACCTCGAGGAAAATGGCATTCATTTCCTCAACAGTGAGATCCTGATCACGAATCCTGTCCTCGTAGGCCGTCTGAAATTATAAATCAAGAGTATAAGGTGTTAGTTATGTTGTTAATTAGTTATGAAATCATCAGTATTTAATAAACACATGTATTGTTGAACTTACCGCAATTGCTGTGGCGTCATCACACAACCACTGTCCGTCCTTGGCCTTCTGAGATCTCGAGAACAAGGTGAATAGGAGACTCTCCTTATCCTTCAACTGAATGACACATGAAAGCATCATATACTTAGTTTGAAAGTTCGAAATGCAAGTAAATAACAAGTATAAGAATGATGAATTCACAAAGTTAATACACTTACCTTCTGCCTCACATGTGCTGTAGCGATCGACTCAGAGCCAAAACGGTGTGTCACCAGGGTACGACTCCCATCATTCGGCTGCTTCTTCCTGTTCTCAGTGTTCTGGTCAGCCTGCGCCCGGACTCTCTCGTTAGCCCAATACACCTTCCACGCCTCCCAAATTTCATCTCCGGGCCAATCACCGGTACGTGGACGGTTATTTGTCCACAGTTTCTTCAGGTTATGAACCATGCACTTGTAAAGGGCACTACCGTGAGAGTTGAAGCTCCACCAGAGATCCATCAGCAATGCTTTCGGAAGGAAGAATTCTTTCTACACAATTACAAATAAACATCGAAACACATACGTTGGTGAATACTTAAAAACATTCAGGTATAACAAGGGGAGCTAACATGTATCAAATATATAACAAGGGAAAAAAACATCTATTCAAGTATATCGGTGACTAACATATCACCCAAGTTCAGTGGCTAACATACCACTCAAATATAGTGGCTACCATACCACTCACATTGTCCTATATTTCACTAAAACAATGGTGACTAACATATCACCCAAGTACAGTGGCTAACATACCACTCACACAAAGTGGCTAACATACCACTCACAACATAAACAATTAGGTAATTAATGTACGATTATTAACTCACCCTCAGCTCCTCGAACAACTCTTCCTTCTTGAATTCTGATACTTCCCACGTTCTAATAAACTTCCTGCACAAGTAAAACAACTACAGCTGTGGAAACAGTTAGTGTTAGAATAGGTAAAACAATAAAAGGCAGCAAAGTGCTCTGTTTCCCGAAACTAGGGGTTGAGTGAACCTATAGATGAATCCCTATGTCAACACCCTAAAAACAGTGACACTTACAATCTCCCCCTTTTTGCCTATTCTACACATCACTAAACCTGCACAGTTAGATCAATGAAACATAACTAATGCAACAAAACTAACTATAGCTTAGTACTTAAACACATGCAGAAATACTACTTAGCCTTAGGATTAAATTAATTTTCAGAATAAGAATTCAAGGAAAACCAAAATAAGAATCAAAAGGTTAGATTCCAAATCGTCACATCACATCAAGCAGACCTAGCACGGCTTTGCATCTTCTCCCACTTGTGAATCTTCTCCCCCTTAATCAGAACCCCTTCTTCTTCTTCATGATGAAATGTGCACTTCTCCCCCTTGAGGTGTGGATTCGGCAAAAAGAAACTCAGACCGTAGTGTCAATCTCAACATCCCGGAGAGATATCATCCTAACAAAGTTCTATTACACTAGCTCGCTTAGTTTCAATCTCAACATCCCGGAGAGATATCATCCTAACAAAGTAAGTAATCTAGAAGGTAGCCATATCAAAAAGTAAACCTCAATAGAGAGAACCATAATGAGTACCAGAAACATCAGTAGTAGAAGAACCAGGAACTGTAGGAATTGGGTAGCAGACGCACTAGCTTGCTAATTCTTCTTCTTCATTTAAATTCTTCTTCTTTCTCCGGTACCGAAGCTTGCTCCGGCGACTGGACAGTCGCCGGAGTTGGACAACTGGTTAATGGAGCTTGCTCCAGATCGACGGAGAGCTTGCTCTAGATCGAAGCATGCGACGGAGCTTGCTCCATCCAAAGCAAGCTCCAAATCAGAGCTTGCTCCAGAACGGAGCAAGCTCCAGACCGGAGCTTGCCGATCAACGGAGCAAGCTCGATTGGACAAACTCTTTCAAAGCACGAACTGTCCAAGAGCCCTCCAAGCCCTTACAGTTACATGAAAAACAACTCATGGACCTAAGCACGAACTGTCCAAGAGCAACCCCGCCTAGGTGCATGATTTGTTTTTCATGTAACTGTCAGGGTCAGGGGAGCTCTTGGACAGTTCGTGCTTTGAAAGAGTTTGTCGTACTTATACCCCTAGTCTTGTTTTTCTTATGGACACTCGTTTTGGGTTATTCGGGGAATGATAAGATTAATCAACACTTTAATTTGATTGGCATTTTGTGTACCTTTTGTTGGTTTTTCCCAAGGCTTTGCTTTATTTTGGATAAAAGAGATAAATGTTAATATTCATAATTATTCGATTTTTCACATTAATACTAGCGTTGATTTATTTGATGGTAATGATATTTGGAGAAGTACTAGATTTTATGGTGAACATGTGTAAGTAAGCGGGTTCATATGTGGACTTTACTGAAATGTTCGTCTACACAATCTCAGAGACCATGGATATTCTTGGTGACGACTTTAATGAGGTTCTCTATCCCATTCTGATGAATTAGGTGGACAACACCTTCCTGAATAGAGGTTAGGTATTGTAAGAGAAGCTTTGTCTTTCAGTGGTTTGAGTTAGATTGCTTTTACAGGTTATCCTTTTGCATGGTCGAACCATCACGATGAAGAAGACCATATTGAGAGAAGATTGGACCCAGCTGCAGATAATGCGAAATGGATGGATCTCTATATACATTTAAATACACGGAACTCAGATCATATACCTATTTCTCCCTGTTTTTGAGCACCCACTACTCGACAACAGTATTGACATAGTCGAAAGCGTTTGTTATTTGAGTATGTGGGTTACGGCTGAGGATCGGGAAGCTACAACTCGGGCTAATTCGCAAACTGATTTGGAGTTTCTCATGAATACAGAGAATTGTAGTGTTAGTTTACTAAATTAGGATAAATCAAAATCTAGTTCGGTTAAGAAGAGCTTAGTGAGCCGCGGAAGGAACTGTATGCATTGTAGTATTATCCGTATACTGCTTCTATTATGAACCGTATTAAGGAAGTCAACCACTAATTGGATGAGGAATTGGATAGGGAGGAATTTATTTGGAAAAAACAGTCCAAGGCACAATGGTTGGTTGAAAGCGATAATCATTCTACTATTTCGAGCAAGTTTCCGCTCTCTTTTTTGGAAATAAGCGGTAAAAATAAGCTTTATCATATGTTGGTGATGAGTTAGATTGCTTTTACAGGTTATCCTTATGTATGGCGACATCAGTGGCTCTTGGGATGAGAATGATGGCCTGGTTATGGATGAACTTGAATCTGGTACTTCTCAAGGGAACGTTGAAGATGTTAATTTTGAAGAAAAAAATAGATTGACTTGATTGACCCTTTATCAAGTCTAGAAACTAAAGTAGCTATGAATTCTGATTGCATCTTCATCCGTAATATTGCTTATACTTCCACCGAAGATGATCTATATCACTTCAGCAAACACGAATGCATCTCTATGGTCCATATTGTTATTAATAGAGACCCAAAATGGTCCAAAGTAATTACTTACGCTCTCTTTGCATGTTGTCCCAAAATATGCTGATAGGGCTCTAGAGAAGATAGATGGTTCAATTTTTCAAGGGAAGAGTATTACAATTCTCGAAGGGGTCGTTGCAGCATGGCTTATTACTGAATTTTAAATTAGGTGCCTTTTGAGGTGGGAGAAAACTGTTTTGATACTTGTATGCAGAGGTCTTAAAGAAAAGGTATAGTCAGTGCAAGTGGTGGTGAAATGATCATGGAGCGTGTGTTTCATGACTCGTGTTAAAGACCATTTGAAAGGGGAAAAGAGAAGAAACTCTTGTGTCATTACAACTGGAGTTCGTACAAATTATTGCTGGAGCAATTTTTCAGGTTTATGTTAGATGACAAATCAAGTTTTACCAATGCGTATTTTGCAGTGTGGAATGATTCTGATATATTTTCAGGCACAACAATGTTGAAGTGGGAACATGTTCTAGCATATAAGATGATATTGGTGATTGCGGGAGAAATGTTTCAAGGTAACGAGAATCGGTAAGTTGTGTTTGATCGCGGGAGAAATAGAAATTATGAGATAACCATGGTCGATATAATAGAAGCGGCTAGTGGCATACGAAGTCTCGCTTTCTGGTGTTCATGGCCTAACGTTATTCTTCTCTATTTGGAATATGATAACCTATGCCAACTTCACCGATATTTCTGGTTCACATTTTGGAATCACATGTATGTGGAAAATATTGGCTCCGGGAAGAGATCACTACTTATTGACTGATATGTACTTGGAGCCGTGGCATGACATGATTTTTATGTTTCTTGACTTGAAGATAAATCAGAGAGGGGAGGAATATTGTCCAAAAGATTTGTTATATGCTCTTTGGAAACCTAATCCGTCCAAGCAGAGAATTCAATCTACTTATGGACAGGGGTTATCTTGTCAATGTACTCTCCAAGGCCAACTGATTGGGGTGAAGCATATGAGTATATTCTTAGTAACTTACTTCCTTTGAGAAAAGATGTTAACCTTCATAGTTTACGGGCAAAAATTACAGGTTGGAGTACATATAGAGGAGGTCATTATTGCGATACTACTTCATCTGGAAGACACAGTTGCCTGGAGATTCTTAAGCAACGTGTTATATTTAAAAGGGCTAGACTCACTTGCTTCCTTGTAATTGGTGGTATGATTGTTCAAAATGGTGTTTTATTTACTAATCTTGTAAAAGTTCAAACTTGGTTTGCACTTTTGTCTACGCAGATTTGGCATCCAGGAGGGTCAATAATGAATTGGAAAAATTATAGTGAGACCTTGCATATAGTTGCTATTGCATTTTTTATTGCTTGTTGGTATAATTTTTTAAGCCTGAAGGACAAGGATTAAATAAGAGGAAAGGATTGTTATATCCCGAGCATTAAGTCGATTGACATTTTTAGAAGGGCTAATGGTATAATGGTAACTACAGGAAAATGGACTAACAAGATAAACTAGGATACCGATTGACATTTACGGAGGTGTGGGTTTTTGATGGATTTTTCCCTAAACCCATCTTAGCTTCTCTCTACTCCATCTTGCTACGATCTTCGATCTAGGTCCTCTTAGATGAGGTGACGATCAAGTGTTTCGGCAATAGTCTTTTGTCAGATTATATATCTTCTTTCCTATTTTGTTATTTGGATTGGTTATCTCATTAAGTTCTGAGGTTGGATCTTTTGTGAGATTATATATCTCCTTTTCCTGAATGAAAAGTATCAGTTGGCTTAGTTTTGCCTTTTGATTTCTTATTAGTAATGTGGGTCACAACTTATAGAAGTTCCAAAAACATTAGGGGTTGGAGTGTAATTAACTAAAGTCAGGGTCAACATGGAATTATTTAAAAGTCGAGATGACAAAATATAATACTCCATCCGTTCCCTCTAAAACTTCTTGTTTATCCATTTTGGACGTTACGTTAAAAGTTTCTCATAAATAGAGATATTTGTTATAACCATTAACCTCACCATACAACTATATTTAACTTACCACCCCATTAACCATTCTTTATTCATTCTTTACTATATAATAGTACCCCACCCATCATACTTTTCCCATTATTTATTCAACTAATAATACCCCACTAACATCCAATGTTCTTAGATATTGTATCCTCACAAGTTATGAGAACCCTGTGAGGGAACGGAGGGAATATATAAATTCCTAGGGGCTGAAATACAATGTTATAAATATTCAGGGTCAAAAATGTGACTTCAGAATAGTTGTGTGGTCAAAGTGTGATTAATTAAAAGTAATGACTAAAGATGACTTTTAAATAGTTAAGGGTTTGTAATATATAAAGCATTCCAGAATAAAACGTTAGAAAAGAGGAAAAGGTTAGATTTACAGTACGTACAAGTAACGCGGATCAAGACTGCACGAACTTCCGGCTCATCGTACACGTTCATTTCTTGTCCGTTAAATTAAAATCTGTTCATGTGTATTTGATTCAATACGATGAACATGTCAGGCCAGTCACGGCAAAGTTTCCATAAGACTGCCGAAAAATTACTCAATTGTGGATCATGCACGTACGCAATACTCATAAAACGGAAAAGGCTTAGCATATCAGTATCACACAGGGATCTCAAAGAAAGGAACAGGGCTGAGATTCGACGTCGATTGACAAGGTTTCAGCTTTGCCATTTTTTTGTGTACGGCACATGAATGATTGAATGTGATGATAATGATGATGGATCCCTAATCCATTGGTAATTGGTTGTTACTGGCAGACTTGTGGAAATCAGAAATCAAGAGATGAAAATGTGATAGCCAGGGTAATGGAGTAGATGGATAGGGAGAGAGCTAGAGAGAGGGCGATATGGTGGCTGGGTTAGAGTATGTGTTACGGCAGTTTCAAGGAAAAGTGATTTAGGTTTAGGTTTGATCGGCTATATATATATATATATAAATAAATTCATAAATTATTATTATAGGTTATTTTATCCGGTGATATAAATATATGTTATTTTGTTGACTTGTTTTAGGGTCAATTTGACCCTAAATTATACTCAAATTTACGATAAAAATAATTTAAAATATTATATTATATAACTAGAATGTTTATATTTTCATAATATAAATTTTTTTAATTATTTTTCTTGTATGACTTGAGATTAATACGAGTTCAAACAAACTCTCGAAAAAATCAACAAAATGAGTGTTGCATTTGTTTATTTACGGAGGGAGGAAGTAGGTAATATATCTAAACATTATGATATGTAGCGATTCTTTCCCCTTCCTATTCTGATATTTGTGTAAAAAGAACTTTTTTTGGGTATTTTTTTATTTATCAAGATGAAATATGAAATGATAAAGAAAAGGAGAAGAATTCATCCTAATACTAGAACTTCATTTCTCAAGTCTTCACGATTACAATACCACACTATTTAAATGAAAAGAAAATACTAGAAACTTGGAAGATAAGCAACTAAATTACCCCTAACGGCTAGTTTAAGGAAACGGACTAAAAAAGAAAGGATAAGGATGGTTTTTGGCCTGAAATAGTACAAGTACAATCTTATCTCTGTTTCTTTGGAGCTGCAGAACAAGAGCAGCAGCAATTGTAGGATGATAGAGCCGTTGATGAGATGAAGGCTCTGGATTAAAACACGTGTCGCAGTCTGGCACTGTTTTAAGGCGTGAAACGGATCGTCTTGTCTTTAGGCGCTCTTGACTTAGTTGGGACACGGTTTGGAAGGCGATTCTTGAGTCGACTCGGGTGATCGATAGTTCGGTGTGACCTTCTTCTTGTATAAGCCGCTCCCTCTGTGAGTGAGTTCGTCTCTTTGGATATAAGAGCGTTCTTAGTTCTTGGTTCTGCAGATTGGGATAAATGGTGGATGCTAACATGCTAGTTAGTTTATTCAGTCGAAACAAACTTTCAACTTTTGTTGGTTTTCTTTCAAAAAAACTTGTGTTGGTTTCTTTCATCATATGTAGCGTTCCAATCCAAGAATAAATTCCACTGTAGTAAATAGTAACGGTGTAAACCAAGTTTGTTAATCATCAACCGGATGCACACACTACTATAAACAAAATTTTAGATTTGTTCCTGCGATGCTCTGTCCAGATGTAGCACACATCTTTTTTTACAATGTGTTAACAACATCGATATTTTACTTGTTAACATTATTATGTTTTTTTTAAAAACATAATAATAATATCTATTTTTATGATAAATCCCACAAAATATATTGTGAAAGTTTTGTGGCACAGAGAAAAAAGGAGAACGAGAAAATAGCATCAAAACGCAATACACGAGCGATACAGACACCTCCATTCTTTGATATAGATTATGCTTTGTGATCATATTCATGTCTGATTGGGATGCATGTTTAATCTCTCTTTGATATAGATTATGCTTTGTGATCATATTCATGTCTGATTGGGATGCATGTTTAATCTCTTTGATATTGTTTGATTTCAACCCGTGTTGGAGTTAATAGGAGTGAAATACATGCACATCACAGCAATCAACTTTTTAAAAATTTATTTTTTAAACGGCAAATATTACAAAAACTATTAATACTATACAAACTTCCTAAACCACCTTATTTCTCCACACCTAAACCAACATTATAACCTTATAACTCCGCCGAACCTAGACCTCTCCTTCACTATCCCACCTCCTTACCTCCTTCACTATCCCACCTCCTTACCGTTGCACCACCTTATAACTCCTCAACACATCAATCAACATAATTCCTCCCGATTCTTGAGTCCCATTTATTTAGTTGACTTTTTAATGTCTAATTGAACCTCTAATTAATAATTCATTGTTAAAAATAATTCTAAAATTTATATTATAAAAGTATACTTAAAAAATGCTTCAGTGCGACCATCGCAGGCCAAATGTGAG
Organism: Plantago ovata; assembly: GCA_028274465.1. Classification (NCBI taxonomy): domain Eukaryota; kingdom Viridiplantae; phylum Streptophyta; class Magnoliopsida; order Lamiales; family Plantaginaceae; genus Plantago; species Plantago ovata. The sequence continues at coordinate 5,813,365 of CM051458.1, forward strand.
ACCCGGCCGGAACAGATTCAATAAAACCCCTGACCAGAACCCAAACCACATAGAAACACCGGACCCAATATTACCAGATCGAGCCAGTCTACGCGGGCCAACCTGAATTATGCTCCTTCAAACAATGAATTATCAAAGGCCAATACTGATAGTACTTTTAAAGAGCACGTTGATAAACACAACAAAACCAGGTAAAATTATAATTTACCCCCATCCTAGGCTATACAAAACATTTCCAGTGCCACTACATATCATGTCACTGGAGATCTGTTAGCAGGTAACTGATGTGCAGTGCAGCATTTGTCCCCTAAACATACATACAAGCTATCTTCGTTCTCAAAAAACAAACCAAGCCCAGATTATGTGATCATTTTGACAGATGCCCATACACAGGAACATACATACCATGGTCCTCAGACACAACATAGCCTTTAGTAGCATGCTGCAGCTCCTTATTCACAGTATAAGGGTATCAAAAGGTTAATAGATGCAGGAACCAATTATCAAAGCACTACTTGAGATATCGTGTCCTTCCATATTAAAGGTCAATCGGTCTCCAATCTTTCAGTATTTTCAATTCCTTCAAATAGTGATTGTTATCGCCTCCTTCCATAGTAAAGCCCTGCACCTGAGTGAAAAAGATGGCGATGGCGGGTTCCACTCCTATGTCCATCCCAGGACCTGTTCACAACCTTGCTCCCACTGTGAGTAGATTGTGCACCTAGTCCACTGAATAGTAATTCCTCCTCTTCTCGATCATTATATTCCAGGACAAGCTGTTTTATCTTTTGTTTCTCTTCAAACTCTTCTGCTTCTTTCTGTTTTGTGCTCTGGACTAGGGAGCAATCACGCGGGATATACATCTGCTTCGTCTGTTGCTTGTTGCCACGCTTCACAAGAACCTTCACCTTCACCTCTTTTGTTTCAGTGTTCCCTTCATCCAATGCATCATCACTTTCACCTTCACCTACTCTCCCATGGTGGTCCTTGACAGAACCCTCAAACAAGTTCATTGGTATCATCATGTTAATTGTAGGACGTGAACGCAGTTCTAACTTTCTTGAGTCCAAACTCTCCTGCATTATTTAATAGAGTTGGTCATTAGTTGTATATTACCATTTCGTCTGCTAGTGAGTGGCAAAGGTATATCAGAACCTCCATGTGGAAGATACCATATACTGAAGTTAAGCAAGAAAAGTAAACAATTTATAACATAAAGAGAATATGGACATCATAAGTTGTATACAGTAAGTATCCTGAGGCATTAACATTTTAAACCAAAAGTTTCAAACCCTGCATCATTTCATGAACCATGCTTAATGTCAACAAAGAACATATACTGATATACCTCTTTCAGTGGTGGATTATTTTTTGTAGATCCAATATAACTCCATAATCCCTTATATTCACGGCTTTCCTAGAGCTGGATGTAATTATTAAAGATTTACAGGCAAGCTTCTATAAGTGCATAGTTGAGCTCGTAAAAAGTGGATACAAAAGCAGGAACAAGAACAATTATTAATGAATTATGGGTCTTACCTGCATTAGGGCCCGCAGTTCTTTGTCAAAATCAGCCACATCCTGAGGATCTACTGCAGTCGCCTTCTGCCTGACATGTACCTCATCATCTTCATCAGAAGCCGGATCCCCACCATCATCATAATCTTCACTTTCCCCTACCTCATCATGATTCTCTCCATCTGAGTCATCATCATGATCAATATGCTCGATTGTGCCACTCCCAGACTCACTATCAGTCTCTCCAACAGCCTCCTCATGCAACTCACCATTTTCTTCTGTCTCGTTCACCAGATGTCCATTTACAGATATATTACCAGAACTAGTCCTGCTAGGAGTTTTCTCCAAGTCAGAGTACTTATCGTTTTGAGACTTCTCCGATGAAACCCTGTGCTCATGATCTTCAAGTTCAATGAGAGCCGAATTAACCTCTTCAATAGATGAATAGCGGGTCATGTTGGGCCGCAATTCAACAAATAAGTCCTGGAAATGTTTAATACATAAGCATACTTACAGAAAAATAAATGGGAAAAACATCACAACCAAGAACAAGAAAGAGCTCTGTCAAATGATACTTCCACGGAATCAATAACATCCATGTTTTTAGAAGACAAAACATATTGTATCAGTACTTAAATAACTGAAAGATGGCAACTAAAAAGCATGTGAATGCAGTGGTGTGGTTCATCTAATATAATTGTCTGAAATCCAGGTTAGTGATAAGGAAAGGTTAACTCCATGGCCAAGTACAGTATCTACGCTTTTCTGCAATTGCATTTCAAGTTGTTTGACATTTCTGAAACGGCTCGCGTTGCTATGAAAGTTAAAATATATTTCATCTGTATGCGGATTAGTTCACGTTACACCAGAACATTTATTGGATTCTCATGTCAGCCATGAGTATGTTACATCAGAATTGATTTAAGTATTTGCAGAAGTCTTGCGGGTGTCTTAAACATCCAAAAAAACTTTGACTGAATTTGAATTTACATGCAGGCAGCAATCCAGTGGATAGTTAACCTAGACATTTGCAAAAGATCTACATGGTGGTCATTCTCATACAAAATGTGTTGATTTGAGGCGAATAAATCAAGTACTTCTGTCCGAATAAAATGAAAAGAATGAACCAAAAAAAGATATTGCCTCCATCCCATAACAGACATATTGGAATTTATGTGCCCGTCTTTGACCATGAATTACTAACATAGTGTAACATACTTTATAATTATATATTTTTCGACATCTTTACTGGTAGAGTTTAGGAGTAATTTATGGTAAAAAGAAGGATACGGAAAAACAAAACAGCAAATTACTCATGAGACAGAGGAGTATATGGCAGAAACAGCAAATCAAGTAAAAAAACACAATGCTCAAATGAGCCCTTTTCTGACCCAAAAAAAAAAAAAAAGGAACGTGATGGCATGAATTCTAACCTGCAGGTCAAACTCAATATCCATGGGAAGGGAACCTTTGCTCAATATGTATCTTTGGAAATGAATCAAGAACCGATCAAGCTTCCTCTTTGATGAACCCCGACCAAAATAATGCCCACAAGTCTCAAGAAGTGTAACAACCATTCTAATACGAAAACAGTCCTCCGGGGGATCGAGTACATCTTGCTGGTGTAATGAGATACAAAAACTCATGAGGATTAGACTCTTACATAACACAACAGTAATGTGACAACAATAACAAGTGAATACATGAAGTATCACCAGTGTGAAATTGCATCCGGAAAGCATGCAGTTTAAAAATCACAATTTCATCATGTTCTAACATATTTTGTATTCTTAGAATAGCCCAAGAGGTCACAGGCTCAAGAAGTGGGGGGGGGGAGCCTTTTTCTGTAAATTCAAATACGAGGCTCTGTAAAACAGACAACCACCACCCTTCCCCTATCAGTGCATGCAGCACAGAGGTTGACTTTTTATTGGAAAACAGGAAAGGAACAGCTGAAATCACAGAAACAGGTTTGTGCACAGGATGAGCTATGTACTGACCAAACACCCTAGCCCATATGATGCAGCATTAGCAAAAATTCAATGACAAGATTTCTATTCATTGTTTAATGCTGTTTGGTTTTAAAAAATCTTATGATTAATGCTTCATTAACATAGAATATTTCATAATCAGATTGTTTAAAAGATTTAAGCGTGTTCAATTTTTTTTACTAATTACAGCTCATGACCTACTTCAAAACGAAAGGGAACGGGTGAATGGACATCTAAGCGAATTAACTTTTAGACATGAAGCAGGAACTATATATATATTCCTTCACCTCAGTCACCAAAATTACGTGGTCTAAATAATCCCAAACAGGATAGTCTATTGTACTGAACTAGGTCAAACTACTAAGTGATGCAAGTAAATAAGTCAGAGCAGAGCACACATCAATTATCAACATCTTATCATTTTATAAACAGCCCATGGGTTAAACGTTGAGTAGCAAGAACAAAAATGTAATATACAGGAGCAAAAACAACAAAAGGATAATGATGGACGGAATGATGGACAGTTCTGGTAACGCACAGCATAAATAGTCACTTAACATAACAATTATAAAGGCACTAGAGCAGAAAAAGGAAGAAATAATGTAATCTTCACTAAAATGTTAAATTCAATATAGTATCCACACACCTCAGTTGTCCCATGGCCAAAAGCAAGAATCAGGTAAAGGGTATCAAAAATAATAGATGAATCTACAAGTTCGTAGTTGTAAAGTTCTCCCAAGAAACGCATGAATGCAATGCGCTGTTGTTGCATCCCATAGTCATTCAACTCAAGTCCTAACCTGATTTCCTCCAAAACCTGAATGAAGAAACAGAGTCATATATCTGAAAAATGATTTAAGTTAATAATAAGAGTGTGTATTTCTTTCTAATCTATTTCAACAGAATTCAGCAATGAAACATGCAAAAAACACTCAAATCAAAACCTTGAATGAAGCAAATATGAACTACAATACCACGAGACATACCAAAACAATAAGATTTCAGAGGCAAAAAGAGAGGTCCAGAAGGAAATCATAAAGCATATGATAGCCTAGATCCATATCTAGAATGAACTACAATATGTGCTTTCTGACAGGAAACCTTAGGCCAACCTAATCATCTGGTGTAGAGCACAGCTGACAGAAATCTATCATCCAACTTTACAGTACTAGAATTCATGCCAAACCACAACATAGGGAACTATTGCTATGACTTTCATGGCACACAACTTCAACTACATGTAAGTTCCAACAAAAAAAAAAAAAAAAGAAAAGAAAAAAAAGAAAAAAAAAAGAGAGACTGAAATGAAGTTTCAAGGATGAATAGGTCATAGGATGCATAGATGAATTTCTTAGAACCATTGGCCTTCTTTCACCACATAAAGAAGCTGCATATATTCTGTTTGTGGTGACATAAATAAATCCCTCCCTACAAATTAATAATAATAATAATTAGGACAATAACAAAGCCTACTCGACACGAATGAATTAGGCGTTAATGAAACTTTTCGCAAGGATCTTTCACAAACTTCCCAACGAGTACTAATATTATCAACTACTCAGAATTTTGAAAAATAAAGCTACATATAGCTTAGGTATAATAAACTTAACTTGAACAAACTATTATTTCAACATAAGGAATTAAAACCACCGAGCAATTGCATGGATGGAGATTTGATTTCTTTTTCAAATAATAAAACAAGGATGTCGGTTATGTGGATGCTCAGAATGGTTCTTCATTTATCAAGCAAAAACCAGCAAAACTAGGAGAACCATCACATGCGAAAAAGAAACTATATCAGCACAGTGGTCCAGCTGCTTGCATATAAAAGAAAATTCAAGATAAGCACAATCAGTGTCTGAAGAACTTCAAGCAAATATTAGATCACTATAACATTGAAATCTGCAATAAGACCACTATTGAACAAAGTACCTCTATACTCCAAGCCTAAAATGAAAAATGATGGATAAGGATTTGGGAAAATGAAGAACACACCTCATCAACAACAGCAACTGCAAATTCATCATGGTAACGACTTAAACAGGCGGTAAGTGATGCAATTAAATGAATCTGCCCATATTTTCCTTTGTGAATCTTCAGAAAACACTTCAAAAGGTATGGCTCACAATCGTCCCAAGGTAGTTTACGTAATTGTCTCAGTACATGCTCAATGGAAGACTTGTCAAGATCTGAGAAAAGAAGCTTCCTGATATACTGCATGATTCAGCATGCACGAGGTCAAATTCATTGTCCAATAATGACAGCACGACAGACTAAAAGTGAGTGCTAAGAAAATCCACCTGATGCAGTGGAGGGCGAATTTTAGAGACTCGTGCAGATCTTTCTGGTGGTTTGCACAAATAGTAAGCATTTTCAACCAAAGTGCTCTGACGGGGATCCAAATTTTTTACATTTTTTAGACGCATCAGTATCTCTAGCATATTCGACATGCGCACACTGGTCTCAGGGGACCGATAGAGAAAGCGGCCACATGTCTCAAGGAGATTGCACGCAACGTCAATGTTATGGTGAGAGAAATCATCTAAGCATACCTGATCAAAGTATAAGCATGAATTATTATTCAACCTGAACATGTCCAAATACCAAAATAATGGAGTAACCAATGGTTAAGTGTGAGTTTGTTGCAACAATAGATAGCAAATTAAATCCATAAAACTATAACATGATGTGGGATATAGGGTTAGATGACAAACTGCCATGTCTCAACAATCAAAATCAGACTCGATCCCCAACCAAACAGATAAAGATTACGGCTCAGAGAGTGAAATACAGTATAAAAGACAATCGATGAGGCTTACAAATAAAAGTAAATTTATTCGGTAACGGTGGTCCTATGTAATGTTTAGTGGATGTTTATACAGCAACAAGAGAAGGAGAAAGCTGCACGACTGACAGAAGATCTGTGCATGCAGAATATTGTTTATCATACCTTCAGACAACTAAAAACCAATCCAGCTGGAGCAATTTTAAATTTGCAAAGTTCTCCAATAAATCTTATGTTCCTGATTTTTGTTTCAATGTTCATTTGATCCTGCAATGTATCATAAACAATGTTATTCCTCTACAACAAACAAACAAGAACGGTTACAAAAACAATAAATAAAAAGAACATGGTGTTCAAATTCTAAATCTGCTATACTGACCTTCTTATTCGTCAAAGTATTAAATTCATCCTCCAACAACTGTAAGAGCATGGATGATATATCCTTCATGCAAGTTGACAGTGTAGTAACCAAGCGGGAGTAGTATGGTATCAGCTCCAAGGATGTCCTTGGGACATTGAACAAAATCCTCACAAGCTTTTTCCTAGTTGACTTTGAGTTTATATAGCAAAACTCTACCTGAAAAGGTGATGTTTAATTAGAGCTGTTCTTCGACTGTCTGCTAAAATTGTTAAAACAATGCCAGATGAGGTTGAACAAGCAAGAAGAGTACAGTCAATTGATCAATCAGGTCGCGGCTGACACAATTTGGAAGCCTATGCAGCAAAGCTTCAAGATTCGTTCCATCAAGACCTTTGCCTTTCTCCTTATCATTTTCCAGTCTCCGTTCAGAATCTTTTTCTCTCCCCTTGTCTTTCTCAGAGTCCTTAACTTTCTCTTTCTCCTTCTCTTCTTTATCCTTATCTTTCCCGTCTTTATCCTCTGATAGAACTCCAGAATCAGCAGCGACCTCAGTATTTTCTAAATCAGCAATTTGAATCTTGTCTGCTTCAGGAGCGAGATCCTTGCAACCAAAAGACCATGTCAGTGGATGGGATTGCACAATTAATAAACCTGAACATAATACTACAAACATAGCAAAACACTGGAAGTTCAAACGTGAATCACGTGATATGAACTCAAGGAGCATGACATACATGCTAGCTAGAATTTTACCATACTCAACGTTCTAGACACACACACACACACACACACACACACACACACACACACACCAAAAAAAAATTGAATTTCCGCCAAAAGGAAAAAAAAGGTGAATTATATTCACACCCCTGAAGAGTTTGCGAGATTACAATGGAACCCCAGATGCGCGAATGATAACAATGAGGCCCAAAATGAGTTGATCGTAACTTGGCTTTTGTACAACTCAGATTTTGATATCAAAAGAGCTCCTCAATTAGAACATCAAAATTTTACATTTTGGATTGCTCGTTCAACTTAGGTTCTGTCTTACAGCTGTGAAAATAAAAGCCATTAAAGACTATATGAAAGCCAGTTCTTACAGTTGGGACTTCCTGTGTCTTCGGTGAGTGATCGTTCAACTTAGGTTCAGTCTCTCCCAGTAGCACAGCAGGAACAAATGCCCTAACAGGAAAACCAATGATTAGTCCACCTTGTTTTTATTTAGATGTGATAAGAAAAGTTCATCCATCAAGCACCACCTAAGATCTGGAAGGCATTCATAGAATGATCTAGTATCATCATCATCCCAAAGAGCTTCAAGAGAAGAAGCATCCTTGCTAGTAACAGAAGATGAACTTCCTTCCCCTGATGTGACTCTAGTAGTATGACCATCCTCTGGCATCACAGGAGGTTGCATTTCAAGTGCTTCCGCTAAACTACATTATGAATATTTTGATCCATCAAATTTACAGGTAAGGAAGACATCAAACCTCAAATAGAAATCCATCTAACAAAGAAATGTAAAGGTTATCAAGGGCATTTACATCAGAATTATTTGTTGAGCTAGATAATATAAACAAACCAGAAGAATTGGATAGGTTCGCTAGTAACTTACGATGAAATACCACGACTAAGCTGGTCATACGATTTCCGCAATTTCTCATAAGAAGTGGAGTTTTCCTCGCTTAATTCACCTTTGGCGTTCAAAATCTTCGCATTTTCAAGCTCCATTTGGCGAAGAGACTTTTTGAATGTTTAGACACAACAAGAGAGTTAAAATTAATACTTGACCATCGACACCACAATCAATAAATTCAGATTCTAACACCGAAAGCCAATTCTACAAGTCTAAAAATTACATACAGCATGTTCGGCCTGCAGAAGTTCCACAACAGCATCATAGTAATTTTGGTAAGTCTTCCGGAAATATTTCTTCTGGTCTGCTGTGACATTGAGGCCCTTGAAAAACTATGAATTGCACCCAAACGAACAAAAGACCATCAGTTAGCTACTTAACTCCACAAATTATTAAATCTTAAAGCATTTGCAAAAATTAAGTTAATAAACACATTCAAGAGGAGAATAAGATAATAGCTAATTACAAGTAATCTTCATCTAGTAATGTAAATCTCTTAGGAAATTCTGTACATGCCATACAATTTTAATCATTGCCCAGATCAACGAAGTGGAATTATGGAGAAATCTCCATCTGCTATCTATTATGAGTGCCATGATATTAAAAACATAATATTGACATTTATATCGTATACAAAGGTTTTGGTTCAGTAAATTCCATTCTCAGATTAAACAAGCTGGGGCTGTAATATAGGTTCTCAAGAAAAACATGAAAAGTTCATTATTAATTAAAAAATAATAAATAAATAAAAAGGCCATCGTAGTCCTCGGCGAAGGATCTGATGATAGAAAGAAAAATTTTAATGTACCAAAATGTTAACAAAAGGAGGGCGAACAGCTGGCAACCTAGTCCCTGAAGAAATGCAAGGGTTAGGCTGCGTACAGTATACGCCCACCTCCTCCCTACCCCCACATAGCCAGGGAGCACTAGCAGTTAGTACACAGGATATGCCCTTTCACACAAAATCAAAATGGAAAGGGAAAACAATCCACCTCTTCAAGAATATCCTGCTCATTTAGTGGAAGTCCAACAAGAAATCTTCCTTGCCGAGCGAAACTAGCCAAAAGAGACAAATTGGTCTGGGTTGCATCACGATCCTTCAGATGTTCCATGCTCGTGAGATCCTTGATGATACTTGTAAAGATGCTGCTATCATCTATGACTCCAACAAAGTAAAGTTCCAATAGAAGCTTTAATGTACTCCGCTTCTTCATGGCCCTTGAATTTTTATCAGCATCCAGATCTTCCGAAGATTTTCCCAGCGAAAAAACTTTTAGAAGACCTTGGACAAGGGTAGGCGAGAAATCTTTGTACCTTTGATGAAGCAAAGAACAAATCTGGCAGAATAGTATTTTGTCAAAAGAAATATAAAGACATAATCAAGTTAAATAAACACATTGTCAGAAACTATTAGCAACTTGGGGCAATCATGAACCTAAGTTCAAATTGAAACTGTGTCAAAATGGAGACGTTTGCATATTAATGACTATATCTTTGCCCATTTGAAAGCATCCTCGAAGTACTTAACCATATCCAGACGGATCAGTAACTAGAAATTCTCAGATGCATGAAACCTTTCTCTGATCTGAATTCCAAATATAAGATAGTGACTAGCGGCAAAGGTGGGATTTCGATGAGGGGTTGCAAGATCTATGCAATGGGATTGAATATTTTGCAATGTTTTAGATACTGAAAACATAGGACCAATTAAGGGGTGCAAAATCTTAATGATTTAAGGGGTCCAACATCCACCACTGCTAATCTAGATTTGGGTGAGTATAATGCACACATTATACATAGAAGTGAAAATCTATACACGGTACGGAGAAGGGAGGAAGGTGGAAACACAATCATTGTAATCAGCAAGAAAATGTGATCAGCATCAACTCATACAAAAACATGGGAGCACAGTGGATTTTCCTCTATAGACTATAAATACAGATCCTCAAGGCTAAGAGTAAACTAGGTCAGGATACTGATGCCTTCTAAACACATAAAGCATATTAACAGATGGATGGATCAAGCTTTAACACAGTAATTGAAAACAGTTTTCCATGATTTAAAAATAATGCTTCATATTGTTCAACTAATTCTTCTAGCTAAACAGATCACAGACTGTTCAATGGCCTCAAACGAAGAAGAGTCAACCAAGTACTTAACAATGTCACCCAGCAAAAGGGGAGGAGAATAAAAAGACGATAGAAAAGGAAGAGAGAAAAGAGGGTGGGCAGGTGTAATGGAGAGAAACAAGGGCTGCAGTTCAACCAACCAACAAACTATTACGCAAAAAAAAAAAAAGAAAAACAGAATTTTATCAATACCACATGATTACCGCAGGAAATCATGTAGTATGCATCATTAAATGAGGTCGGCATTGAATAGGAATCATTATATAATGTTTCTACCGAACAAAAGAAAAATGTGACCTTTACAATTGACACCATTATCATTAGCAGAAGAGAAAGAAAAAAAGGCAACAATAAAGTGATAGCTTAAAACACGAGATAGGTGACTGTACACACTAGTTCGAGCCAGTGGTAAATATAATTTTAGCCTTAAGAAGCCACCATAATTTAAAAAGAGAAAAACAATATTAAATAAATAAATAAAAGAACAAGTTCAGATTCCTGCAACAACTATCATCATGGAGTTCATGCAACAGTATTCCAGAGACGAGGTAATAAAATTAAACTCAACACAGTTCAAAAGCCACCTGAACAGCAGGATGTATATCTGCAGATCTCAACTTTGCATCACAGATAGCCGTTACTGCCTCACTGACAAATTTGCTTAGATTGACACTACGTAATTCATCCATCAAACCTTCTCGCTGCTCTTCATTGATCTGCTTTAACTTTTTTATTACAGCTGTATTCCTCTTGATGCTAGAGTCTAATGTCCTGAGAAATCCGGAATCTGTAACAGGCAAGTGTAACTAGATTACCACTTGTCTCAAGTAACATACATTCAGGACAATAAATTGGAACCAATATGGTTTTAAACTTATAATTCAATATCCTACATCAACACAGGCTTTAGCCAACTAGATATCCATTTTTATTTTTCACTCCATCTATTTTTATTTTTTTTTAATCACAGATGTCCTTCTACTCTTATTGAGAATTAAATCAGTAAAGTAGAATGGTTTTGCATATGAATCAAATTTATGTGGACTTGAAAAAAACTGACCAGGCCTTTCAGGGTTCAAATTACTCTGCCTGAGGGCTATCTTAGCTTCCACAGATTTCTTAAATTCTTCGAGGCGAACAGCTTCCTGCACACATAAGCTGATTTAAGCAAATTCACACAATACGACATTAAAAAACACTAAGCAAACTGAACCGAATAACAAAATGGATCGGAAACAGAAAATTTTGACCTCATCGTCGTCGTGTTTCTCCTGATGTTCGGCGCCAATATCGTCACCGTGCTCCATCTTCTTCACTACCGGACCAATGGAATGTGTAATTGAAAAAAGGGTTATTGGGGAAGAATTTGGGTTTTTGTAGTTTAGACTAGCGAATATTATTGTGAGATTAGGTTTTCACATTTGGGTCGATTTGATCGCTAAATTGGGAACTACAAGTATTATTTTGCGCTTCCTCTTTTTTCTTTAACTCACCTGGACCGGGAGATCGAACCAGAGTACCAGACAGTCTTCCAAAGTTCCAATGATGGTTCAGCCAGTCAGACCAATGGTTCACCCTGATATATGATGTCATATTGTCATATTGCTATGGAAGGATCCATTGATTTTTAGGGGTATCTTAGACTCTCCACATTGTTGCCGCTTGCCAGCGTGAGTGTTATGAACGAGCTAAGGATAGATAGTTCACAATAGATAGAGAGAAGGAATACTTGGGGAAGAATTATCAGTACAAGAATTGATGAGTATTTCTGTAAGTGAAATCTTTATGGAGAAACTACTGAAGATAATAACCAAGTATCGAAACAGAGCAATATACATTCGATTAGTAACCTTGCTATTCTGTCATACGGGTATAAATTTCGAGGACGAAATTTTTTAAAGGGCGGAGAATTGTATCACCCCAAATTTTAAATCTTACTCTTTACATACTTACTCTTTTTAAAAAATTTCATTTAATCTAATCCACAACTAATCTTATCTCTCATACAGTCATACAGAAGAGCTCCGTGGTTTTTTTCACATGGTAAAGTTTGTCATTCAATGTAGTATATGAAACATTAAGTACCAATTCCAAAATATTATTAGGTCATTTTAAAGTTAGTAAGATGAAAATCACCCTTTCTTTTATTACCTTTTTTTTTTAATGTGAGTAAATAATAGTGTGGTTTAAAAACCAAAAAATGAGTTTAAAAACCAAAAAATGAGAGAAAAAAAAATACATTTGGATGTGATAGAGTTTTATAGTTGAAGTATAATTTGATGTGAGTGAAAATCTAGATCGCATAATTCATTCATTAAGACCACCGATCCAATCTTATGAATTGAGAGCGCAATTTGCGCTATAATTTATGTTTTCAAACCCGATTGGAGATTTTTACACAGCTCCAATCATAGTTGTTATGCTCCGATGGAGCTATGTACACAGGTCCAATCAGAGTTGTGCGATTCCGATACCGTAATTAAAGATGAAGGGGGAGAAAATAAATTTAAAAAATATAAATACCTAAGGCCATGTTTGGTTGGCACTAAATGAATAGTGTTGGATTATTTGGTCAACCTTTTTTATCGATTTTGAACTTAAACGTAATAGTGTTAAAGTTTGAATGTAGATGTTACAAGATCATCTAATAGGAAAGTCATATGAATAATCCCATAACTTTATATTTATTACACCGTCTGGGTCAACCTTCCGAAAACCTAGATCGATCCATTCGAGATAGTTTTCCGGTTCAACCCCGGATCGAGTCCTTGACTCTTAAGTGTTAACCCGGGCAGCACGAGGGGTTAAAATTGTCTTTCACATTTTCCAGTCAAAAGGTTTCCAGAATTGTATCGTCGTCGTTTTCTCCTCTCCATCAAACAAAAGTAAAACCCTCCCTCTCACTCTGTGTGTTTCTCAATTTGTCACATTTATCTTCAGGTATTTCATATTATACGAAATTGTAGTACTAAATTGGTTATCTTCCATTTCGTTTTAGTCGCTTTCATTAACGAATTTGTTGTTGATTGTTGCTAGGGTTTTAATTTCATTATCCATTAATTTTCAGGGGTGAGCTGATTGATTTGAGATGGAAACAGTGGTCGCTATCCGGTCTTCTTCTTTCAGCTGTCTTTCTCCCCATCTGCTTTCTCAATCTCGCCCGGGTCGGGTACGGTTCGGGTCCACACCTGTGCTATCCAAGCCTTGGATTCAGGTACTCTTATGAAGGAAGTCAAAATAAAAATAATGTGGTACATACATTATATACATTGAACTGATTTATAGTGTTGGTTAAGTATTTGAAATCGGATAACTTCGTTTCCCAAGTTGTTTTGTAACTTTTGTTTTGCTAAATATTCGATTCTACTAATGATCATGTGGTTGACTGGTTGTAATTCTTGTGGATAATGTTCAACATTTGTGAAGTCATAGATAAATGTGGTCCGTTCGAACGTCTGTTAGGCCTCTAGTGTAGCTTATGCTATGCATGTTCATATTATCCGGATGATTATGTAGTGATGGTGAAAGTCGATATAAGTGGATGTACGTTTTCTCTTTGGTTATTATTCACGTTATAATAGAGACGAGAAGGGACTAATTCAGAGTTCAATTTTTTCTGTCTATATATACGATTGTAGTGTTTGTGGGAGATATACTGCTTTAAATTAGTTCACTGTGTTGCAGTCTTCACGATCACGTTTGCAATTGGACAGCAGGAATGTGGGTTTCCTGAGTAAGAAGCAAAATGTGATCAGAGCATCTATACGGTCTTTTGATGCTGATAGTTCATCAGATCCGATTGCCCCGCTTCGATTGGAGTCCCCAATTGGTCAATTTCTTTCTGAGATCCTTGTGAGACACCCACATCTTCTTCCTGCTGCTGTCGACAAGCAGCTTGAACAGCTTGAAACTGATCGCAATGCAGAGAATGGGAAGGACAAGGCATCTGCTTCTGGTACTGAGCTGGTACTATACAGGTAATATTTCTGTACTTCTGTTAACTTCTTGTAAATTACATGGTTGAGTCAGTGGAGTAATGTAAGGTTAAGAAGATTCAGAATTTACTGGAGACAAACTCAACCTATAAAAACATCAGGGGTTAAGTGACAATATAAAAAAGGATTTATTATAGAGGGGCTGAGTTGCTTTTAGAATCACTCGTTTCTTCAGCTTATATAATTTGTACAATTCGTTGAATTTATGCATCGCTACTTTATTGTTTAGCCATGATTGCAGCTAATCCCGCCCTTATACAAAAACTTACCTCCGATAAGGAGGGCTATTCCAAATAAAGCTCTTCTCGTTTCTGCAAGATGATCATTCTTCTGAAAATAGAGGAGTTCTAGATTTTAGTATTAAAACGACAACGTTTTCCATAACTCTCAGCAAAACACGGGTGTCTAATTCAAATTCACCTGTGTTTTCTCTTGGTATAACTACATTGATCCAGTGCAGAAAACTGAACTAGTAAAAGTTAATTGCTTAATGTGTACAGACTGTTTGCTTTTTTTCTAGTCTCCATCTAGGACAAACATGTAAATAAGAAAGTAACTTGTGAGAACATGAGAAAATGACTTCATGACCTTCATGCTATTAATGTCTCATGTTTTCACATAACTGCAATCAATTATTCGTTTGACTTTATGGGTTCTTGTCTTTAGGAGGATTGCTGAGGTGAAAGCCAATGAACGGACACAAGCTTTGGAAGAGATATTGTATGCCTTGGTGGTGCAGAAATTTATGGATGCTAATGTCCCCCTAATTCCCACTATGACCCCATCATCATCATCATCAGACAAATCTAGACTAGTTGACACCTTGCCAAGTCAAGAAGAAAAGCTGGAGCGCCTTCACTCTCCAGAAGCTTATGAGATGATCCAGAACCACTTGGCTCTCATTCTTGGAGATCGTGCAGGTGACTTGAGTTCTGTGGCTCAGATAAGCAAACTAAAGGTTGGACAAGTTTATGCAGCATCTGTCATGTATGGCTATTTCCTTAAACGAGTGGATCAGAGGTTTCAGTTGGAAAAATCGATGAAGATTCTTCCAGGGGGTTTTGATTCTGAAGATACTGCTATTGAACAAGTTATAGCCAATGATGAGGACCGTGCCACTGGTAAACTTGATGAGGCTGCTATGGATGCTGATCACCACCCAGAAGTGACTTCATGGTCTGGCGGTACTGGTACTGAGAATATCGGTGGGGTAAAGTCTTCACGATTGAGAAATTATGTGATGTCGTTTGATGGGGAGTCACTCCAAAGATACGCAACTATCAGATCGAGAGAGGCTATCAGTATCATTGAGAAACATACTGAAGCATTGTTTGGTAGACCTGAAATAGTAATCACACCTGAAGGGACAGTAGATTCGTCGAAAGATGAACGCATTACAATAAGTTTCCGTGGTTTGAGGCAACTTGTTCTTGAAGCTGTGACTTTTGGTTCCTTCCTTTGGGATGTTGAGAGCTATGTTGACTCAAGGTACCATTTTGTTGCAAATTAAGCAAACAGGAGCTGTTATGCGGGTTTCACTGACACGGTATGTTTATGTTTATACCGTGCTATAAACATTGGGGTGTATGCCGTGTTTTGCTCTGGCTGAGCTGTAAATAGTAACTGTAACTTTAATTTCTGCATGGTGTCTAATTGTTGAGTTGAATTGCTTTTTAACAAGAAGAATATCGTTGTTTGAATGAGTAGATTTGAATGCCTTAAATTACAGTAATGTGCTTGCTTGTTAATTAAATACACTTATTTTGTTCATTATATTAATTATGGGTGCAAGCACAGTATTGATTTAGGCATAGTGTAATTGCAGAAGTCACTCTAGAGCTCTATTAGTATCACAGACACCATTTGGCTTTGAAGGCGTATAAAATCCACTACTAATATACTTCGTATAATATTAGAGTTGCTCATTTAAGTTGGCTTGATGCATTGGTCATAAGGAGTATGAATATTAGTCGGTATGTAAGAATTTATATGTTGTAGTATGTCATGTTATATTCCTTGAGGGTTGTATTGAGTATTCACCTTAGGTTATTGGTTTGGGACTTTGGGTGCTGTGTAATTTTTCCTTCAATACCACACAAGCGGGTAAAAATATGCTTTGCGGATGACACATAAAGGAGTAGACTGTAAATTTACATGCTTGATATGAAAATTTTGATACGGAAACTTTGTTAAGTTTTCTGCAAGCAGTCACAGGTATCGTGTGTTTGCTAGCTTGAGCTCTGCAGAATCTTGCCAAATATGTCATGAAATGCTATATTTGCTTGACATTTGTTAAGTTGTACGGGCATGTACCGTTGCCAGTCATATAGTAGAACTTCAAGTTGTTCTTGTATCTTTCAAACTGGATTTTATCTTTTATTTTTCCATGCATTCGACCCTCATCCCTTTCAAATGTTCTTCTGTACCTGCTGCTGCATTTCTTGTGTATCACCTTTATATATCCAAGTACTTGTTCTGGACTTCTGGGATAATGCCCAAACGCAGTATTCCAGGGTGCTTTTGATCTTCGCAGGCCTATTCTCAGATCCTGCGAGTGTATGGTAACCACGCAACTGAGATTTGAAACGAAAAAAGTGTTCTCTCTAGGCAGATCCCCTCTCCAGTTGAACTTTGCCTGCTATATGGCCTTGAAATACTTTTTGGGGAAGGGAGTTGTATCAATGAGGAAATTTTCTGCCAACCTAAAACATTTCAATCCTCATGTTAATTAAGTTTGAGAATTGAGAAAGTGCCATTCATTTGATAGAAGTAGGCAAGTAGCTGAGTAATGAACACAGCCTGCTCCAACAATGTAACACCTGTGGCAATTTTTTTTTTTAACGGCTAGTTTTTTCTATTAATTAAAGAGCATAAGAAATTAATTAAAGAGCATAAGAAATGTTCGGCAAGGTTACAACAAACAAGAAAAAGGAGTTCTTTCACCTAAACAACGGGAAAACCTCAAACAAACAACTTAAACCAAAAACTCAACCAATCTCTCTACATGAACCACACCTCAAAGAAGAAGCAGTGAAGCTTTAACCAAGGAGAACACCATTACAACTTCAATGGATGCAACAAAAACTCATTCAAACCGGGAGCCAAATGAAGGGACCAAGCAACATCAAAACCATAGTCCATAGTACTGGATAAGCCAAGAATCCCCCAACACTCTCGAAACCAACAAGTGAGCACAATGGAGTAGTAATAACGAAATATTCATTGTGGATGGACAGGTGGCTTTCCAATGTGGCTTGTAGTTGCAACTATTCTGGAGACTTGTTCAATCTGCACATATATAACATGAGAACACAAACATATATCAGACCTGCTAATAGGTAAGCTATACTTTGAAGAGAAAATAAAAAACATACAAATAAATACTTAAGTACCTCTTTTCTTAGCGCATCATTTTCCATCTTGAGACGGAACTCCCCATGTGACATTTCAGCAATTTGGATTGGGTGGCCACAAGCAGCACATGCAGCATTGCGCAGAGCTTCTTTGTATCTCATGTTCTCATTCTTAAGTTGCTCATTGATGCCACGGAGTCGAAGATTCTCCGCCTGGTCACGATGAGTCTGCAATAACGCCAACATATTGTGAACAAAAGCTAGAGGCAATTTTTCATATAATTTCACATGAGGATGAGAGACTGGAGTATACATAACTTAAGTATATGGTTAGTTGAAAAAACAATTATTATTATTATTATTATTATTATTATTATTATTATTATTATTATTATTATTATTATTATTATTATTATTATTATTATTATTATTATTATTATTATTATTATTATTATTACTACTACTACTACTACTTTAAATGAATATGAGTATATGACTAGCGTATAAATCACGTATATGTGATTAAATTATCACCTTCATTTGGTTCCGCTTGTTCTGGAACCAGAACTTGACCTGTGATGGTTCCATCCCGAGAATGGCTGCAAGTTCCCTTCTTTGCTTGTCAGTCGGGTGAGGGCACTCTTTGAATAATCTGTATTAGTCATAAATTCTTATAAATTTTCAAGTGTAAATGTGACTTGAGAAAGGTGCTCAACAACAACATACACTTCGTCATATATCAGGAAATTGTAAATTGAATATATAAAAACGATATAAATATGTGATATACAGAACTATGCATGTGAATATATATAACTGCAAATATAAAATTTTTAGCCAAAGAATACTGACTTTTCCATTTCCTGGATCTGTTCTGCAGTATGCCTATGAGAATGCTTCCCCTTATGTGGCCTTGCAACCGTATCTTCAGTATCCAGACTATCCATTCCATTCTTTAGATCGGTATTTGCCTCATCCATTACTGGTCCTTCAAATCTGCTTGAGTTCTGGTTGATTTCGTTTATGTTGATCTTGTCCTGCAACACATTGATCGGTAGTGTCTTAGTTCTTTATCATATCACAATATCAAAAAGAAATAAAAGAACTTAGAACTCTAAATTTAAATTCGTAATCATTAAAAGCATATAAATCAAGCTTCTTGAAAATACACGGCTAACTAAATGATATATGCTTTTGATTGTATATTCTTTATCTATTCAAAAAGGAAAAAAATCCAAAAATTCGTTCACATGTGTAAGCAATAGGACACTAGTGGATATTAATGTTAATATATGTTTATCAAGAAGAAAATTATCTTGACATCAAGAAGAAGAAGAAATAAGTAAACATACCATTATTCTTGATGCTCACCTAGCTGAAAAAACAATACAAAAATCTATTAGTGAAGAAAATAATTTTCGTCTAATGATCAAACTTTGTGCATGAGTGAAGGGTGAGTATGTGAACTTTAAAAAATGTAGACTTACTAAGCAATGTGAAAGAAAATAATGAACAAAACACCAGGTATTTTTTATCAACAAAATGATAGGAATAAATGAAACCACTCTCTACATATAGATATATATATAGGTGAAGCATTGCCTAAGAAAATATTTGAGATGATTACATTAAATAAAAATGATTAATCTTGATTGAAAGGATATGCCATAGCTTGTTAAAGTTGCTGAAATTAGTCAAATTACAATATGAATCGACTCTATAAATTATGTTTGGAAAATAGACATTAAAATTGTTTTATAAATTATTGAAATTAGTCACCTCCATAAAAATTTTATCTGTAATAAATTTGCACTACAATCAATATATAAAAATCCGGATCGAAAGTAGAATCAGGCATACTAAATAAATACTAGCTCAATCGTTCAAACCACTGTTGACCCAGTATGCCGTCATAAAAGATGTAATAGTTTACAGAATAATATATGCCATGATGAATAATCATAAAAATTGTACAAAGATTAGAAAACGTATGAAATATATTCTCCATACGAACCTAAATAAGAAGAGAAGTTACCGTCGGTTGTTGGCTCAAGTGGTAAGGGACTTTATTTCACTTAAATAAGATTTCGAGTTCGAGTCTTGTGGATGTAAAAAACACAGTTGGGAGAGCCGCCTGCTCAAAAAGGGTTCGATGGTGCTTGGCTGGATAGTTGTCAAATCGAAAACCAGTAAAAAATAAAAATAATAAGAAGAAGAAGAAAAGAAGTTTTACATATTAATTCACATATAATTACTTAACATTCAAAATATTAGAATAAGAAGATGTACATTTGTAACTTTTAAATGAACTTTTAAATGACAATGAATATATGTTCAAAACATAATTAAATTCATCACTCGTACACTTCGATTGTTATAATGAGAGAAATTTATGAATTTTTTTTAAAGCTAAAATTGTGATGGATAATATACCTATGAGATTTTGTATTTTTCATAAACTTATAGTATTAGTTAGAACAACTCATAACTCACACAAATAGGATGTGGCCCAATGGGATCTCAGGTTGGATTATCACTGCTTCCATTTTAATTTCTTATTCAAATAATATAAAATATAGTTGGTTGCTTACTGGTCCAACGGATCACCGGTCAATGGTAAAACCGCACGGTTATTCCGGTTTCACCCTGATTTAGCAAACATGCGATTTCTATATCCTAACCAACCCGTTTTCCTCCAAAAATTCAATAACCGGTCAGTCCGTTCGGTTTGATTTTTTTATTCACTAACTTCATGTGTCTCAGTAAATGTCTTTAATGTAACACTAAAAGTCTTGATATACAATATGATCTGCTACACTGATACGATATTAAAAGCATTATATATGGAAAAAATAAAACTCACTGATTTGTTGTTCCGACACATTTTCAGGTATGATGAAATCTTCTCCAGACTGATCTAACATTCCATCATTGATTGTATCATCATTCTGCAAACACTGATTAAATAAAAAAGTTAAATCAATTACAAATCAAAACAAAAATAAAGTTCGATTTGTATCCAAACCCCCTCTTAGCTTTCTTAATTATGAATTGCCACTTACAGATTCATCCGTCATAATTTAACAATTACATGTAACCCATTTTAAACAAAACAATTACATCTAACCCCACGACTTTGACTTTCTAAGAACTGGAAATCACAAACATAGCCTCATTCAAAATTCAGATTTCATCTACACCCGAAGACGATTAATTTCGTTTATTATACATTTGACTCTAAGATTTCTTATTTTCCAAATTAACTATAAATTATTTCAAATTAACCCACATAACTTATTTAAATTTCAATACGCTCCAAAACATTATTGAAAACAAGTCCCTACACAATTTATATTTCAATACATGGTCCCTACACAATTTATTTTTCAATACATGGTCCCTACACAAATGATAAAATTAAAAAAGAAAAGCTCCTGATCGGAGCTAAGCTCAACAACCCCGATTGGAGCTACCAGAGCTGAGAAATATATGATTGCTAGTTCCGATTGGACAACTCTATTACCGGAATTTGAAGAAAAAAGAAAGAAGAAAAAGAATAGGATAAAAGAAAAATTAAAAAAAAAACAAAAGAGAAAAAGATAAATGATTTTTTATTTTTAAAAAAAAAAGAAACAATTTTAATACCAAGGGCGTGTTTAGACACAAGAAGAAGAAATGGGGATTAAAATCTGGTCAAACTTTTTTGGGGAATTGGGGCTATATGTAATTGAGAAACTGAGGATAAAAACGAAATTAGAGCTTGAAACGGGGTGCAGTAGTATATAATTTTCCCAAAACTAAAAGCAAATGGAAGCAAATTCGTTGAATCTGAGAAAATCGAATAAAAAACAAGCAAATTGAAGCAAATCGAAGCCAAAAATCAAACAAAATACAAGCGAATCTGTCAAATCGGAGCAAATTGATGCAAATTAACTACAATCGATGAAAAATCGAATTATCAACGAATCGAATAATAATTAGGCCATAAAAAAAATGGTGTATATTGATTTTTATGGTATAGAGCAGTTTTGATACCTCATCCATCGCAGTTTTCCAATTGAAGCTCTGTCAGAAGCAGATCGCCAAAATATCGAAGAAATCACCAATAATAAACGAGAGAAACTGGACAAAAAATGTTCGAGTGTGTGCTTTGTGCATATTTCTGGTTTTAGCATCTAGTAATTCATTATATATTATATATAGTAAATCGGTATTTTTTTAAAAGAAAATTCCATTTAAACCAGAACGTCAAAAACCGTGTTCTTCTAAAAAGTCGTTTGACTTAATCTTTCTAAAAAATTTATTTGATATTTGAATAATTTATTTTATATTTTTTTAACAATAATATACTTGTATTTATATGCATGGTAGTCTTTTATTTTATTTTTAATTAAATTTTAGGCCGAGAACCTTGAGCATTGTACAAGGACGTGTTATAGGAGTAACTCATTACCTTATGGGTGGAATTGCCACAACATAGGCGTTCTTCTAATTAGTAAGAATTATTGCACTAGGATAATGGCAAGGAGGGTTTGAAAGGCATTATGGCATTAAGATTTTCAAGGTTTAGCTAAGGCTTAGTTCAGGACCCCACAACTCGTCGTATTTGATTTGGTAATGCCGCACATGACTTCGAAAGTCATGATGGTAATACGGAGGAATGTATTTACAATGTTTTTAACTAATTATTTTTGTTTTATGATTTGAGAATAATTTGAGGTGAAACAACTCTCGAAAAAATCAATAAAATGAAGCGTTGCATTTGTTTTTGGACGGAAATCTCAAGAAATGAAAGAAAGAAGAACGAGAACAGGAGTTAACATAGGAGTTGAGCAAGACAACACAGGAGTTAACATAGGAGTTGAGCCAGAGCAGGTTAACTCCTTGGTCAACACCGCCATATTGAGAGAGTCCAGATCTCATCAGGAAACTCCGGAAGAGTTTGAGAAGAAGAAAAGAGTTAGTTTAGGGCTGGAGACAGGCGTGTACATATAGTTTTATTAGGGTTATAGTAGTATAAATAGCTAGCTATGTTTTCCTTTGTAAATCACGTTAATATACAATAGTTTTCTTACTTTCAATAAACTCAATTCACTTTATTTGTTCTGCTATGATTCTTAGCGTACTCTGAGATGGTACCAGAGCAAAGGTTTTCTGGTTACTGGTCAGAACCATAGATAGCAGTACGTTTTTTTTTTTTTTTCTTTCTTTCTTCTTCACTGCCGCATAGCAAAGCGGCATACTCTGGTTTCTTCTTTTCTCATGCGGCATACCCTGTTTTTCTTTTTCTTAGCCGCATTCCTTGTTATTCTAGCTTCCGCATTACTAATTGATCCTTGAGCTATTGTTATTAGCCAAATCACCCGAAACAATCATATTATTATTATTTATTTTTTTCTCTTCTTTCTTCTCGGCTAAATCGGCATGCTCTGTTTTTTTCCTTCTTAGCCGTAAAACACTGTTCTTCTAGCTTCCGCATTCTATTTTTATTTTTCCTTCTTTCTTATCTTTTACATAAGCTATTGTTATTAGTTTTAAATCTTGAGCTATTGTTATTAGCCAAATCACGCTGTTGTTATCAGCAACCATCATCGATTATCAATCAGAAATCAATCGTAAATCTCAGATCCACTGTTCACTATGGCTACTGATGATGATATCAGTAAACTCACAAACCTGAACGACAAGAAGGATGAGGATGATCTCTCCAAGTCAAAGACACCAATTTATGATCTCAATGATCCTTATGGTCCCTTCTATCTTGGACCGGCCGACACAGCTACTTCTGTTGTCATAGAGCCAAAACTCACAAACTCAAATTATTATGATTGGAAACGAATGATTTCTATGCATCTTGAGGCTAAAAATAAATTGGGTTTTGTGAATGGAACCATTAAGCAGCCAGAAATTGATGATCCACTTTATATGCCCTGGATCAAGTGTAATAGCTTGATATTCACATGGATTTTGTATTCTGTCAGTAAGGAGATAGCCTCCAATCTCAGATTTGCCAATACAGCCAAAGAAGCTTGGGATAAGCTGGCTGTCAGATATGCCTCCCCTGACAGGCTTCGAATTTTTGAGTTAAGAAGAGATCTCATGTCTCTCATTCAATCACAATTGTCCGTTGAAGGATACTTTGATGCTATGGTTAATCTTCTCAATGAACTCAGGACTTTTAGGCCAAAGCAAGGTTGCCAATGCGGAAAGTGCCCTTGCAAATCACTCCATGATCTTGCTGAAATGGAGGAAGATGATGAATTGGTCCAGTTTTGCATGGGTCTAACCAGTGCTCATACTCAAGTGAGAACTCAGATCTTAACTATGGAAAAACCACCTACCCTTGACAGAGCTCTTAAACTCGTGCTCCAAGATGAAAAGCAGAGAGGACTCAGCACTATCAATAACAGTGGTAGTGAAGCTTCTGCGATGATGGTTGACACCTCCAACATGGCTGCTGGATACAAAAGGAAAGGGAAGAATCAACTGTATTGTACCAAATGCCGTAAAGCAGGTCACAACAATGAGCAGTGCATGATTTGCACTTTCTGTCACAGACCAGGTCACCTCGAGAAGAATTGCTACAGGAAGAATGGTTTCCCACCTGATTTCAAGTTCACAAGGAACAACAATGCTGGTGGGTATGTCAATGTCACTCAGGGAGACCAAAGAAATCCGGTGAATCAACAGAGAAACGATGAGATAACCATCACCAATGCTCAATTGCAAGCTTTCTTCAAGATGATCAAACCGGATGCTCCTGCCATAGCCGGCTCATCAACTTCTCAGATCAATGCCGTTTCATCCAACAATTTCACACCGAATCTCACTGATGAAGAGTGGGCAGGTAATACTGTTAATCATGTTTTTAATAATTTTAATCATGTTATTTGGATTCTTGATTCAGGAGCATCTGATCACATTATTTATTCACCATCATTATACACTCACAACATTAGAAATGTTGTTTCCAAAGTACAATTACCAACTCAACAATTCACAGTGGTAACTCATATTGGTGACATTCTTATTGAAAAGAATGTCATACTCAAAAATGTACTATGTGTACCATCATTCAAAGTCAATTTAATTGTTGTTTCTCGATTGACTGATGATAATGATATCTCTATTGTATTTAATAAAAATCATTGCAAAATGCAGATGAACTCTTCAAAGGAGGAGATTGGCAGGATCAGAATTGAACATGGTCTTTATTATGTTAGCCTGCATCCCTTGACTTTTTCACAACTACATCAATGTCATCGGCCAAATAAGGAATTGTGGCATTCTAGATTAGGACACATTCCAGTTACAAAGCTCAAGTTGATTGAGCAATTTTCTCCTATTGTAACAAGCATTGATGTACAAGCTTGTGATGTCTGTAGCAAGGCTAAACACAAGAAAATTCCTTTTCCAGTGAATGAACACTGTTCTAGTTATTCTATTCTTGAACTTTTACATATAGATATTTGGGGTCCTTTTTCCCAAACAGCATTGAATGGTCACAGATTTTTCCTAACTATTGTTGATGATTATTCTCGACTGACTTGGACTTATCTCATGAAATACAAATCTGATGTAGCTACTATTTTACCTAATTTCATTCATCTCATAGCTACACAATTTAATAAAACAGTTAAAATCATAAGAACTGATAATGGTGTCGAATTTCAATTAGAATCCTTCTACAACAGTACTGGTATTCTACATCAAAAGACTTGTGTTTACACCCCACAACAAAATGGAGTAGTTGAGAGAAAACATCAAACTCTCCTCAATGTAGCCCGAGCATTGATGTTTCAGGCAGACCTTCCTCTTAAGTTCTGGGGAGATGCTGTTCTAACAGCGACACACTTGATTAATCGAATACCATCCGTTGTTATCAACAATGATACACCATATGAAAGGTTCTTTGGAAAGAAACCAGATTATTCACACATACGCACATTTGGGTGCTTAACATATGGGGCGTCCATATCACAACTTCGCCACAAATTCAGTCCAAGATCAATAAAAGCCATCTTTATTGGCTATCCGGCGAATATCAAGGGTTATAAATTGTATGATCTTGATAATAAGATCACTTTTATCTCAAGAGATGTAGTTTTTCATGAGCACATATTTCCTTTCCGAAAGGATCATTCATTCTCTGACTCATGTGATTCTACACGCTCGGAACCAATCCAAGACAATTTGTTTATTCCTGACATACGCACTTCATTCAATCATAATGACCGTATGTCCCCTTTTGAGGATCAGGCCGTTCACGAGAACAACTCTAACGAGAACTCTGTTCCTAATTCACCACGTGATCAGGCACACTCTCCTTCGCCTGTTCCTAGTTCACCCTCTCTTTCTTCATCACCACAAATGAACGATAATCATCATGATCCTGAACCTTCTGAGTTGCAAGAACAACCAGAATCAATCACATCTCTTCGAAAATCTACTAGAGACAAACAAAAGAGCGTTTGGCTCAAAGATTTTCACTGTGCAGAATTGAAGAAAGGCACAAGACAAGCCACTCAATCTAGCACAGCATATCCCATTTCCATGTATCTATCATATGATAGACTTTCAGAAAATCAAAAGGCTTTCTCCATCTCCTTATCTATTCTTGAGGAACCAAAAAGTTTTCAGGAAGCAATCAAATACCCCCAATGGAGACAAGCCATTCAAGACGAGCTGGATGCAATGCACCACAATAATACCTAGAGCATCACTACACTTCCTCAAGGACACAAAGCAGTAGGATGCAAGTATGTCTTCAAAACTAAATTAAAATCCGATGGTAGCCTTGACAAATACAAGGCTCGGTTAGTAGCACAAGGATTTACACAACAACATGGACTGGATTACAGTGAGACATTTAGTCCTGTTGCTAAACTCACCACGGTTAAGATTTTTTTGGCTCTAGCTGCACAGCACAATTGGAGGCTTTCCCAGCTAGATGTTCATAATGCCTTTCTTAATGGTGATCTCGATGAGGACATTTACATGAAATTACCTCCTGGATACACCATTAAGGGGGAATCCTTAGAGAATAAAGTGTGTAAACTCAACAAATCAATTTATGGGCTAAAGCAAGCCTCCAGACAATGGAACATGAAATTCACTAATTCGCTCATTCAATTTGGTTTTGTTCAGTCCAAACATGATTATTCACTCTTCACTAAAAGAACAAAGAAAAGCTACTTGGTACTCCTAGTATATGTTGATGACATTTTGCTAGGAGGAACTAACTCTGATGAACTGAACAAAACAAAAGAGTACTTAAGACAACAATTCAAGATCAGAGATTTAGGGGAACCTAAATATTTCTTAGGAATAGAAATTTCAAGATCAAGAGAAGGTATATATTTATGTCAGATGAAATATACTCTAAAAATCATTCAAGAACATGGCTTGCTAGGATGCAAACCACTGATCATTCCTATAGAGCAGAATCATCATATCCAAAAGGATGGAGATCCACTCAACAATCCAACTGAGTATAGAAAGATAGTTGGAAAATTAATTTATCTCACCTTAACGAGGCCAGACATCAGTTACTCGGTCAATATTCTCAGTCAGTACATGGAAAACCCCACAAAGGAACATATGGAGGTTGCACTGAAAGTGGTGAGATACTTGAAAGGAAATCCAGGACAGGGCATTCTACTGTCGTCACAAAGAAACCTGGAGTTGACAGCATTTGTAGATGTAGATTTTGATGGGTGTGTTGACACTAGAAGATCTCTATCCGGGTACTGCATTTTCTTGGGGAAATCTCTCATTAATTGGAGAACCAAGAAACAAAATGTTGTTAGCAAGTCCTCTACAGAATCAGAATACAGAGCTATAGCTCATGCCACTTGTGAAATCATGTGGATTCATTATATCATGAAAGATTTTGGTTTTGAACAAAAACAACCCACGAAGTTGTACTGTGACAATCAGTCAGCAATTAGCCTGACTAAGAATCCTGTTTATCATGAGAAAACTAAACATATTGAGATCGATCAACATTTCATTAGAGAAAAGGTACAAAGTAAGATCATTGAGGTGATTTATGTCTACACTTCACAACAGCCGGCAGATATGTTCACTAAGGCTTTGCCATCAGAGAAGATTAAGTTCTTCATGGGCAAGATGGGAGTAATAAACATTTACTCTCATCTTGAGGGGGAATCTCAAGAAATGAAAGAAAGAAGAACGAGAACAGGAGTTAACATAGGAGTTGAGCAAGACAACACAGGAGTTAACATAGGAGTTGAGCCAGAGCAGGTTAACTCCTTGGTCAACACCGCCATATTGAGAGAGTCCAGATCTCATCAGGAAACTCCGGAAGAGTTTGAGAAGAAGAAAAGAGTTAGTTTAGGGCTGGAGACAGGCGTGTACATATAGTTTTATTAGGGTTATAGTAGTATAAATAGCTAACTATGTTTTCCTTTGTAAATCACGTTAATATACAATAGTTTTCTTACTTTCAATAAACTCAATTCAATTTATTTGTTCTGCTATGATTCTTAGCGTACTCTGAGAGGAAAAGTAGGATACAATCCCGCGTTGGGTACTTGTGTGCATTAGAGGCTTGTTGGAATTCCTGGGCCGTCATTGCCTAATGTCGATTCCATCTTTTTGGGCTTTGATTATTTGCTGTTGAAATCTATAAGCTAAAACGAAATATTGGGATTTTTAAGTTAAACAACTAAATTTTTGGCAAGGCGTAGATTACAATATGCAACAACGATTGGCATTTTCTCCATTATAACGTTGGACGCACAATTCTCAAGTAAGGAGCTTGCTAGGTGAATGTTTAGGTGATCTCGAATAACAGTTTTAGTTTTAAGTGGTTGTAATATCAGGACTAGCCAAATCACAAAATGAATGGCTCGATTTGATATATATATATATACCTGAACTCGCATTTGCAAGAAATCTACAAAATTAGATGTGACATGAGTAGATTGCAAAAAAACATTGAAAGAGAGTGCAATAAGGTTAGAGTCGAAGTGTCTATTTGTGCCTTCTAACTCTTTAATTTGTTCACTTTTGAAAAAATTACATGCCCTCTTTTCAAATGTTCCCTCGTTATGAAAAGAATTATATATAGCCCCAAATAAAATTTTCATTGACCATCATTCTAGATACTGTAGCTTATTCTCTTGCCAAACATGACCTTAACCAATTTTACAAATTAGTCCTTCTTCCTTGTTTTCTTTTTCTTTTCTTTCTTCCGCTTTTGCTTTTGCTTTTTTTTTTTCTTTTTCTTCTTCTTCACCGGATTCCCGTGACGCTGACCGGAATCCGGTGACTAGCAGCTCCTGATCGGATATGCAACAGAGCTCTGATCTGGAGCTGTTGCCCTCAGCGGCTACCGGATTCCGGTACCCGCTGGAATCCGGTAGATTTGATGAAGAAGAAGAAGGAAAAAAAAATATTGGTACTCATTTTGAATTTAATTTTTTTTGTGGTTTGTTTAGCAATAACTTAAAATTGAGGTTGTTTGGTGAAATTTAAAATCTGATAATTGTTCAGGAACAAAAATGTACTTTGAACATTTTAATCCGTGTAAAGTCAAGATCGCGGGGCCATGTGATACTTAATTAAAAGGGAAGTTCCGACTTTAACTCTTAACTTAGGTGGATGGGTGTAGATGCTCAGAAATCTACAATTGATACTTGGTAATTCGCGGGCACCAATTACCTACGAGACAAAGGATTAGCAAAACTAAAATGTGGCGACCTGCAAGATTAACAATCGAAAGCGTGAGATTCCACTGGGACACCGGTGTGGTGCCGACCGTATGGACTCCGACGCTCAAGTTAGCGAATTTGTGATAATAAAGAATAAATTAAACGTGCGATTAAGAGTAAATAGAAACTTAGCCAAAATCGACGGTGAACAATGAGAAATCTAGGTCTCCGGCGAAGCGATTGGAACGGTTTAGGGTTTCGACGACCGAGATAGATTTTTCTCAGGTTCTGGATGTCCGACTATGGATTCTTATGGAGATGGTCGAATTCGTAGGTGGAGACTGTCAGAGTACGGTGGATTCTGTAAGTTTGATTTTTTTCAGAGAGTCGTTGTGAGTGATGAGCCAGAGCCAATTGTAATTCGATCCCCTTTTCTCTTCGTCGATCCCCTTTTTAAATTAGGTTCTTCGACCCTCTCTCCCACTTCCCCGGTCGTTAGCTAAGTATCCGGTCTTTTCTATCCGTTTCCATAACGTTCCATTGAACGTTGAGCCGAGGCGTCGTGGGCGTTGAGGGAGTCAAGGTTTCGGTCCACAAATTGCAACAACCAATCTAGGAGAGGGAGCCAATTAATGGTTGGCACCATTTTAATCCCTATGGGAAGAGGCACCCGACCACTTTCACGGACCGACGGCCTTTGAATATTAGCTGGCGACCAACATGTAATTAGCCAATTGGGTCGGACTAATCCGTGTGCTAGTTCGTGGTCGGAGGGTCAAAATTAGATCATCATGAGAGCAATTTTGACTTGTTGTGAACTTTCACCAAATTGTAAATTGAATCAACGTATGACTAAGTGATCTAATTTTTGCCAATACAATGGCCATGTCAAAATTTCGTTGAAAGAGAGACGAGGTTTGAAATTTTGTGCTTTGGTGTGTATTACTTATAAACCTAGAATCGTATTATATAAATTGCGATTAGTAAAATTTGATTTTGTCGTTATAAAAACATGGACACAACATATCATAACTAACTAGGGGGTCCATAATTTTTTACTATCCTTTTAATATCTCTATATATAATAGACATCAATAGATCAATAGATTAACAATTGGAGTACATTTTAGTTCTAAGTTTTTTTTTTTTTTTTTTTTTTTTTTTTTTTTTTTTTTACTATGTATTATTACAAGTTTGTCATCAGTTCAAAATTTACAAGTAAACAATAAGTCCTTAAGGTAAAAACAAATAGATTTGTTTTTTTAAATCCAAAATGATAATAAAAAATAAAAAGCAAAGACTTAAATAACTCCGTGCGAATCAATTACAGCTCCAATCGAAGCTGTTTGAGTTCCGGTCAGAGCAATTACAGTAATAATCTCTGATAAGCAAAGCGCTGATACATTGGAGCTTTTAAAAAAAAAACAATTTTTTAATCATTTTGAATTTATTTTTATTTTTTATTGATTTATTTATTTATTTGAAAATACTAAGGCCATTGATTCTGAAAAACTAGACAATTGAAAAGGTTCATTAATTCGTTTTTGGTCAATTCATAGACAAAAATATAAATTTGAGTTTATTTTGATTAAAAAAAAATCTCTTAATTAATTAAGAGATACTTTGTCCCCTTCTTTACAATTTTCCTATTTGTTCAACTGAGTTTAAATTTGACGCACATATTCCTAAATACAAATACAATAAATTTTCAAAATATATAATTAAAATTCACAGGTTAATAGTAGTTTTATTATTTTTCAAAATATTTTATCAATATAATTTTGATATAATATACGGGCAAAACATGTACTCCACAGTTGACGAAAAAGGAAGATTTAAAGAAACTGAGGAAGTAGTACATTAATTTTGATCTGCTACGTGTTGCAAATGCCATCGCCTCCTAAGCTGTGGATTTAACTGTGCCAGTGTGTTTTCATGGTGATCGTGATGTACTCGGTTATTACTTCTTTTATTTACATGCGTGTTTCTGACCGGAGATCATGGATGCCGAGTTCATTGCCTAGCTTGTTGAGTCATTTTGTAGTTTGGTCTAGAACTATAATATTTTTTTTTAAATGGTAAATATTACAACTACTCCTACAATAATGCTATTACAAACTTTCTAAACCACCTTATTTCTCCACACCTAAACCAACCTTATAACTCCGTCACCGTCGGGGATCGAACCCTGCACCTAGTGTTGTTACGTGAATCGAGCCTTATCGAGTGGCTTGGCTCGGATCGTTAAGGCTCGGCTCGATAAGGTTTTCGAGCCGAACTCGAGCCTAAACTTTGGCTTGTTCCATTAACGAGTCTCGGCTCGTGAGTACTTGTTAAGGCTCAATATTATGTAGATTATTAGTAGTATAAGTATTATAAGTTATGATATTTAAGTTTGAGATTATTGGCTTGAATTGCTTATATTTGCATTTTGTTAAGACTTTAATCATTTCATCATTTGGGAGTTGATTCTAATGCATAATCTTGAATTTGTTTATATTTTATTTAATATTTTAACATATTTTTCATGGTATTTTAACAAACGAACCGAGCCAAACAAGTCTAGCTCGAGCCAAATTGAACCGAGCTTGAGCATGAAATTAAGTTCGCTTCGGTAAACGAGCCGAGCTCGTTTGTTAATGAGCTCGAGCTCGAGCCTGAAATCAAGCTCGCTTCGTTAACGAGTCGAGCCTAAACTCGGCTCGGCTCGGCTCGTTAAACATCACTACCTGCACCTCTCTTTCAATATCTCCAATCCTAACCACCGCACCATTGACTCCTTAGAACTAAAATATCTGAATCTACTGTAATTCATATTTGAGTTATCAATCATATGTCATTGCTTGGTTACAAAAAAAAAAGACACCATTTCCCAAGCCTGGGAGTGGTGCGAATGATTCCGAGACAAAGTTACCCTCACCGAACAATGCTCAACGAGAGCATTGAACAATCTTATTTCTTACTTTTACTGAGCCCATTCATAAAAATGTTCAGAAAGGGATTCCTTTTTTGCTTTCGAATCCTATCCAAAAGAAAGCTTGCCAGTTCTACAGCCTGGCTAGTCCAATTTAGAAATTAAAATGTAATAATGTAAATTCCGTATCGGTTAAGAGTGATTGATAAATGTTACTCATATATAACTAGCCATGCGAATCAATATGGTAGGAGGACTTACTCCCTCCGTTCTCTCTAAAGCTTCATGTTTGCTATTGCCAGAACAATTTTTAAAAAATAACTAAAAATAGATAAAAAATTAGAAAAAATTACAAATGGTGATTTTACATGCATAATTACTTAAAGTTAAAGTTTATAATCTTTACAAACTTTTTCGAACTCTTTACTATTTTTAATTATTTTTAAAAAATTATTTTGACAATAGCAAACAGGAAGCTTTAGATAGAATGAAGGGAGTATATGTTATCAAATGTTGATGATCGGATTTTGATTGATTAGTCTTCAACATCAATTTGGTTAGACTTTAGAGTTTATCTAGAAAATTATATGAATTATAATGTACAATAATAAGGAAAAAATAGATGTTTGGGCGGGCTGCAGTAATGATTGAAGAGCGAATATTGCGGCCTAATAACTTGCTCTGGAATTAGGATTCTGCATTGCATCATTGCATGGCATGGGCAGAAGAACAGAACAGAAGAGAAGAGGAGATCGAATATAATCGAAGCTGCTGATATATGACAATTTCATTTCGCATCCAGCAGAAGAATATTCCACGGGTTTATTCTCGATAGATCCATACGCATATTCGCATATTAATAATAATAATCCAACCCAAACCAACCATCCTTTGGCCTTCTTCGGTACACCTGCAAATCAAATTACTAAACTCGATCAAACTAATTAAACTAGTTAAGTATCAACAGAATTTCGTAGAAGACGGTGTATAAATTAAAGATATTGCATACTCAATCCGTTTTTCTTTTTTTTTTTTAATATAGTTTACGTTTTCTTTCTTTAAACGGTTTATTAAGAAGTTGACGGTGTTTGGTTAAAGGGCAAGGGCCTTAATATAAAGTTTTGATATAAAAGTTTTTTTTTCTTTTTCGAAATAGTTTTGATATAAAAGTTTGTGAAAAAGTAAAATGTAAACAATCTTATATAAAATGAGCGGAAAAAAAAAATGTAAATAATCTAAAATGTCAACCCCGTACGTTATTGAAAAAAAATGTTCAAGTATCTAATCTAACCAATTCTTGTTATACACAAGTAGTGAAGTATATTCTTATACCTCATATATATATATAAATATATATAACTCTCCGACTATATTATTCATTATTCATTATATATTTATTTATTTATTTATTATATATATATTCAACGGAAAGAAAACTGTTTGCCATCATATCCATCTCTCCATTCTTTTTAGAAGAGCAAATTTCATAAGAAATCAAAGTTAGTACTCGAGGGTGTTTTTTGGATCAACACAAAAATACCCTTTATTATATTATTACATTATAAAAATAGAATTTGCAGGGCCATGGGTATGGATTTTAGAAAGAAGAAGACCATGGTTCTGTATTGCGTATGGGCGATGACGATGATCATTGTATTTCATGAGAATATTCAGACGAGTGTTGCAGAGTTACCCAAGTTTGAGCAGGCTTCTAAAGGTGATGGTACCCTTAGCTTTTTAGTCGTGGGCGATTGGGGAAGGAGAGGTCATTACAATCAATCTCAGGTTGCTTTTCAGGTATGTTCTCTTCTTCTTTTGTTCATTTTCAAGAATGTTTCTAGTCATATATTTGCCCACGTTGTATGCAACAATTAATGGCGGATCTCGCAACCATTGAATGTTTCTTAAGTTAATTTTTCGTGCAATAAATATAAAAGATTTTCCTTGCGTTAAATTACTAACAAGTACTACTATTACAATTTATTTACTATTTGCCTAATTATGCATATATCAACTTATGCCCCTCGGGTTTGAAACCATCTTAAGTGCCCTTACCAGCAGACAAGTATTACTATTTACTAAGTGATGAAATAAATGTATAAATGTATGTTGATTGGATTGTTGCGCGCAGATGGGAAAAGTTGGGGAAAAATTAGATATAGATTTCGTAGTTTCAACCGGAGACAATTTCTATGATGACGGGTTGAAAGGGGAAAATGACCCCAACTTTTTAGAGTCATTTACCAATATTTACACCGCACCAAGTCTGCAAAAGCAATGGTTCACTGGTAAGTAGCAATATTTATCCACTTTTAGTACTAACAATTTAGTTTATATCACAAAAAGTTCTAATCAATTTTTTGTATGCAGTTCTAGGGAACCATGACTATAGAGGTGATGCAGTGGCGCAATTGAGCCCTCTCCTTCGGAAAATAGATCCCAGATGGCTCTGCTTGAGATCTTTTCTAGTTAATGCAGGTAATTAGTTAGTGGTTTAATGCAGGTGATCTTGTGCATGGTTTAATAAAGTTTGATTTAGCCGTTTAAAAAAAATTGCAGGTAATTAGTTAGTTAATGAATTAACTTTAGCAAGCTCTTCTTATGTGTCATGGACTTGTGGAAATGTTATGAGAAAGTGTTAATTACTTTTTTTTTCCCTTTCTTTAAATAGAAATTGCAGAGCTATTTTTCATCGATACGTCTCCCTTTGAAGAAGACTATTTTACGAACCCAGAGGATCATGTTTATGATTGGCGTGGTGTGGCACCTGTGAAGAGCTATACAGCCAATCTGCTCAAAGTAAGTAATCCTCCGCTCCACTACTTTATACTGTATATCTTTTAAATTTGTTAACCCGAATTACCAAACAAGCCTTAATAACTCGTCTGTTCCAATAAAGATTGTACATCAAATCTTGAAGATACATGAAGATTTGACGATAAATTTATATTGTGATAGGATCTTGACGATGCACTGAAAGCATCTAGAGCAAAATGGAAAATTGTGGTGGGTCATCATGCAATTCGAAGTGTAGGTCACCATGGCGACACTCAAGAGCTTGTTGATCGAGTTCTTCCTATTCTTAGGGTAAGATTTTGCAATTTCATAGTAAATGTGAAGCTACAAAAGATAAAATGGCACATTATATACTTTTTTTAAAATACAAATAATTATATTCTCTTTTTTTTTTTTTAATTTGTGTATCTTATGATCTTTAGGCGAACAATGTTGATCTATACGTCAATGGTCATGATCATTGTCTCGAACACATGAGCGACAAATCAAGGTACTAAAATGATCTTTTTCCATTTTATATGTACTATACAACTATAAAACGATGTTATAACCCAGCATAGTGGGTTGAAGTTACAAGCCCATAAATAATTGGGGTTGAACCTAACCAGAAACACTTTGATATGTTTTTGCAGCCCAATCCAGTTTCTGACAAGTGGTGCGGGATCGAAGGCATGGAGAGGGGATGTTAAGGAAAACAATGATGAGGCCCTAAAGTTTTTCTATGATGGGCAAGGGTTCATGTCTGTCCAATTGACAGAAAGCGACGTCCGGATTGAATTTTATGATGTCAATGGGAATATTTTGCATCGATGGGCCGGGTATAAATCGCTTCATGCGGTTATGTAATTAATAATAATAATAATAACTTTAGAGTTTTTTTTTTACGTACAAAAGAGGTTGATATTGTGCAATCGACAATCTTTTTGCTTTGAGAGGGATGCCTAAATATTGAAAAGGCAAGTTCCCTAAAGCTAATTGTACTCCCAGATAACTTTCCTTCGCCTTTGCCCTTACTCCCGCAAAATATACCACACTAATGTTTCGTTAATGTTTCTCCATAAACAATGCTATAACAATAGTGTAAAGTTATTCAGCACACAGAAAGAGTATACATTTTGGAACGGATGAAGTACTAAACAACTTTAATTTGTGGGATGATATTCTCAAATACGCACTTCACCTGGTTTGTACTTTGGGCCCAAAAATTTAAACTCTATTTAATCTCTAAACAAAACTGGACGGATTTGAATCCAATCTATTTAAAATATAGATTTCAAGTTTTCAACTAATTAAATTTGAAATGAACCAATCTATACTCAACTAATTTAAAATGAATGGAACTGATTTGAATTTAAAGATGAAAAACCAAAATCTGATTCGTCCCTTTGTCCTAAACCAATCACATATAATCATTTCTATTGTTTTGACATATTCTACACTTCATTGTCACTCTTTTTCCACAGTACATCGATTTTAGAATTTAAAATAAAATTTAACATTTAATTTGGTACGAAAGGATGACTTACTTATTCAGTCTAAATTTCCACCAAAACATTAAACAGGCCTGGTCCCCATTGTGTCTTATGGATAAAATTTAATAATCTCAACGTGCCACTTTCTCATTTGTCTGAATATAATTCGACATTAAAGCTTATTACCTGAGGTCATGCTTGTGGTACAGAAAACGGTTTTTTAATTCATAGGGTAAAAATGACAAGTGCAGAGGACACATGATTTTGTTTAATAACCAAGCCGATTGGTTTATTTAGCACAATACAACTAAGATATATCTATGTCAAACCAAATACTCACAGAGCCAACTAATTTCATCAATAATTGCATCAAGCACACTCTATTTTATTATATACCGGCCACCCAATAAGAAGTTTGGTCTAAGAGAATCATCTAGAACAATACTATTATGAAGTACTTAAATAAGTAGAATAAACCAAGTTACAGTACATAATCACTGACATCATCTTGATTTTTACCTGTCTACTCAATGTTAATTGGTTAATAATTACTACTATACATTAATATTTGCTCAAAACATGCATATGGATTGGATTCCTCACCAAATATCTCAATGGAGATGATGAACAAATAGCAAAATAGAGTAGTGAACCTAGAGATACAACCCCAGGCACCTTAACTGTTTAAAGTTAGCACTGTATATGCAAAAGAAATGCAAGTTCAGCCAATAATTTTGAAAATAAAATAAAATAAACCAATTAGCACCTTAACTGCAAAAAATTCAATAGTTGAGCGTTGTGTGTGACAGCTCTTGCAATGTAAAACTAATTGTGTCAAACCTTTTTGACTGCTAATGTCTTAGTAACCCCTTCGATTTGACTGCTAATGCGAGCACCTTTAACCAGAGTCGACACTACAAGAAGAGATAGGATTGGAAGCACCATTAATCAGCTGTTGAAATTCATGCACTTACAGAAAAGAAAAGAAAAAAAAACTCTATTATCGAATTCAACATGCTTATTTATGCATGAATGAAAGAGTTTTTTTCTCTATAGATTAATGCAACATGCTAAGAAGAAACCAACTTTTGTATGGTTTGAGCTTAATGCACAATCACATTACACTAATCCTAAGCCCTACAATATCAAGTGTCTAAAACTGGTTCCACTTTGCTGTAACAACAGAAACAGAGGTAAGAACAAGATGGTCCAAATGGGTACATAAATTTAACAAATATCATGGGTGAAAGAAAATAATAGATGAGAATTTTATAACTTACTTTTGCTTTTAGTGGAGCCCAAGATAATAACCTCTTCCAATCCACCAAATTAAGACTTTCATCTTTCAAAATTTCCCTATAAAATATAGTATATAATACTCTGATTTAGTTA
The DNA here is from genome assembly GCA_028274465.1 of Plantago ovata. Classification (NCBI taxonomy): domain Eukaryota; kingdom Viridiplantae; phylum Streptophyta; class Magnoliopsida; order Lamiales; family Plantaginaceae; genus Plantago; species Plantago ovata. Next base: position 5,851,385 of record CM051458.1, read on the forward strand.
GGTCCTGCTCAATCAATCACTATCAATCCCATCTATATATCCTTCCATAAGTTGTATCCAACTTAAACTAGATTGTTAACTTCTATCTACAAACCAACCCTCACCAGCCACGCTAACCCTGCATGGATGTAGGTTCAAGTGGTCCTGTTCTACTCGAGTTTAAAAGGGCAAATTTCCTTCTACCAACACTCGAAGCATTTGGTGCAGCATGGAAATAAGGAAGGCCCCTGACAAGAGCATGACCAACAACATCTTCATTCCACCATCCGATACTCCACGAGAAACATCAAAGCAGATGCAAAGCTTAAATCAAGCATGTTTCAGTTCCAAAAAGTATTTGATTGCTCAAGAAACTATCAAGTATGAACTTTTACTGATGAACTTTTTATCCAATCCTAAGAAAAACTCCCTTATGATCAACTCTGTTGGGATTATTTTGCATAACTAACCTTTAAACAGTTAATGCGAACTTATTAATATGTAATATTGTCTATGAAAGAACTCTACTGAAAAAATATTAACCTAGCATCTCATATTTCTGTTCCTATTTTTCCCTTTCCCCAACAAGAATTTCCATAAGCTCCTGGAATGTCGGAGGCATCTCACCACCAGATATGATAAACCTCGAGGAGTTGCTCAACAAACAAAATGGAGTGGCAGATATATATGTTTTTGGGTAATCTCTTACTTTAACTTGACGTAGTAGCATTTCATATTGGTATTAATAAATTATAACTAAAGAACGTTTTTTATTTGAGGCTTGTCATGATGACATATGCAATTGTTAGCAGGTTCCAAGAAATTGTGCCTCTAAATGCTGGAAATGTTTTAAGGACAGAAAATAATAATATTGCGATGAAATGGAACTCTTCAATTAAAGCAGCTCTTGACAAGAGAATGCTTCCCGAAGAAAGGCTACAAAAGGCAGAAGTAGGAGAAATTCATAAAATTTATCCTCTGAAGACACACAGTTTCAGTAACTCAGGTGCTACAGAGTATGAATGCATAATAAGTAAACAAATGGTAGGAATATTCATTACCATTTGGGTGCGGAAAGTGTTACTTGGTTATATCAGTCATGCAAGCGTCTCCACTGTAGGATGTGGCATCTTGGGCTGCCTGGGGAATAAGGTAATAACTTCCCTTTAGCTCTGGCGACTAGATTTAAAGAAAAATAAATATCAATAAAATGAAAAAAGAACATCTCACGATTGCATGAATAACATATTCACATGTATACTCTTATTATGTCAAAATGTTTTTACCCCATCATAAGGCAAGAAAGAAACTAACACAATCTATACTTGATAACAGGGTTCAGTCTCAGTGAGATTTTTTGTGCATGAAACAAGCTTTTGTTTTGTGTGTAGTCATTTAGCTTCAGGCAATAAAGAAGGAGATAACAGGCGACGGAATGCTGATGTGGAACATATACTGACAAGCACTCTATTTTCTAATTCCCTGGAGACTCTCCCAAGAAAGATCCTAGACCACGAGTATGTACACTGAATCTACTCTTACAATGTTAACATGGATTATACATTTATGCTGCCAAATGCCTACCCTTCTGGTGATAACTGACCTTAGTTAAATGTAAACCCATTTTGCATATAATTATTTTTCTTAGCAAAAGTTTCAAGAATAGATATACTAGGTAGGTACAATTTTGATCCATCACCATAAGGAAACTTTCTTTCTCTTTCCTTGCACAAACCTTTATTTTTCAGTAACGCATCCATCTCTTTTCCCTGGCCTGGATGTGTCATCGAAATTATAACCACCTACTTCCACATTCTCCATAGGAAGACACTAGACATGTTTAATTTGTTGATTCATTATCTGGAAATATTTACAAATGGTCTTACTTCCAACAATCATTTATGTTATTAAAACAAAAACAAAAAAAAAACAAAAAAAAAAGAAAGAAAGAAAGAAAGAAACTCTTCTCTGTTTTCACAACCTTAAGTTACTGTACTGGTTCAACGGGGCTGCTATTAATCCCTTGCCTGATGGTATTAGTTTCTTTTCCTTTTTGTCTGACTGTTGTAGTGCACGTCCAGTGTATCATCAGTCTTTTAATAATACTTTATATTGATTACCTTTCAGAGAGTCAGAGAGAGAGAGAGAGAGAAACCTTATACAATATAGATTTCCTAACAAAACCAAGTTGGTTCTGATATTGTACAGTCGGGTTATTTGGCTTGGCGATTTGAACTATAAAATTTATCTACCAGAGACAACAACAAGATCCTTGGTAAAGAATGAACTTTGGAGCAGCTTATTAAAATATGACCAGGTAACAAGAATACAATGAAAAGCTATTTCTTTTCAACTTAGCCCATATGAACTTATCATATATTAACTATGCAACTTGTGTTAACAAAGCTGAAAGCTGAGATGACCGAAGGCCATGTCTTCAATGGTTGGAACGAGAAAGAAATTGAGTTTGCGCCTACGTACAAGTATTATCAAAATTCAGATGATTATTATGGATCACAGAACAAAACAAAAGAAAAAAGGAACAAAGCTCCTGCTTGGTTAGTGACCTTTGAGATTGAAATCCAGTTCTAAATTCTATATATGAAAATTGCATCAATAATCTGATGGAAGAAAGTTTTGTAGGTGTGACAGGATAATTTGGTTTGGAAGGGGATTAAAGCAGATCCATTATAACAGATGTGAATCTAGAATATCAGATCATAGACCGGTTCGTGCAGTGTTCATTGCACATGTCAGCTTTGTGCCCTTAAAAAGACCAGGAAGCCTTTTGGAAGATGGATTCACTGACATATCAAGTGATAACACATCCAAATAACTAACTTCCATATTTTATGGCCTCCAGTACTTTGAAAGTTTGGGGTCAATGTACAAACTATCAGATGTCACGTCCACTGCCAATGACTGGAAGAACATAAAAGAGCATCTTATGGAATAATGAAAGGGGGAAAAGAAAGAACAGAAGATATAACAAAAAAGAAAAGCGAAGGAGCATGTTTTATGCTGCAAGATGTAGAAAGTCAGTGCCCCCATTCCACTGTTCCCTTTCTCGACTAGTCGAGAATCGGAGCATTATGAACATGCTTTTTCGTTATATTTGAGAAGTAATTACCCAACCTTATATACAAGACACAACCATTAGAAGTGGTTCTGGTGGTTGCAAGAAGTATCATCAAATGATAAACAATGAAATGCAAGTACACTATTGGGTTATGCAATGCATGTCCAAAGAACACCAGACATTCAAAATTACACCACTATCTTTCTATCGCATGGTACTCCCCAGAAGTTAATGGATCCTCACTGAAATGTGTGAAAAAAAGAACACACCCTGATGGTTGGCCATAGGCTTTTCCTGTTGAACTCTTTTTAAATGTGTATTACAGTTACAGTGGCTGATTTACAAATGTAATAAAAAAGAATAAGCCTGGATCACTTAAACTCAATTTATGCACACTATTGAAGAACAGAAGCAGAATAACCAATCTTCTGAACAAAATGAAGAAGAAAGAATTAAAATGAAGAACAAAATAAGAACTGAGATGAACAAATTGGCCAACAGATTCAGAGGAAGCAAATTGGCAAGAAAACGTGCTAAGACTAAGAATGGAGCGTGAGAACCAGCACAGAGTGATGGAGGGAATTTTTTAATTTATGGAACAGCCGTCAGTGTTGCACTATATCAGGATTTGTACCAAACTTGTAAAATTAGGGTTCTTGACACTACATTCCAACAAATCCAGCTCAATCCTTATCTTCTTTCTTTGTTTTAGTTAATTGTATTATGGCTTTGAAACCTTGTGCGAATTCACATAGATTAGCTTGATCAATTAGCTTAATTCTTACAAGAGAGGGCAACAATTGTGCAGCTATATATACACAAGCACAGCTGCTCTGTTCTGTATGCTTTCCACAGCCATACTCATCAATATAAAAAATCTTCATCTGCATATTTTAGCTTATTTTAGCACACTTCAGGTGAGGTGGGTGAGGGAGATCTATGTAGTTATCATGTTGCTCAAGAAAAGCCGTATATCCTTAAGAAAACATCAGTGTCACGACCTGGACCCAGCTTTAGCTGAGCATAGTGAGTAACGGGTTTGAGTCATGACATGAGCCACACACATCGTTGTTGTGAAATTGTCTTCTTTGAACCTGACCCCTCACAGATTTGCTTTTTGAATCTCCAAAAACGCCTCAGACCATGTGAGACTGGCTCTACTTATAAACCCCTTAACATCCACACTCCTAACCGATGTGGAACACAGGGTATCACAGTGAAGGGACCAAATTAAAAGAGATTGATATGTTTGGTGTTATTCGATGCCTTAAATTTTGCGATGATTCATTTTGCTTATGATTATAGCACCTCAATTTCATGTTGTTTGTTTGGCTGAACAACTTGTCTATCCTGGAAAATTACCCATATTTACTACGTATCCTGTATTCATGTAAATACTTGTGATTGCCTGAGAATTAGTCTCCTGCTGGACATAACACATACGAAATCCTTTACTTTCAGAAAACAAATTAACTAGGGTGAGCTTACTTCGGTCTTTCAGGATCGGTGTGTAGAATTACAGGTAGTTTACAGAAACACAGACCATATACTTATAAGAAAAAAAAAGGGAGAAAGAATGACTCATTCATGGAGTATCGTTTTTTTGGTATCTAGATTCCACGCTCAGGAAAGGGTATGGTGATCCCACCATTAACTAATGTACAACCAAGACGAATCATCTTTTTCCTTTTCGTTCCTGATATATTGCTAATCTTACCTGGATCTCATATTATCAGGTCAAAAAGACAAAATAAACAAAAACTGTAGAAGCAGCATATGCTTCTACGTTGTGCAAACTGCAAAGTGCATGAGAGAAACTTGGTCATCTTAGATGAGCCCTTTCCATGCCCTTCCTAGCAGAAAGTCTATCTTATATGTCAGAAGCCCAGCCCAGGCTACTCCAGATTATAGTTGCACGTGAAATAATATTCAAAGCACTTAACAGTCTAGAGATTCATATGATAAATAAACTGAGTTACATTATGAAAATATATACAATCATTATGTTTGCAAACTAAGCATACCTCTAGGACTGCCTGAGCTTCCTTGTCAAATGTTCTGCAAAGGATCTCATAGCTTTTCATTAAACCTAACTGCAAAAGAGCATGACGGACATAAGATTGAAACAATTGGGTACATAGGGACTAGTAGTGACTACATGGTATGTACTAACCGCGGGATCAACTTTTGATGGGGAAATTGCAGAAACGGCATACCTGCAAAACACTATAATAAGAACCCACAAGAAATTCACTGGACTAGAAGATACCAACAACTGAAAGACATAGAGATACTGCTGAAGCAACTTGTCAATTGATATTAATTCCTTTTTCTTGGATCAGAGGCAGTTGAACGTTAATGGAGTTAATGCTAAATGGAAAGTCGTTCTCATAAATTATTGCACTCCCTCTGTCCACAAGAATTCTATATGTTTGGTATTGTTGACCTTTTTTAAGGTCCATTTGACCACCAATTAATCCTAAATCATGCCGGAAAGATAATTGAAACAAATTATATTATGAAAGTCTAATGATTGTAATTTCACAATATAAATTCGTAATTATTTTTCCAATATGATTTAGGATTAATTGATGGTCAAATGGACCCTTAAAAAAATTCACCAAAACCAAATGTAGAGAATTATCGGGACGGAGGGAGTATTTGATTTTAGCATTCCCCGGGCCCGGTATACTCAAGGCTGAAAACCATTTGCATGCAACGCAATATACCATGTTTACGAAGATAGGAGTCCTTCAGCATTCTCACAAAATAGGAACAAATACAGGAAAAGGAACACATCTCTCTTGCTTCAAATTATAAACTAACTTCTGCTAAAAAAAAATTGTAAACTAACTTAACAAGAATATGACTCGGCTTCGCTACATGTTACATGTACAATTTTTATCCTTGGAAGTCGACAATGCAGCTAAAAGTTACATGCAGCCATAACAAACAATAGCATACATCAGATACCTGGGACTTTTTATACATGAAAATATGCACAAAAGAGCTAAAGATGATTGCAAATTCTTACAAGAGAAATCCGTGACGAAAAGATGTATCTTATGGGTGCAATGAGCAGTATTAGTGAAGCAAACAACAAAATTATGAAAACCCTCTCTATTGAGGCATGTTTTTATTATAGCACATTTTAGGGCATTCACGCATGAAGTGTTGGAAGTCTTCTTTCTATAATTCAAAATATTAACGAAGTTTAAAAACTTAAAGAACTCCAAAATTCAAATGATTGGCAAATAAGAAGAATGAAAGAAGTATGTAAGTAAGAACCTAAGTTTGCCGATATAGAAATCCATTGCCGATATATTTGCTTTCTGAACCGTCAGCATCACAGCACCCATTTTATTCTGGATAATAGAGGATCCATATTAGCTGCTCTGAATGTTGCGAAATTGAGGTGAACAACCAAAAAATAACAAACGCTTAAACTTAAAACTCAGGTGACATTGCAAAGCACTAATAAAACTGAAGTCATCTGCATTACTCAACATCCTAGAGAAGTCAGTGAAGGAGAAACTACACAGATAATGAAGATAAATAAATTTATGAAACTGTGTCAACATCAACGATGATATTCATCAATTATTTTTCATCAACACCTTTTCAGTTTCAAACAATACTTGGTCATCCATATTAAACTTGTTTAAAAAGAATCAATACCTAAATAGGAATGGAAAGGCAATCCCCACCTTGCAAGCAATAAGCTCAATAAACTGCATTAGGAATTTTCCTAAGCCCTTTCCCTGGACATGAGACTCGAGCTGTAATTCATAAACATACATTACAGGCACTTCCTCCTCCAGAACAAATCGGTAGTGTACAAAACCAACAATTGGGCCCATACAACAGCAACAAAGATCATGGTCCATAGATTCAAACACTTCATTTCCATCTCTATTTGAGATCTCATGCACAAATATATAGCGACTTTCCACTGCAACCATTTCCCTTCGCTTTATCTTTTCTTCAGCAGGCCACTCAGGTCCATAGTGTACCTCCATATTTAACTTCAAAGGAAACTGATGTTCAGAAAGTTGGTGTAGACAAATGCAGCATCACAAATTCACAATTATACTTTTAGAAATTTATGCTACCTTAAGAAGGTTTTGTATGTACCGTTTCGTACCAAGTGAGAGCTTATTGCCATTCCCAGCCTCCATGTGCAGAAACAAGCCTAGAAAAATAAAGTTCAAAAGTTCTCTACATTAGTACTTCTTCTACTAACCATGGAGGTAAAGTTCAAATTAATAACCACATTTCTTCTGTTAAGGCTTGAATGACCTAAACAACAATGTTGTACCATATGCTACTCCGATTGCACGTCAGAAACATACAGGAGAGTTCAGATTTAACACAATTCCCTTCGTAGTTCGTACACTACCCTAATCTAGGTTTAACAGAATGTTATTCAACTTTGAAACTGCAAAATTGAAGTAATATCAGAGAGACGCACCATTTTTCCGATAGTGGCGAAATTGCGGGAAATCGGAGAATGGATCCTTGACTGAGCAAGCAGCTCTGATTATGCTCTCGATTGTTTTCTTCTTTTCCAGTATCTGTCTTGAGAGAAAAAACAAATGACACTCTGAAAGAGATTAACATGAGTGGCGATAGGAGAAAACGGAAAATCTCGGTATACCTGTTTCCTTGATGGTCTCTTCTTTCTGTCGTAGTTGCTTTTCTTCGCCTCCATTGTTCAACCGAGTTGATTTTTTTTTTTTTTTTTTTTTGGGTAAATCCTACTGAAGCTTGAGCGTGAGCGCAAAAGCCTCAAAATCTTCTACTTATATATAATCCGTGCATATGCCTTTGCATTTTGATCGGTATAAATTTATTTATGGTCAATTTACATCTACATCCTTTGTTAGGTTTTTTTATTACAGATCTTGCCCTCTTAGTTTAACAATTAATTGCAGCCCCCTCTTAGTTAAAATCAATTACAAGTAGCCCCACGAACTTGACTTTTCGCGCACTAAGATCTGGAAATGACAGTTTTAGCCTTGTCGGAATCTCAGTTTTTGACCTGAGCCAAACAGCTTAAGTTTACTTTATTTACACATTTACCTCTAAACTATTTTATTTTACAAAATTAACTTTAATTTATTTCAAATTAACCACAATAATTATATAAATTTATAAATGAACTAATAATAATTGTAAAATTACCCCAATTTAAGGTTTTGTTTCAAATCTACCCCAAAAATATAAGTTTAAAAAAAACACAAAATATAAAATTAAAAAAAAAATTAGAAAACCAAGGATCTGGTCGGAGCTAGCTCCGACCAGACCACAACTCCGGAGCTGCTAATAGCTCCGATTGGAGCTATTAAAGAGCTCCGATCGGAGCTATTTTAACAGCTCCGATCGAGCTGTTTTACAGCTCCTAACCGGAGCTGGTAATAGCTCCGATCGGAGCTGTTAACAGCTCTGATCGGAGCTATTTTACAGCTCCGGTCGAGCTGTTTTACATCTCCTAACCGGAGCTGGTAATAGCTCCGATCGGAGCTATTAAAGAGCCCGATCGGAGATGTTAACAGCTCTGATCGGAGCTATTTTACAGCTCCGGTCGAGCTGTTTTATAGCTCCTAATCGGAGTTGTTAATAGCTCCGATCGGAGCTATTAAAGAGCCCGATCGGAGCTGTTACAACTTTGATCGGAGCTATTTTACAGCTCCGGTCGAGTTGTTTTACAGCTCCAGTCAGGAGATAACAGCTCCGGAGCTGTGTAGCAGTTCCGGTACCGCGAATCCGGTACCGGTACCGGAACTGTAAGGTGAAGAAGATGACTTACAAAAAGAAAAGAGAAAAGATAAAAAGAAAAGAAAAAAAAAGAAGAAAAAAAGAAAAGAAAATGATATCAAAAAAACTAAGGCCTTGTTTGGCCGGTTGTTTGTGAAAAATGAATAACGGGCAAGTCAAACATTTTCCGGGCAAGGGGGTTCGATGTAATTGTTAAACTAAGGAGGTAACTTCCGTAAAAAGAGCCCGTAGCAAGGTAGCCAGATGTAATTTTCCATTTATTTATTATACCATTAACACGCAAATTTTAAATTGCAAATTTAAATTTGTATTGTTGGAACACCTATTTTTTGCATTATACCCAATCAATCCATTTTCATTCTCAATACCAAAAAAAAAAAAAAAACTTCATTCCCACAGAAATTAAGATTACTCATGTTTAAAAATAGTTATTAATAAATAGTGGCTTATTAGTATTTATTAATAGTTATCAGTCATGTTTAAAAGTAGTTATTAACAATTAGTGGCTTATTAGTATTTTAAAAAGTTACTTCCTTCATTTCATTAATAACTTCCTATGTTTCTATTTTGGAAGTAATAGTTATCAATCAATCCATCTGACTAGCGAACATTACATTGTTCCAGTGGTTGTTTACACCCACAAATGGTGCACAGATCAGGTCATATTTGTTCGTTCTGAATGTTGTGTCAAATATCATCACATCGCCAAAAAGCTCATAGTCATTCTTCATCATTGAGTCTCTCCAGAAAGGCTGCACATTCTGCCTTTGTCATCCAATTTGTGTGTGTAATGAAATTGCGGATCCTGATCTTTTCTTTGCTTCAACATATCTAACACACACTGTGCATCAACACCATCCATGATCTTCGTTTTGTAACGACAGATGTAGTTGATATGATCCCTTTGAATGTTCCCAACATGCTCTTCCCCACCAGCAGCTACTACCATATACTTGAAGGCGTCTGTTGGCTTTAACGTTGCTCTCTCCATCATTTCTATAATTTGTGTATTCTCATCATTTCTATAATTTGTGCATTCTCATAAAAATCTTTCTTTCCCAATGCATGAGGTGAGTGGGGATCGGTTTGAGTGCTTCGCCAATGAGATGAAGCAAGTTCTCAAGAGCTCAGTTGGAACAACTCTCTCTAATGAAGTTTGCCGGGTATGCAAGAACTATGGGCATGGGGCTCATATGTGTAGGTCTGATTTGGCCAATGATAGTGTTTACTGGGTAGACCGTAGTAACCGCAACTAAGGAAACGACCATTGTGGAAATCCTGCTGAAGCATCTCAATCCAAGTCTGCTACTCTCTTTGATAAATTACAGAAATTGGTCGATTCCACCCAAGGTTTTCTTAAGCGTTATGAAGAAGATTCGGAGAAGACAAGGGCGAGACTTGATCAGTTGGAGGCAAGCACTAGGCTTGCTCATCAAAAGATGCAAGAGTTGATTGACCGTGGAGCAAGTAGGGAGCAAGGGAAGTTGCCTATCAACACTGAGAAGTCAATGTCTATTACCTTGGTGGGTGATCTTCCTGTTGAAATCACTATCAAGAAGGTTGCTAAGTGTGAGTGTTGCAAGGATGGCGAACCCCCACTAGCCAAGGAAGAAGAGAAGGACCTTGGTTTTAATGTTAGCGATGAGGAACAAGAAGATCTCGAGCCAATTCCTGATAGTTTCGATGTTAAGGTTGGGATTGGTGAACTTGAAGATGTCCGTGCTACACTAGATACGAGATCTTACTCGAATGTTCTCCCTATGAATGTGTTTGAGAAGAGTGGCCTTGGAGAGCTTTCGGAGCATAAGGCTATTGTGCAACTTGCGGATGGATCCTTTGTACGACCCGAAGGCATTGTGAAGAACGTATTGGTTAAGATTGGTGAAACTTTTGTATACACCAACTTTGTTGCGATGCCGGCGTCTACTCCTGGGATGGGTGATGTTGTTCTCTTGGGGCGAACGTTCTTGACTAAGCTACGCTCCGTAATCGACATCTACCGAAAACTTACACCATTGAGGTGGATGGCAAGCAACATGTGTTGCGAGCCATATCTGATCCTAGTCCTCACTTCAATGCTTCTCATTCTATTAACTACTTTGGTCTTGCTGTATATGTCCATTCTCACTCATAGGTACTAGGTATGAGGAAGAGATCGATGAAAGGGAAGTCTAGTACCCTCAAGAACAAGAACTAAAGAGCAAGAAGAAGTCGAGTCAAAGACTTTATAAACAATGGCGCTGTCCGGGAGGCAACCCGGAGTTTTATTGATTTTTGCATTGCATGCATATTTATTTTGAGCATGTCATTGTGTTTTATTTTATGTTTTCGTATGATTTTGGTGATAAAATAGGTTTTAAGATGATAATTTTGAATTTTGGGAGGAAAAAGGCGTCTCTAGGAGTCTGGAGATGCCAGGCGAACCGCCCCCCACGTGGGGCAATTCGCCTGGCAAGTCCAGGCTGCCTGGGACGTTCTGGACGCCCCAGGCGAATCTCCCCCCACCTAGGGGGTTCACCCGGGGTGTCCAGAAACCCGGAGTTTCGGATTTTCGTTCGGAAATCCAATTTTCTCCTATTATGCTAAATTATTGATCTTTTTACTTCTTTTATCGCCCATTTTGGTTTCTCACGAGTTTTGTTGAGTCATATAGGTTACATGTACAAGTTAGCTCTCACCTTAAATCCACTTTCGACGTTCGAGACGAGCGACAACGTTCAGGTTTGGGGGGGGGGGGTTATCACTGGCTATCTCTATACTTGTTTTGCTTATGATAAACTCGTGAAACCCCTGTTTGCATTTGCACGTTTACCGCTTTCTTAGAATTTAGTTGCATACACTACATTCATCCTAGTATAGTTTTGCATGTTTTTATGTGGAGTTATTGCCAAATTTTTTGAACTTTTTTATTGGGTAGATTAACTAGTTATGACCTTTGACCATGCGTTTCATCTCTATGAATTTGTTTGAGGTTTTTCTCGCTTGGCTTGTCACATTTATATATGCACTTAGTTAAGCTTGGTAGTCTCGACATCACTTAGTGGTGTTTTCTCTACTGCGGTTCACGAAGGCCTTTATAATAGGATGATGCATGTTAGAGTCTTGTGGTTGTTTTCCCGTGTAATTATGTACCTAAGAGGCAACAAGTCTTCACCTTGCTTTGAGATTGATAAATGCCTAGGAAGGAGGTAGTGTGAGATTGTGTGATCCTTTGTTTAAAACATATTCTAACGAATAGGTTTGGGGAGGGGGTTATGCTATCATTATGACTTGTTTTTCGATTTTAAGTGTTGTGAGTTTGTTTTTCTTTTTCGTAAAGTTTGTTCTCCAACCTATTCTTTCGAATAGGTTTTGGGGAGGTCGTTTGTAAGTCATTGTAATTTATTTTTCGTTGTGCTACTGCTGGCCACAAAAAAAAAAAAAAAATCAAAAATTTCCAGAAATCTGGAAAAGCAAAAAATAGCAAAAATACCAAAAAAAAAAGCAAAGAAGGGTCCAAAGAAAGCCAAAAAGCAGTTTAGCAAAGTGTTTGTCTCGTTTTTCAATTCTTGTAATGTTCGTAATCGAGTTGTAAAGTGTGTCTTTTGTTTGTTTTAGTGTCATCTGTTCTAGACCACCATCGTCCTGCCGTTCAGGAAGTGGTGATAGTTTATGACTTTGCTTGAGAGATGGGTAGAATAGGGGAGTGTGAACTTTTAGGGAACCCTCCTTCATTTGATGAGAGCCAGTATTGGTTCGACCTCTTTGAGGGAAAGTCTTAACTTGGTGAACAGTAGTAAGTCCTCAGTTTCATAGGCACGGGACAACCATTCGTATTTTAACATGTTTCATTGCGTCGTCACTGACTAGGTCCAAGTAGAGAATGTTACGAGAGACTATCTTGTTTAACATAGTGCATATGTGAATGTGTATGAGTCAATCGAGACATTCTTCAACCAATATCCATGCTATGATTTGTATGGTCATTGTTCATAAGTTTTTGATAGATTCAATAGATTAGTTCATTTCATTTGGCATGAGACTCCATTTGTGTGTTGCATTGGTTTTTTGCATTAGAGTCTAGCTTCGTTGCTTGAGGACAAGCAAAGGTTCGGTTTGGGGAGTTTGATGAACGTGTATTTTACACTTTCATTCGAGTCTTTTTCACCAATTTATCTATCCTCTAGGTTAATTTAGCTTATATTTTAGTGCATTTTATTAGAATAGTGTCACGTTTCCCTTTTCTTTGTATTTTTCAGGTTTTAGGTGAAAAACGTATTTTTATGAGCAATTATGTTGAAGAGAACGAAGATTTGATGCTTCGTGGTCATCCGTGGTGTATCTAGAATGTTCCGGACGAGATTTGAGGTCTAGGGGTCGAGTTTCAAGGCTTAAAGGTCACTAGAAGGCAAAATTCGAGTCCAAAAAGGAAACCAACTCAAGAAACCGGGCGGTTCGCCCGGGACGTGGGGTGGTTCGCCTGGCATCCCGGACGGTTCGCCCCCCACTGTTCGTAGTCTATATATAGTTTCGCCTATTTTCTACGTTTTTCATACATTTTCACCTTATTTTGAGAGACAAATTGTCCAGAGCTTGTTCAGGGAATTATTAGCATAGAAGACTCTTTTTCTTATTGTTTTGGAAGATTAAGCATAGAAATTGGACATCGTTGATTCTCAATTCTTGCTTGTGAGTTAGCAATTCATCGGAGATTGACAACCTTCGTTGGTAACTTGTATCTCACGATTTTTCTACTTTTATTTATTTCATTCAACATGTTTTCATTCAATCTTGCTTTGATTCTTGTTGATTGCAATTTATCTATGAGTAGCTAAATCTGTCGTTGGTGATAGTATGTGATTTCTTAGCTAGGGTTCTTAATTATGCATGAGTGGCTTCGCGCGTTTAAGACTTGATTTATTGTTTTATTTCTTTGATCTATCTAAGCCATCTATCTTCGTAGTGTTGAATTGAAAGGAACACATAGGACAATTCACGATCATAGATTTCCATACAAACTTCAAGTACTTCATGCATGATTATTACCCGTTGCTTTGAATGATCATACTATCACTAACTTCCATCATATTGATAAGAAAAATCCGTGCTTTGCTTGATTCCTGATTTATAGTTTAAGTTAAATTAGATAAAGCTAGTTATAGTCCTTAGAGATCGACACTCGAGGTTATCTTACTTCTACACTACGTGCCTTGGTTTTCGTTGTAGTTGTGAGTTGCTTTTGACTAAAAATAAATTTATTTGATTAACTGAGTCTGACAATCTCGTTCATCATGATCCAGTACATGTCACAAGACATTGATTCCTGTCATTGTAAGTTATGTAATTATTTTTATAAGTAATTACCTGATGTTGAGAAGCACAATGGCTGCTGCTTCTGTTCTGATGTACTGATGATTCTTCAGTCTCTAAAGATTTTAGTATTGAAACCTCTTTGATGTTCAATTTTTCAAAATAAGATTTCTCCAAACAATTCATGCTCCATAACTCATGAAAATATCATAATCTTGATAAAAAAAATATGTTAGAATATTTTTATCAAGGTACCATTCCTCTGTAAGAAACAACTTTATAGAAAGTAATGAAACATAATAATCTATAATAGATGATATCAATGTTGTGTTCATTATTGAGGAAACATTGATTATAACATTGCGATTTGAACGAATCTCTGAACTGTAACAATAAAGATAACTGCATTGCTTTTCAGAAGAAATCATAACTTTTCTAGACTTATAGTTTGAGCAATTTTCAACAGATCTTCCCAAACTTCTTTTTCTGAAGAAAGTTGACTTAGACCACCCGCATCCGTTTAAGGCTAAGGCCAGTTTAAGGGGTTAAACTGGCCTTAGCCGCGTTTAAGCAGTTTTCGCCCGCATCAGTCACTGCTTAAACGCGGTTAAGGTCAGTTTAAGGGCTACCACGTCATATTTTTTTCAATTTTTTTTATTTTTTTTAGTTAAGGTAAAGAAGAAGGAAGATTTGTTGTAAATAATTTCATACGAAATCAAGTCAATAGATGGAAATCACAAATATATTACATTAAGTTGTACCGAATTTGAAACACACAATATTACAACAAGTTCTGCTTAATTGAAAACAAACGATTGAAACAAATCCAATATTTATTTTTAGCATGTTGTTGGGCCACTAATTGCGAATCAGTGTACAGATGTACATGTCTGGCTCCCCCTTCGAGTGATAGTCGAAGGCCTAGGAGTGCGGCTTCGTACTCCGCTTCGTTGTTGGTCGCGGGGAAAGTGAGGCGTACGACAAAATCCACTTCGACCCCTAGGGGGTCGATTATGTGAATCCCTACTCCCCCTTGGCCCCTAATGGACGAACCGTCGACGTAAATTTCCCATCTTGGTTCCATATTTTGGCCCTTGGCGAATGCTTCGATGGTATGCACATACTCGATTTCCTCGTTAACTCCAAGGAAGAAATCCGCGATTACTTGCGCCTTTTTGCCATTTGGGGCTTGGAATTCAAGGGCGTATTCCATGAGTTCGACAGCCCATTTCACTAGCCGACCCGATAGATCGGGCTTCCTAGGATCCTCTTCAAGGGGTGGGACGTTAGGACCACAATTTCGTGAGCTTGAAATAGGGTCGAAGACGTCGGGACGCCAACACTACGCAATAGGCGAGCTTTTCGATATCCACGTAATTCAGTTCGGCTTTAGTGAGTACCTTGCTCAAGTAGTAGATCGGCTGGTGTTGGTTTCCCTCTAGTCTTACCAATACCGAACTCACCACCTCTCGCGAGATGGCTACGTGTAGGTACAAGGTGTCTCCTTCTTTTGGTTTCGAGAGTAGTGGGGGTCTCGAAAGGTGGCTTTTGAGGTCCTCCAAAGCTTTTTCGATTTCTTCGCTCCATTCGAAATTCTTGCTGTTCCGGAGCACTTTGAGGAAAGGGAGACTTTTTTCTCCGGATCTAGCAATGAAGCGACTTAGGGCAATGACTCGTCCGACTAGCTTCTGGACTTCATTGATGTTTCGCGGGCTGGGGAAATCTAACACGGCTTTAATTTGTCGGGGTTGGCTTCGATTCCCCTTTGGGTAACCATGTACCCGAGAAACTTTCCTCCTTTGACACCGAAGGTGCATTTCGAGGGGTTGAGTTTCATACCGAATTTCCTCAAAATCTTGAAGCATCGACCCAAGTGTTCGATGTGGTCTTTCGCTTCGAGGCTTTTTACCAGCATGTCATCGACGTATACTTCCATGGTTCGCCCGATTTCTTCCTCGAACATCATATTGACCAACCGTTGGTACGTCGCTCCTGCGTTTCGCAGCCCGAAAGGCATGACTTTGAAAGAAAAGACCCCCGAATGTGTGGTGAAAGCCGTCTTATCTACATCTTCTCGGGCCATGGGTACTTGGTAATAGCCCTGGAAAGCATCCATGAAGCTGAGGCGTTCGGCCCCTGCTGTCGAATCAACTAGTTGGTCATTTCGAGGCAATGGATAAGGGTCCCTCGGGCAGTGCTTGTTGAGATCGGTGAAATCATTGCACATCCTCCACTTTCCGTTCCCTTTCCCTACGAGGACAACGTTGCACAACCAATCGGAGAACTTAGTGGGCCGGATGTGTCCTGCCTTGAGCAATTTCGCAACCTCCTCATCAATGATCAAGTTCTTCTCTTGGCTGAAATTTCTCTGTCTCTGGCTGATGGGCTTAGCCTTGGGATTCACATTGAGTCGGTGTACGATGATGTGAGGATCAATCCCTTTTAAGTCCGCCGTTCCCCATGCGAAAACATCTGAGTTCGTTCTCAAGAAGAGGATTAAAGCCAATTCGAGGTCTTCCGGCAAGTCGTCCGCAATTTTGGTGGTTCGGTTTAAGGATTCTTCGAAGAGATGGAGATCCCTTACTTCGGAACAAGGCTCAAGGTGTTCTCCCGATCGATGGCCGAAGTCGAACTGATCATCGTCGACGATTAAGCATTGCTTCTTCGGAGGCGGGACGTCGGATCTCTCCGCTCTGGTTGCTTCGAACTTGGGAGTTGAAGGTTGGGTGGATGCACAGTAGCATTCCCATGCTTCTTTTGGGTCGCCTTTGACTTCTCCTACTCCGAACTCCGTAGGGAATTTCACCTTGAGGTGATACGTGGATGCGACGGCTTGAAACTGATTGAGGCCTGGTCGTCCGAAAAGTACGTTGTACCCCACGGGATCATCCACTACTACATATTGGCAGTTGTACGTGGCCCTTGTAGGCTTGGTTCCCATGGAAGTGACTAGCCAGATAGTTCCTAGTGGTTTAACCACGGATCCGCCGAACCCTGAAAGTTGTGTCGAAACCTCCGAGAAACCTTGTCCTTCGATCTTCATTTTTTTCAAGGTGGCGGTGGTGATGACATTCACCGAGCTCCCCGTATCGACAAGGATCTTTCTTACCGGAAATCCTGAAATTACATCGAAACAACGAGAGGGAAGTTCGGATCTTGGTTTCGAGTTACCTCTAGGGAAGAGACGTCCGACTCGTCGAAAACTAAGGCCCGGCTTTGGATTTCCAGACTACCCACGTTGAAGGTTGGGGATCCTTCGGCGTAGGCATTACGCATCCGGCGTGCTGTCCGGTTCCTTTCCTTTCGAGAGTCTCCTCCCGTGGGACCTCCGGCTATGTACCGAATCTCATCATATATGGGATCATTCTCGGAATTGTTTCCTTCGGCCCGAATTTCCTTGGCCTCTCGGTAGACTTCCGATTGCATTGGCAAAGGGGGTCGTGGAGGTGCGGGTCGAACTATTTCTGATTTCCTCTTGCTAACGGGCCTTATAGTAAGAACTCCGTTTTTATTGGTATACTCCTCCGCATACCCTTCGACCACGATTCGGTCCAGCTCTTCATTCAGCTCGATGCAACGATCGATGCCATGTCCTGGTTGTTTGTGGAACTCGCAAAATTCCTCGGACCTCCGAGTGGTGTTCGTTTCTCTGTGCTTCTTGGGCCATCGAATGAACGAAGAGTCTTCGAAAAGTGTGAAGACTTGTCGTTGAGGATATCGAAAGGGCCTTGGATTTTTTCGAGGTAGGCGTCTTTCGCCATATCCTCGGTCTCTAGGGGGATCCTTCGCGGGCCCTCTTCCTTCCTTCACTGTGGTTTTGCCTCTGTCCGGCTTCGAGCTTTTGGGGGTGTGTCTTCTCTGTCCCGAGTTGGGGATGTTCCGAAGGCTAATCTCGCTTCCTTGTTCATTCTTTCCTCTTCGATATATTTGTTCACTATGTTCGATGCTTCAGCCGTTTTGGGCATTTCCCTTGAAACTTCTGAGGCTAGACCCCTATTCCGAGTGTTCGTAAAAAGGGGCTTGTCTCCAAAAGTTCATGGGATGGTCATCCACTTGTAACGCCACCGCGTTGAATCGTTGCCACCATCGTCGAAGCGGTTCATCCTTCTTTTGAATAATGTCTTGTAGACAGCTGCTGGATTGCCGAGATTTCTTATAATCGGTGAAGTGCCCTAGGAAGGCATGTACTAGGTCCGAGTAAGATCTGATGGATCCTTCGGGCATATTGTAGTACCATTCGGTGGCTACCCCTTCGAGGGTACATGGGAAGACAATCACCATTCCCTTCTCGTCGTGTCCGTAAGTTTGCATCATGTTCTCGAATCTCACTCTATGTTCGTGGGGACATGCCACTCCCGAGTATTTGGGGAGATTCTTGGGGATCTTTCGGTCCGTTGGGATCGAATGACTCATAAGTCGTGAAGATAGTGGATTCGGGGCTAGACCTTTATCGCGTCCGGAGGATGTTTTGGTCGCGTGGTATTTTCGTGCTTCTCGTTCGTCCCTTCTCCTCAGGTCATCGGTATCGTGACGGGGTCTCTTCGAGTCACGAGTTTCCTGCTTCTTGCGGTCATGCGCACGAAGTAACTCTTCGTACTTTTCCCTTTTTCGCTCGAGCGTTTGTCGGTCATGGTCAGAGCAGTCATCATCCGATATCTCCAAAACATCCTCAGGTATTGAGTGGAGAGGATAGGTTCGAGGGTTCTTCTCTCGTGTCGAACTTTACCCTTGTTCCAGTCGTTTCCTCGTGGGGTAACGATTGAGCTCCCCGCGCTAGTTCCCGCGCTTTGGGGGGCGGGTTCTCGTCTCTTGTCGGTAGACTTCGAGATCCCATCGGAGTGTTTACTTCGAGTGGAAGCACTTCGGACTGAACCGCTCTCGGCGAGCTTTGTCGGAGGTGGTCGGCTACGGTCGCTCCGAGTGGGAGCCTTTTCAGCGGGCTTCTTTGGAGGTAGTCGGCGGTCGACCACGTCCTCGCATACGCTCCGCACAAGCTTTGCTAACTGCTCTTCCGTCATTAAAATTTGTGGTGCCGCCTTGTCGGGTTCCCGTGCCGAGGTGCCTCCCGAGTGGGAAGGTGACGCGGGGGGAGTGGGGTCAGGGGAGACTCGTCCTCTTCTCGCTCTGAGGTGTTGTTGTTTGCTGTATCTTCTAGGTCCTTGGGGTCAGTGATAGTGTCGTCTTGATCCTTGGTGGTGGTTCCCGGTTGCTTCCCGACTTTCCGTTTTGCCATGGCTTTTCGTCACCGTTTCCCACAGACGGCGCCAAGATGATGAAGGTAAAACCGGCTAGGGAGTTTATATCATCATCTCTCGATCCATGGAAGCTGATGGAAGGAGTATTTTGAGTGTGAACGGGGATGAGTGCCTGCAAAATGAGGGGAAAGTGAGGGGGAGGGGACTTAGCTCCGGCCTACCGAAGTTAGACCGGCGAGCAAGTTAATGTGTTGAGAAATGAAAATGGAATAGTAATGACTGAATAATACGAGCAATAAATGAGGACATATATATAGGATACGGTAGAGGTCCCACATTTTCTCTAGGTGTTCGATCAGAGTGGATGGTCTCTTTATTCGGCACTGTTGTTCGACCCTTATAGTCGTTCGACTAGGGGAAGTGCTCTTCATTCGACCTATCGTTCGACCCCTATAGTCGTTCGACCCAAGTGGATTTTGGGCTGCTGGGGGAAAATCTCGTAATCTTCGACGGGTCACAGCGAGTGTATACGTTCGAGTCCTAAATAGGGTTGTTCGACTCGTAGCTTGTATCACTTATCCCCATATCAGGAACCATCTCCCGACTTTGGATAATTTAAAGAGACGCAATATCATTCATCCGAAAACTTGTGGTAGCTGTGAATTTTGTTTTTTTGAGGATGAGACAGTGCTTCATATTTTTTTAGGCTGTCAGTTTGCTGTAGAAACCTGGAACGAATAGTTGCCTAGTTGGGATCGTCATTTGGTTAGGTCTCTTCTCTATTAGATACTTCATCATTCATGGAGTTTGGTTGAGTCCTAGCAATGTTAACAAAGAACTTGGCATCGTGGTTACTCAAGGCACTCTATGGGTTTGTGGAAGGCTAGGAGTAATATCATCTTCAAGAGTGAATGTCAGTCGGTTCTCGGTGTTGTTGAGCTCATTCAGACTAATCTTTGGTTTTGGTTGAGATCGAAAGGTAGAATTAAAAGTGGATATAAATTGGTGGACTGAATAACTTCTCCATCTCATTGCTGGACGTGATTTACAGGTTGTTTGGGGTCATTTTGAGGTGCTGCTGCTGCGTTTCTTCTTTTTCTCTGGACTGTCCTGTTTCTGTTTTTCCTCTGGTTTAGAGGGTGTTGTCATCTCTTTATTTTTGGTTGCGGTTCAGAATGTGGTTTTGGTGTAATTTTGTGCTTTGGTTGTCTTGCTCTATTCAATTCTTATCGGGTATATCATGTGCCTTATTCACTCTCGTGAGTGTACCATATTCCAACGATCGTCATCAACTTTCGTGTCCTTGCTAAGTTCCCTAAACTTGCAACGAA
The DNA here is from genome assembly GCA_028274465.1 of Plantago ovata. Classification (NCBI taxonomy): domain Eukaryota; kingdom Viridiplantae; phylum Streptophyta; class Magnoliopsida; order Lamiales; family Plantaginaceae; genus Plantago; species Plantago ovata. Next base: position 5,872,036 of record CM051458.1, read on the forward strand.
TATTTTCCCACTGTTTGGTCTCGATTAGAGTCGGCTTATCGATTTGTCACCCCCCAACTCTTGGCTACTTGCCCGTAAGTTTGACATACTAGAAGAAGGGGGTGGCCGAGTGGTGATACGGTCATAACGGGTTGTGTTTTGGACATGTTTTTATACTCTTTACATGTTGGGATAGTGCGTTCTTATTTTTTTTATCCTTATAGTGCATCTCTTATGCACCGGTCTTGTAATCTTTCTATTCGAATTATTAATCTTAAACTTTGTTTCTCGGCAATCATCTCAAATCACCAAGCATTCAACCCAATTTCCAAAGAAAAAAAAACATGTGGAGTAGGGATCTCATCACGCATCAATGAATGAATTTGGACCTTCAACGAGTATGTGTTAATCGCAGATACCTTTGAGCAGGGGCGGCCAAATAGTTTCAGGGGCCTAACGCTAATTGTGAAATTTATATATATTCATTGACAATTTGACATATATAAATGAGTCAGTTTTATTATAAACGGAAAAGTTGAAGAAAATATTCACAAACGTAGGGGTTATTATTGAGAACATATGATGTTTACTCAACACAAGAAATTTTATAAACAAATATATACATTTATACATTTATTAAGGATATAAGACAATTTATTTTTATATATTAAGTATAAACAATCCACAGGTAAGCTAGGAATTGAATGAATAACTTAGTCCTTATAACCTTAAGTGCTATGGGGGCCTAAGGCAGCTCCTTCAGTTGCCTTATAGGCTGAGCTGCCCTGCTTTTCAGGAGAAATCTACATGTACAACGGGTTTGACTATCTCACGTAGTTTAGCTTTTTATCACTATAGAGAATAAAATTGAATCGAGATAGAAGCGGACCAAGGATAACACGAATTTATAATAATTCTCATTGGGGAGTTATAAGGGTGGTCGAGTGGTAGGGGTGCAGGAGTAGCACTAGGAGTAGAATAGATTGGAGTTTCGAACCTCGACGGAGGTATGGGGTGGTGAGGTATAAGGTGGTATGAGTGTATATGGAGTTATAAGGTGGTAAGAGCACCCCTTATGTAACCCGTTTTTAGGCTTCTTTGGGGCTTAAAACCCCAATTAAGCCTAAAATGCTTTCAATGGATGCTCTTTTTGGAGCTACTAAATAGTAGCCCATGAAAGATACTAAATAGTATAGACCTCAATGTAGCCCACATATTAATATTTTATAATTTTTTATTTGTTTGATTGGTTAATATGGTACATGGGATGAGACCTACAAATAAACCTCAATTAAACCCCACGCCATTGAAGCCTCAGTAGATTAGATTTGACATTTAAAAAATAATAATAATTCACGTTGGAAATGCAAATCTTTTGCAAATCTTTTAGTTAATACTTACTCCAAACTTATTAACCAAATTTCAAATTTCTTCTGAGACGTGCAGAGTAGTTCCGTCCTTGTTAATTGTTATAGTCAATGCATAGTATTTTACATGTGAGCACTTTTCTCTCCATTATATATTCGTCTTATTATACTAATACTCTGCCGGGCACGACGAAGTATCTAGCTGGTGATGAATAAAACAAGCTCTTTAGTGCTTAATTATATGCCTGCCAGTTAATGACTGATCAGGAAACATGCATGGTACTAGATTAATGTACTAATAATAGGTGTAGTTTCATCATGTATTTATATAGAAATATATATGGTAAATAGTTTCAATTACATTTTAATTAAATACTAATTAAATTTTAGCGCCTCAGTGTCATTAAAGTGTAGTTAAGATATCAAAAGATCACCTAGATGTAATTGTCCCGATAAGAATATATCATAATCTATTTTTAAGTTAAGTATAGTACCATATAAAGACTTTGTGTAAAAAAAATATAAAATAAAGAATTTCATAAAATAATAGATAAAAAATTATCATGTCATTAAGATGCGAACCTAAGATGTCAGTTAGATGTTTGGCCACAGCTGGATGGATTTGTTTCTCTGTTCGGCTTGTTGATGCTTGTCTGTGTGTTAGGCGTTTTTATCATTGTGTTACAAAGTTAATTACTGAGTCTTCTGCCTGGATCATTGGATCGGCATTTGTATTGAAACTGTTTTTGGATAATTGAAAGTGCTATTTCGTTCCATTAAGATTTGAACTCAACACTTTCTACTAAAATAAAGATATAAATGGAGAAAAATCACGTCAATGAGATTTTAACCCAATACCTTCAACTAAAATAAAGATATAAATGGAGACAAATCACGTCAACAAAATTCGAACTCTATATGATTTACTTAAAGAATGACACATATACGCACCAGATTGAAATTGAATAAGTAAGATCGACGGATTAGATTAAAATTAAATACACGAATATATGTTGATGTCCATCTACCTATTTTCATCTACATTTTATCCATGCCGCCATTGGTAATGCAAAGTAGAGAAGAGGTGGCGAAGTAATCACCGGTTTCGAAGTCCGAAACGGCCGTGCATATTGACGAAGCCTTAAAGGCCAAGGGCGACCCACGACCCAAATAAAGTGGCATGGGCTATATTTCCCCTAATAGAAAGCCGTTCCAAATAGCATTTTGGGACTGTTAGAAAACATGAAGAAATTGAGAACAATTCAAAGAAGGAATTGAGCAAGATGCAGAAGAATTCTTATCAAAGAAGAGATGAACTGAGTGCACGAATCAACATGGAACTAATTCGTGTACCAGTGAAGCACAGAGCGCGGGAACAAACGAATGGGATACAGAAGATTGCAACCCACGAGCGGGAGAGTTCAAAATCCTTGGCTCACCTACGCCTACCACAATGGAGCAAGAAGCGTACGAGACAGAGTACATAATTGGGAAAAGCTTATCCGGATGACTCACCTCCAATTCCAGAAAGATCGATTTGTTACCTCATAGATAAAAGTCGGAAATCACTGTATGTACGGCTGTCCACCTATTGGCCGGAGTAATTTTGTAAATTAGCTAGGTTGATAGTGAGTTTTGTGTATATAAGTAGGCGTTAGGGTTCATCTCTGCATTTATACTTTCCGCAGCCATCTCTCTGCAAATCAATAAATAGATCACAAGTTTTCTGCATCTTTTCTATTTCTTATTCTTGCTAGAATTTTAACAGGGACCACTATCGAAGAAATCTCTCTTATTCCCAGTTGCTCGAAACGGATTACATGTGAAACGGAAGACTTTAGACAAGCAGAAGGATTTTACCAAACTGGAGGTCCGAGCTTGGGCCTTAAGTCGGTGATTACATGTGGTGATTAACTTACAAATCATGGTGCTTATAAATTACTAGGAACCGCGTACGCGTGTGAAGCGTAGTTTTGTAAAATATTATTATTTTATTAAATAATATATTAAAATAAATGGAGTGAATATATAATCTTCACATAATGACTTCAAACGTAATAAAAAAATAACTAATTGAGTAATAAATGGTGTGCTATAAATGTATATAGTTTTTGTAGTTTTGCAATTAATAGTTTTAAATTGAACTATATTAGACATACGAAAAGTATTATTCCGATGAGTTAAGAACCATCATATACATCTCTAAACTTTGGAAACATTCAACTTCAAAATCTGCAATGCATGTTTTTCGCATGTTAATTGGTATTCTTCATCAGTTGAATATATTTTCAAGTGCTTTATATAAGCATTCTAGTTTCATAATATGATGTTTATAGTTATTTTTATCATATGATTTAAGAATAATTTAAGGTCAAAATGACCATCGAAAAGTCAACAAAATCAAGTGTTACATTTATTATTGGACGGAGAAAGTATGTCTTTTTTTTATAAGAACATATCATGGTTACTTTTAAAATTAAGTATAATACGTCATACAACTTTATGTTAAACGTAGACTTGCAAAGCAACTTCTGACGTTCCTAACACTCTTGACAAAATTATTATGAGCTTATGAATTTTATGGAATTTTTATGTGATTTGATTTTCCTCCTTCATTCTAGAAATGCTACTTTTCCCGAATTGAACCATTTTGGAGTTGTAAAAACCAACTTGCCCAACATCCATGGAAGGGGTCTTCTTAAGATATTGCCAAGGAGTATAAACCACATCAATATTGTTTACTTTGTTTCCTGCCAGATCGACCAAAAGGTGATTCTTTATAAACAACCAATATTGTACCTGCATTAAGAAATTATCAAGTGTGAATGTTTTATATATACAGTAATGATAGTGTTTAAGAACAATACTTACTTATGATAGAACCTATTTCGAAATCATCATAGTTTGAAAAACAATCCTTCATAAGGATTATTAACTATGGCAGGTCGCTGAACATAGATCACCGTACTACTGGCATTAATTATCCACTTATACTTCACATCTTTTGCAAAAGCAGACCTATATAATTTTTCTGCTTCTTTGACAACTGCATTTGATATAATAAGAGTTCTATCTTGCACAATTATGTCTCGGTACAGTTATATATCTGAGTTAAATAGAGCTGCATCAACGTAATTCCCCTGACAAATAGAAAAAAAGATTATTGAAGTTACAATAGGCTGAAAAAAGATAAAAGTTTATATAAATATGACGCAATATTCATATTATTACCCATTCCACTTGATACTGTGCGGGCTTATTTCGTTGATTTTTTGGAATTGTTCTTCCATTTTCCTACAATAATATGAAGTTAATATTAGAGTAAAATAGAAAATTTATTAGCTAAACATAATTAGAGCTATGCGTGAATAGTATTTATTCAGCAAGAAATTAATTACAACAAACATATAAAGCTGCATAAGCTTATAAGCTAAAATTAAGTAAGACTAAGCTAAAAGAATCAAGCATTATTAATTCAAATACATACATACAATAGTTAGAAGCACGCTATGGGTAATTAATAAATCAATCAATTAACTAAAGAAGCTGCTCAAATTAAGCTAAACTGCCTAGAATAAGTGATTGACTAACATACGGTATAACTAAAATTACAAAGCTTAAGAGCAGATTTTTATAATTAGTAGTCAGCTAATAGTCATTCATTAACAATATATCCAGAGACATCAATGCATATGAGGTTACTACAAATTACCATGAAAATCAGTAACAAAAACATGTATCACAAAGAAAAATCAAACCTTCTTGTTGCAGTGTTGATGAGTCTAGCAGAAGAAAACTCAGATCAAGTAGCTTTATTTGTTAAAAAATAAATAATATCAAGTAAGACATTGTAAAGGGCTACTTTAATTCATAATTAATCTTTAATCCATGATTAATCATTAACTCGATCACTAAAAGGTGGTATCCTTAGTTAGATGAGATTATATTCCTTCTTTCTAATGTAATTAAACTAATGTAGTGTCAAATTTTTGGTGTAGCAACACATGTTCAAGCAATTAAATTATATCATGATTTATGAATATGTTTGTTAGCTAGCTATGACTGATTGAAGAATTACTAATGCATGCAAGCTGCTTATAATTATACAGAAAGAGAGGTGTGGTTTAAAACAGGGTTTGAAGTAATTAATTTCATGCAAAAGTACGTATAGTACTTGATTGGCTGCTTCTCTCATGTACTTGAACGCGGGTTCTGTATATCAAGACGAGATGATGGTGGCCGGTGGACTACATTCACATGTATTGATACTTATTAAATTAAGAATAGATCCAAATTGGGGAATTGAAGCTGATTTTTTGGAAGCAGTGATTAGCATATTACAGTACAGGTGAAATTAATGTACAACAAAATATTAAGAAACATACAAATCCATGGGTACATACAACATGATTAAGATTGATCAAATTATATGATTAAGATGGGTGCATACAGAACATGGGTACAAATCAATGGGTACAACAGAACAAAAGCTGGTCAAATTATATGATTTTACTAACCGTATCTGGGGACATCAATATTACATGGTGCCTAAAGTTCGTCAACAAAACACATTATATTAATTCTGGAAAATCGAGATAGAGGGAAAAATAATACCTGGAATTGACAAAAGTCGTTCTTCAAATCGCTGAGAATATCGTAAGAAAATATATTACGGTGGTGTGGGAATATATATAATAGTAATTTATTAGGAATTATATATTATGTAGGTCTCTATTGTACACTTGTGAGAAAATATCCCCTTTTTATCCATTACATAAGAGTTGGAATAAAACTAAATATCTCAATAATTTTTTTTATATCAAATATCAAAATAGGAATTTCAAAAGGAAAAAACTACTTACGCACCAGATTGAAACTGAATAAGTAAGATCAACGGTTTAAAATTGATTGGTAGGTCAATCAATTGATTGAATCAACAGGCTTATTATATTACTTTAAATTTAAATAATTATATTATATATTATATAAACTTGTCAACTCTAAGCATGATTTGTGTGGTTCATTAGTTTAATAGTTAGGAAATTCATGGACTCTCTTATTCCCACTTGCCCGAAATAGATTAAATTAAACCTCAGTAATGTAACACAGATTGCGTTTACATTGACTTCAGCTTAATTAGACAATATGATGACCACTTCAAATCACCAGCCTTCGAAATCATGTACACTATATATATTTCCTCGATCTTGTTAATTTTTGCTAAAACAAAGAAAGAAAGAAAAAGAAAATGAAAATGTCTCCCATTGAACGTGAAATAATGTCAATTGAGAATGTAAAGCCTTGCTTTCCACCAACTCGTCTCTTAAAACACTACAAGCTTTCCATGCTTGACCAAATGAATCCAGCAATGCCAGTTCCTGTAATCCTCTATTTCCAGAGCAACAGTGATGCACCCGATCACAAAATCAGCCTGCTCAAGAGTTCACTCTCATCCGTTCTGACCCGGTTTTACCCCCTTGCTGGGAGAATCGGCCAGGATGGTCTATCGGTAGATTGCAACGGTGAAGGCATTCCGTTTGTGGTTGCAAAGATTAAAGGAGAGCATAAACTATCAGACCTCCTCAAGAAACCCGACCCCCAGCTACCTGAATATGTCGTTCCATGTAAGACCTCGTTAGATACCGAATGGGGACCTGGGGACAGTCCTGCCATGATACAAGTCACCCACTTTGGTTGTGGCGGGATGGCGATTTGTGTGGTCATCTGGCACAAGGTGGCTGACGCGGTAGCAATCGCCTCGTTCCTCGATTCCTGGGCAGCTTCTGCTCTTGGTAGATATTCCTGCTGCCCCAACTACATCGGTCAACTTCTTTTCCCACAAACTGAAGCCGGTCAGTCGAAGTCATCATCACTCGGATCGCTTTTCAAGAAAGGCAAGTTTATCATGAGGCGGTATGTGTTCGATTCCTCTGCCATCAAGGAACTCAAGGCCCAAGCACTACTAGTTATTGAACGACCTCCCTCACGTGTTGAGGCCGTGTCAGCGTTGCTATGGCAATGTTTCAGAGTGGCTTCTCTTGGAAATGGGAAAACTGTGTCCGTTCTAAGTCATGCGGTGAACCTGAGGAGAAGAGCCTTTCCGCCTTTCCCATCAGAGTGTTTTGGAAATTTCCCCGGATTGGCCCCAGCATGGTGCAATAATGTCGGCGACATGGATCTGGGATCCTTGGTGATGGAAATGAGGAAGTCAATAGGCAAAATCAATGCAGAATTTGTTAACAGGATGATGCTGGAGGGGGATCAAGGATTTGAAGGATGGTGTGAGAACATGAGACACATGTGGAGCGGTATACCTGAGGGAGGCGATCTGTTCCCTATATCGAGCTGGTGTGGTTTCGGTCTCTACAAGCTCGATTTCGGGTGGGGTAACCCGATATGGGTAACCAGGACTGACAGTGCAATTGGTGATAACTGTATGAATATCATTTGGCTAATGGACACTAAAGATGGTGAGGGTGTTGAGGCATGGGTAACTCTCGACGAAGAGCGTATGAAAATATTCGATAGCGTTCATCTACTTCACAATTATGCTGCTTCTGACCCAAGCCCGTTAGACTACATCAATACGCCATGGTAACATATATATACATGGACGTACGAATTGGTATTTTATGATGAATTTGTTATTTGGTTTCGAGTGACCTAAAAGAGTAGGGCTTCCAGCGTTTTTACATACGTACACCATGTTTGGTATGCTTATTTAAATTTGGTTTTATTTTTTTATTGAAACTGTCATAATTATATTAAACAATAATGAGATTTACAACTTACAATACTCCCTCCTATCTTCAATACTTGACGTTTTAAATAGGGTGAATTATAAATTATAAAATACAAAATTAGTGATTAAATATGTGTTGACTACTATAACCTTCCTTTATTTTAGTAGCTAATCTAATAATAATTATGTAATTTAATAATCTCTTACTAATTTTATAATTAAACAAGCATCGATCCCTTTTAAGATTATTTACTATACTAGTATATACTCCGTATATAATTATTAGCCTGATGATACCTTCTAGAATCTTTCACGCACGGCAGCTTCTCTTCATGTGTAGTAAAATTCGCGAAGAATCAACATTCCCAAGCATCTCAATTTTAAATTACTAACTACAAGCAACACTATTCGGGGAAGCATCCCCAGTCTTACTATTACCTTTTGATTTTCGTAGCGGGTTCTATCCCACCCTTTAATTTTTGGAAGCATCCCCTTATTGATGTAGGTTAAATTCCCATAGCACAAGCATCTATTAACAAGGTAATGTTAGACTTTTTTACTCTTGCTTTAGATTGGTTTTGTAGAGACTGTGTTACTCGTTATTACGATAATTGAATGCTTGTTTTTATCGTTCCAAATATGACACTTGAAGTTTAATGATGGTGCATGTGGACGTGATGAGATGGTTTTGGCTGCTAAGTTCACAAAATTGCATAGAGACTAGAGTATATATGTTCTAATAATACTCACGAAAGGGTGTGAAATAAACTTGTAGGTAATACATGAATGATGAAATATCATTCCTGTAGAAAAAATGGAAGAAGATGCCACCGATAATGGAAAAGTGGTTGGATTTTTATACATGATACTTGATTTGATTGGAATTAATTTGGTTTGACGGAGAGATTCAAGTATTGTTGTGAGATATAGAGGTTTGTTAGATAAAATTTAGGAGTAAAGTTAACAATTTAAATACTAAAATTAGTAGAATAACCAATTTGTAAATAAGTTTTAACTAAATTATAATAAAGAAATTAGGTCACACTAATTTGACATAAAGAATTAAAAGTATCACTAATTTGTAATTATTCCTTTAAAAAATTTCCACCTTGCAAAATAATTGACGTTTTAGGATGCTAGTATATTTGACCTATACTATTAATAGGTTTGTTTAACTATTAATAGGTGCGTATGTGAGAGTGTTTTATACTTACTTTACTATTAATAGGTATGATGGAGCCTATAATAGCGGATAATGATTGTATTCCTTAATTGTTGTGCAATGCTTAAAACGTCAATTATTCAAAATGCTTAAAACGTCAATTATTCAAAATAGGAGGGAGTACATTACAAGACAAGGTGCATCAGAGATGCACACAGAAACAACTCTAAACCAGTACAACCGAGCATGTGAAGAGTATTAAATAAGAGCAAACCCTATATCCGTTATGACCGTAATAATACTTGACCCCCCGTCTATTATATATGTTCATCTTACTAGCAAGAAACCAAGATCCAAAGAGTTTACAATATGTATCACCAACTCTTAGTCAAGTACAAAAGGGGTGGACATAACTTTCGTAGCAAATTTAAGGGACCTAACTAGAAACGAAAGATGATATTCCCCTTTGGGTCACGGGATCACAGAAAAGGAAGTGACCCATGTATACTTATCACAATCCAAACCAAAACAACACGACCAAGAAACTAGAGAGAACTAAAGCTAGCTCAACTAGCTAGAGTACCAAAACTGAGAAGCCTCAAAGCAGTACTAATGAAAACAAAAAACTCCCCACTCTTCAAAACACCAAACCAAAGGAAACCGAAGGACGGAATACTTCCACACTAGACCAAAAATATAGAAAGCAACATTAGAAACCAAACAATCAAACCACAGCGTCCCAAACGGCAAAAGTGAAATTCTCAACAATCAAACCGCGACGCGTCCATTAGTAGTAAATGGAAGTCATTTAATCAGAAAATGGGAGGTCGAAGTAGTTTGGCGGGTCAGAGTAGAGGAGAAGGCCGGAGACAAGGTGGGTGAAAACGGGGAAAATTGCAATTTTGGTCCCCTAACTCGACGTCCCTCGCGAATACGGTCCCTAGTCGAGTTAAAGGACCAAAAAAACCACGAATTTGATCCCCATGCCAACAAAGCGACTGACTGGCCTGCTTACTCGGATTCGCGCGAATTCGAGTCGCGCTTTTGGTCCCTTTTCAGTCCTCGCTCTCACAATGCGTGGCAAGCCGTTATATTAATCAGACATCTCCCCCAAATCGATCCCAATTCATTAAACCCTAACCTAAAGACAAATTGCTATAGAAATGTAGTTTTCTCTCACTCCAGCTTGCGCACCTCCGTGCCCATTCCAGCTTTGGGAGCATAAGCTCCGTCCAAGCTCCGTCTCCGTCAATGGAGGCTTATGCTCCGTCCAAGGCGGAGCTTGAAGCTCTGCCACTAGCGGAGCCTTGAAGCTCCAAATCGGAGCTTCATAAGCTCCGATATGAAGCTCCGATCTGGAGCTTGAAGCTCCGCCATTGACGGAGCTTTGCTGCTCCGTCTCCATGGCGGAGATTTCTCCGCCATGGACAGATTGACAAGCTCCAGATCGGAGCTTTTAAAGCTCCGATCTGGAGCTTCAAAGCGGAGTACAAGCTCCGCCATTGACGGAGCTTGGCGGATATTTGCTCCGCCTCCGTCCAAGGCGGGGCAAAGCTCCGTCAATGGCGGAGCAGAGGACGAACTTGGTTCTCCTCTGTTTTTTTCTTGTTTTGTTTTTATTTTATTTTATTAATATATTTATCTTTTAGCTTTTATTTATATTACCAACATTTTTTTCTTTTCCATTCCACCTCACATGCAAATTCCACCTCACAAGCCACCAAAGCAGCCACAAATGATCCATCTCAGCAAAATCGTAGAAACACGGGATCGTATTTGCAAAAGGGACGTTTATTGCATTTTTTGATTTCACTTGGGACCAAAGTCGCGGGGGATGTTGAGTTAGGGGACCAAAATTGCAATTTTCCCGAGTTGGAAAGGATGAAGTTAGGGTCATTCCCCCCTCCCCCTAATTAAGGGAGTGTCTGATGGCCAACTATAGTGTCAATGGAAATTATGTAAATAAGTAGTAGTCAACCAAAAAATTCTGATTTGGCCGAATTTGTAATTGTTGAATTAACGTGCCGTTTTTTGTTTGATGTATTTGGGTTATCTACCATAGAGGTTTCTAAACCATGTAAGTAGTTCACTCTTTAACATGACTTTTACGGTTTTACATTTTAAGAGGCTTCTAAACCATGCAATAGTTCAATTTTTTTAACATGACTTGTACAGTTCGATATCCTGTTGCATAATTTGTCAAGAATTACCATTGTCATTGGCCTTTTTAATTGTTTACGTTTGTTTATGATTTTTTTAGGAGATATATATATATAATGTGTGTGATGTTTAGTTTAGTAGTAGGACCCATAATAAATATATGTGAGATAAAAATTTATATAAACGAAACATAAACAATCTAAAAAAAAATAAAAAAAAATACGTAAACAAACTAAAATACTAATGAGTACAACACAAGACAATGCTCATTTTTCATCAAGTTCAAATTAGTCGTATGTTACAAACTACTATGATTTAGTTCACATTGCCTTTTTTTTCTCTTCTCCGGTCGGTTAAATTTTGTGGAACAATTTAATTATCCTATAAAAATACTAGTATATTGACACACGGATATCCACGTAATAAAAATTGTAATCGAATTTTAAAATCAATAGATTATAGATTATAGATTAATTCACGTGAACTTTTTCCCGATGAGAAACAAATAACTTTATTAAATAAATTTTAGTAAATTGAAATTTTATTAATTTGTTTGTAATTTCTATTTTAGTGTATGTTGTTTTATAGGCAAAGACATAAAAGAGTTACTCGTCTACTCTTTATAAGTTTCAATCAATAATATAAAAAATAATTAAGTAGTGGGAAAAAACTAACTATTTCTCAACATCTATCTATATATTAAAGGAGAAAGATTTCAAGCTTTCTCCTTAATTCATGCTCTTATTTTTGACATGTGTCACAATCTTCTATTCCTATTGGTCCATTATTTTATTCTTGCCACATGTCTTAAATCTATTCATCTAATTTACAATTCTACATTTCACAATATATATTCATTATTTTTATTTTAATATCATCATTCTCAAATAAATATATACATATTAAAAAATAGATATTATGTTCAAAATGATTTTTAATATATATTATTAATTCATGCTCTTATTTTTGACATGTGTCACAATCTTCTATTCTTATTGGTCCATTATTTTATTCTTGCCACATGTCTTAAATCTATTAATCTAATTTACAATTCTACATTTCACCATATATATTCATTATTTTTATTTTAATATCATTATTCTCAAATAAATATATACATATTAATAAATAGATATTATTATGTTCAAAACAATTTTTAGTATATATTATGAATTAAAATTATTTGGCATTATTATGAAACACGGATACTAAAAGTAATTTAGTTTTGCTATTTGTAAAAAAATTAAATACAACAAATATAGAAAGATTGAATTAAAAAAATTGTGCAAGTAAATAATTTTTCTATGTTAAAAATAAAGATCACGTAGATTGTGGATTGTTTTTTTAAGTCTACTATATCCTCAGAGTGCGGAGTCACAAACTCGGCAAATATTCACCCGTCGCAGTTAATTATTCAACTTACCCGCCATAGACAGGTCGGCTATAATATTGTATCTTCACATTTATTTATTGTATCTATGCACTTAACATATAATTTTATATATTACAAAGTTCAGTTATTTTTCTTCACACATTTTTTTCTCCAAAATATTTATTTGTATAATTATTTTTCAATAATTTAGCTTTTTGTATGAATCATTTTAATATTATTTAGTACGAAAAGTATTTAAAATTTATATTAATATATTTGTATATCTATTAAAGGAGAATATTAAACTTCCTCCATAAAAAAATTGTTCTAGGGTAATAGGGTTGGGCTCGGACGGGTAATACGGATTTTGGATTTAGAATATATATGATGATTTATTAACATCCCAATCTCCCACAAGATAATTTTAACATTTTTTCTAACATTTTCTTCTATATTAAAATTTAAAACATTATTCATCATTATGTAATCGTAACCCAAATATGTATCTATTCTACAAAGGAGGAAGTTTTCATACTTCTTCCTTCAACCACATGGCATTTTCAACTTCATTTTATGTCCATTTTGATTGGTCGAATGTTTTTCACATAGTAAAGTGTCTATTTCACAATAATTCCGAATATTAATTAATTATGTTCGACAAGTCTCTTTTGCAATACTTTATAAGAACACTAAATGCGTTCGACAGGTCATTCCACAATACTTTAGAATACTATTTGCATTTGGTTGGTCTCTTCCTCAATACCTAAGAACACCAACTGTATCCGACGAGTCTATTCACAATACTGTAGAACACTATTATGTTCAGCGGGTCTATTCGATAATTCTTTGAATCACGAACTGTATTTGGGTTTATTTCTCAAATTAAACTTCATACCACTAACCGTGATTGACGGGTCTATTCCGCAATACATTATAACACTAATTGCGTTTGACGGGTCTATTTGGCACTACATTATAACACTAACTGCGGCCGGCGGTCCTATTCACAATACTTTAGAACACTAATTGTATTTGACGAATCAATTCCACAGTACTTTAGAACATTAATTGTGTTCGGTGGGTCTTTTTGATAATGCATTAAACACAAACTTTAGAACACTAAATTCAGTTGGTGGATCTGTCCGCAATACTTAGAACACTAATTAAATATGTTCGACGGGTCTACTTCACAATACTTTGGAACACTAACCGTGGCCGACGGATTTATGACACAATACTTTAGTACACTAATTGTGTTCGATAGGTCTATTGCACAATACATTAGAACACTAAATTTATTCGCAATACTTTAAAACATTAATTGCGTTTGACGGGTCTATTCGACAATGCTTGAACTACATCTGATGGTATTCCGCAATACTTTAGACCACTAATTGCGGTTGACGGGGATATTCCACAATAGTTTAAAACACTAATTTTGTTTGACATGCCTACAATACTTTAAATCATTACTTGTGTTCAACGGTCTATTCACTAATACTTTAAAACACGAACTTTAGAACATTAGATGCGGCCAGCAGCTCTATCTCACAATACTCGAGATACGTTCGACGGGTTTATTCGCCAATACTTTAGAACACTAACTGTGACCGACAGGTCTATTTCATAATATTTTAGAACACTAACTATTTTCTACTGGTCTGTTGCACAATACTTTAGAATACTAATTGCGTTCGACGGGTCTATTCACATTACTTTAGAACATTAACCGCATTTGACATGTATATTTGGCAATACTTGAACTATATTTTACGGGTATTCCGCAATACTTTAAAACACTAACCTCGGTTTACGACGCTATTCCATAATACTACAAAACACTAATTGCGTTGGAAACTCGACGGGTTATTATTATTTGTAAATTTACTATTTCCCGTCGAAACTCGACGGGTTATTTACTAGTTTACTTAGTATATAGTAGAGATAATACATCAAAAGTGCCAGGGGAGTGGAAAATCGATATGTCACACAACACGCCACTCCTAAACTTTTATATATATATATTATTTTTTTTACAATTTATTCATATGAAATCTACATATAAAAGTTACCATTGTCATTAAGTGTAAAACAGTCATGTACCACACGTAATAACACGTTTCGAAATCCAATAACATAATGACACATACAATAACACGTTTCGAAATCCAATAGTATAATGACACGTATCAATCCACGCGGAACATAATAATTCATTTACACATGTCTAATTCATGGTAAACTAGTTTTCTCTACCATCTAAAGTATCCAGTATAATTTCTAAGTTCAGTCACTACTCACTAGCACTGTAATTTCTATCTATTTATTGGTGATGAAATTATCCAATCCAAACACACTAAAAAGCTGTTTGCGTAAGGATAACACGACTTTCTTTTAAAACCGAGTCCAAATTATCCAGTAGATACTGATTGACCTCACCGTAAGACTCTGGAAACGCGATTCTTCAGATCAAATTATCTGCGAGAAGAAATATAGAGTACTGATATACTGATAAATAATTATAATATATATATAGTCTCTCGCCTGAACAAGCAAAACCCAGCAATCAACCATTATTCAACACCCACAGGTGACTTTCTGCACAAACCATTATTCTCTCCATCATCACTCATCATTTCCTCTCAACAAATGCATAATTAGAGGTTTTTTCATCGCAGAATCGCTTGCTTTACCAATGGATTATCAGGCGAAGAAGCTTATTAACGATCCCAACGGTAATTACGTTTTTTCCTCTGCGACTTGTGGTTTTTTGATTTCTTCGATGAGTTTCTGTTTCGCGAGGTTCGTAGGTTTTCCGATGCATGCAATGTACTCGAGTTTCTGTGAGTTTGAATTCTCAGAGAATTTGTTATGATGATTTTTTGTTTTTCCTGTTTGGAAATGTGTGGTTGATAATACTAGTACAGAAGTGAATTCGGTTACTGAATAATTGTTTGCTTAATTACTGTTTCTGGATTAGCAATCGGTTTACTAGTGTTATGAGCTCGAGCATTGGGCTAATCGAAGTGAAATTGGACTTGCTCTTCGTTAATCAAATGGTTGTAGAAATGTTATGTAAACGTATTTTGTAGAAGAGAGATTGTGATTGTTATGGTTGGTGATCTGATTTCACCATGCCTTTGTTGTTCAGATGTTGTGACAGAGTTTATCGAAGGTCTTGTGGAAACTTACCCTGCATTGCAGTACTTGGATGGATTTCCTCAGGTACATCAACATTTGGTTGTGTTTGTTATTCAGATGTTGTGTTCTGAACTGTGGCTTTAAATTTTGTAGGTCAAAGTTGTTATACGTGCTGATGTGTCTCCGGCGACATATGACAAAGTTTCTGTGATATCAGGTATCGCAGATTATGAACTATTACATGTTTTTGGTTTTTCAATGTAGTGAATGAACTTACTGATATTGTACATCTCATACAACTGGTGTATGCTGCTTGTGTTTTGGATGTGGGTGGAGAAGAGCTGTGTTGCTAGGTGTTCACATATTTGTAGTAAAGTTAAATCGATGTTGTTGATAAGTGACATGGCTATTATTTTTTAAATCATTTGTTATTTTTAGTATTCGATATGGCATCAACGATATATGGACCTACTAAGCTGTTCAGGTATAACTTGCAAAGTTAGGAAATCAGGCACTGTAGTTTTCTGTTTCTTGTCGACCAACACTCAAATACCATGTGTTGGCTGTGGATGATTTATCAATTGTAATTGATCTTTCGGTTGGTGTTCTATAAGTAAAATATAAAAAACACCATTCGCTTAGTTATGTTGTAGCATTTCAGAGTATTATTTTCCTCATAGAATACTTTTTGCCAGTTAAGTGTACCACCATTCTCAAGTATTACCCACTAGCTTGAACAGACAGATTAGCATCAGAATGTGTTCTCCCATTCTACACAAGGATGAGTATAAAGGGACCCAGGATTAGAAAAAAAGAACATTTCTAGGCGTACATATACCACTCCACTAAATGTTCTGCCATGGATTTCATCTTGGACTCGTTATCTAGTTTATTTTTTAGTGATTTTAGAACTTGGATGAAAATTGTTTAACGTCCCAACACAGGGGGTGGAAGTGGCCATGAGCCTGCCCATGCTGGATTTGTTGGAGAAGGGATGCTGACAGCGGCTATATGTGGCGATGTGTTTGCCTCTCCTCCTGTAGAGGCTATTCTTGCAGTATGCATCTATCATAATTATGTTGATATGGACGTACTTTCCCTTTTATTTGTTCCAACTTTCAAATTCTCATCCTAAACTATTGCATCAGGGCATACGAGCTGTGACCGGTCCATCAGGGTGCCTCCTGATTGTGAAGGTTACTTCGATTGTAAATTTTGTTGAACCATCAAACCCAACATGACTGCATATTTTGAAGTATTTTAACATCTTATGCTGTAAAAAATAAACATGCACATATGTTTTATTGTTTCATGACAGAATTATACAGGTGATCGTCTAAATTTTGGTTTAGCTGCCGAGGAAGCTAAATCTGAAGGTTATAAAGTGGAGGTATGTGTATATGCCCCAGTATCTACTGATTTTGAAATAATTGTGAATTATGTTATATGGATTCGTCATTCATTAATTTGTGTTTTTGTAGATGGTCATTGTTGGTGACGACTGTGCTCTACCACCTCCAAGAGGCATCGCTGGGCGAAGAGGTTTAGCTGGAACCATTCTTGTACATAAGGTTTGTTCCTCAATATGTATATTTTGTGACTTTATGTTTTCTTGGAACTTAGTTTTTGTGGTTGGATATATTTGGTTTCAATCCCAGCTCATCATTTTGTTCTTTAATACTTAGGTTTTCTTCTCCATGTATTCTCAAGTTTACATCTCTAGAGTTTCAAATATTGTGTTAATTTGATTTCAAAGAGTTTTAGATTTTATATGCTCCTTTATTCTGGTCACCTCTTGTAGCACTTCCATTAATATAACTGAGTTTCTGTTAACTTTACAAAATGGAAGAATATTTTTGTAGCATTATTTCCCTTACGGACACATTTTCCATCCAGTAAGACCATCCAAAGAAACTTTATTATAAATCATATTTCTTGTTGTATGGCCCTGTCAAGGTTTTGGCTTTAACCGGTACTTATTAGTAGTGCTATTAAAGTGAAAAATTGGCAACGGCACTGCTGGTTCATGTGGCAAAGTCATCATGAAAAAGATAGAACAATACTTCTTGAAATAGTAAGCGAATGTTACTAGTGTCTGATACTAATGGCTTATATGAACTAGTGTGTTCCTACAAAACTAATGTTTTCATTACAAGAGTTTGTAACCAGGCTTTGCCAGATCTGCTTGGCATGTACCTACACAGTTGACAGTCCAAGATATTTGTAACATGTGTTAACTTTTCTCACTTTCATGCAATTTCTTTGCTAATTGCAGGTTGCTGGCGCAGCTGCATCTTCTGGTCTCTCTCTCGCTGAAGTGGCTGCTGAAGCTAAGAAGGCATCTGAAATGGTTGGAACAATGGGTGTTGCGTTATCTGTTTGCACATTGCCAGGTCAAGGAACCTCAGATCGATTAGGCCCTGGCAAGATGGAGCTTGGTCTTGGTATTGTAAGTTTTTTTGGCGAAGCTTGTGCCTGTTAATTATTGTGACCAGAAATTTTTGTCTAGGTGATACTGGTTTCCTTTGCTAAATGGTGAATGCTTTTGACTGGTTGTTCATAGTTGATTCCCAAAGTGTTCTTAACTTTCTATCTGGGGAGTGAAGAGTATATGCCATTTGAGCACTTCAGTAACTTCTATATCGTAGTTTTCAAAGGAGTTAAATTGATGCATATAACCCTCAAGAGAATGCTGAAGTAAATTATCAAGGGGTTACTTTCTACTGCATGGGATGTGAAAATTGTACTGTTGTAGTAACATATATCATCCTCATCACTTGCAGCATGGTGAGCCAGGTGCTGCTGTGGCTGATCTGCAACCAGTTGACATTGTGGTCTCTCATGTTCTGCAGCAAATTTTATCACCGGTATGTATATGTATTTTCGAACTTCATAGTTCGACACAGTTATTTGTGAAAATGATTAATTTTAGTTTATATTTGACACACTTATTGTACTGAGTTTAGTTTGTGTCTGGTGATTGAAAATATAGAATGTTGTACATTATGAACATGAAATAGAAGAATGGGGGTTTGTTTCTAGTACATTCGAGTTTAGTGCAACCAAATATGATTAATTTATGAACTGCATATTACTTTTCCCTTAAATGATGTCTCTCCCAAGTTTACTACTATGGTAGTTTGATATTTTGAAAAGATGTATCATCAATGATTGTATCGTTTATCTTCTCAAAACCCAGTTTCATATCTTATAATGTTTATTCTTATCTTGTAGGAAACTAATTATGTTCCTATCACACGAGGCTGTAGAGTTGTACTCATGATTAATGGGTAAGTTGTAATCAACATTCCATGTCCGTTATATCTGCAATGGGATTTGATATGCATTCTTCAGAATTATAATTTTCCTTTTTATTCACCCACTAAATGTGATTTTATTTTCTTCTGAAATTTTGTTATCTTATAAGTAGATTAGGTGCTACTCCTCAAATGGAATTGATGATTGCTGCTGGAAAAGCTGTTCCAAAGCTACAGCTGGAACATGGACTGGCGGTTGATAGGGTGTACACTGGATCCTTCATGACCTCACTTGACATGGCAGGTATGTCCGTGCTCGCCAGTGTTTGTTTTCGCGAGTACAGATAAGAAATTATTGTCTTTTGGCAGGTTTTTCAATCACTGTCATGAAGGCAGAGCAAGGCATTTTAAACTATCTGGATGCGCCAACAAAGGCTCCAAATTGGCCTGTTGGTACTGAGGGTTAGTATATACATTTTGATATTCTCTACACTGTTCCGTGATTTTTTATGGTTACTCATGGATCTTTCATCATTGTTGCTCAGGTGACCGCCCACCTGCTAAGATTCCTGTTCCTTTACTACAATCTTGTTTGAAGAAGAGCACTGAGGTATTCTGAGTTTATATACTAAAGGGCTAAAGGCTAGTAAGTTTATAGATGATTATTATGGTTTACCGTTTAGTATATGTGCTCCTTTTCCATATTCTGCCACTAAGAAAAAAAAGGAGGAAGAACAGGAAGAATAGACTATAATTGTACGTATATTGTACTTATCCTTCAACCTTGTACAAATTTACACAAAAATCTCATTGGTATCTCTCATAAAGATCAGAAGAACATTTTCTGTTTTGCATCAAAGCTGGAAGATGGATCTTTCCACCATTTACAAACCAGCCATAAAATTTTGCATCTCGTGTAACCAAAGTTCAAGTAAATTGTAAACATATACATATGTATAGAACTATCGTAGGTGTTATTGTAGCAACTATTAAAATTGATGACATCACCTTGAAAAGAACCGAATGTTGCAGCACAAAATTACCTTAGCTACGCCCATGTGGTAAATCTTAACAAAAGTTATGCTAGTTCTCATTCTTAAATGCTTTTTTTTCCCCTCTTTATGAACTGAACAATACATTTTAGACTGTAGAAGAATGCTAGTTGGTATTCTGCTTTTTGTATGCAATCCTGCTATCACATATGAGATAGTTTGCCTAATGTTTTGTCACAGCTTTTCACTCATTTCATGTTTGTAGATATCAACTCGGCCCGAAGAGTTAAGTCCCCAGGGTCGTATTCTTGAAATTGCTATTGAAGCGGCAACTACTGCTGTTATCTGTCTCCGTGATAGTTTAAATGATTTAGACAGTAAAGTTGGTGATGGTGACTGTGGGTCAACCGTAAGTGCCCTGATCCATTGTGGACTAATCTTCCGTGGTTAAGAATTTGAATTGTCTTCACATTTTTCCTTTCTTCTGATATTGTAGATGTTTAAAGGAGCATCAGCTATTCTTGAAGACATGAAAAAATAGTGAGTCCAGCCTTGTTTCCTGCCTTTTTCTTTTGATTTCTTTAGTTTCTTTTTTTGAGAAAGCCTCCCGTGTTTACTCTTTCAACCTGTCACAACTTTAGGAACAAATTAAGTGCACTTTAGCAGAATTTTCTTTCTTGCTACAAAAATTTCTTAGTCTGATGTACTTCTTCATTTCTTTTAATTACTGGTTCATTTTGTTTTGTTAATGACTTAATGTGTGACACTTCATTAGCCAGGGCATTCTGGTGGAGTCTATTAGCTGTCGTCTCTTATCTGGTTTCCTTGTGAATATGTTATTTGAAATTTTATATTAGGATGTAAGAGAGCACCTCATCACACTTAAAAGTACAAGTAGGAGTATCTTTTTATTACTCCCTCCGTTTTTTCATTCTGGAATTTTTACAGAAAATAAGGTTGTTTTTTGCTCCCCCCTGATACACCCTTTTTAAGAATGATCAGAAAAGAAGTTAATAGGACAACCCAGTCGAATGCAAAGTAGGATAAAAAGTAGCAAATCTGCAATAAAATATCCAATCAGAAAAGAAGCTAATCTAAAATTGAGTTTTAGGCCATTTGCAAAGCCAAATTATATCACTGGTTAAATTGATTTAATCATACTTTCTAGTCCTTTGACTTATTTTGGAAATTCATTTCCAGTTATCCGCTGAATGATCCTGCTGAGACTGTCAATGAGATCGGATCATCTATCAGAAAAGTCATGGGAGGAACAAGTGGAATCCTGTATGAAACTCTACCCTTTTATCTATTATTCATGTATTAGCTCTACTGTTTGGTTTGTCTTAAGAACCGGAAAAATGTTTATCTAATTACTCAGCAATGGTTTTTGCCACAGATACGATATATTCTTTAAGGCTGCATACGCCGAGCTGAAGGCAGATGGTCATTCAAGCATTACAGCACAACATTGTGAGAAAGCTAAATGCAGTATAGTGTCTTAGATTTGATCTTTTTTTATTGGCTCTACCATAAATTAAAGCCTTTGATTTAGGGGCTGGTGCTCTTGAAGCTGCAATTGCTGCTGTCAGTAAATATGGGGGTGCAAAAGCTGGCTATCGCACATTATTGGATGCTCTTATACCAGCGTCCTGTGTCTTAAAAGAGGTCAGCTATGATAACCACTCACTTCTTAGTAGTGTTGGGCTCACATGTTCTTAGTTATTATTATTTTTTTTTTTGCTTCTTTCAAATTGAAGTCGTTGAACTTTGTTTCAGAAATTAACTGCTGGAGTTGATCCTTTCGATGCTTTCACCATGTCTGCTGAAGCAGCAGTTGCCGGTGCTGATTCTACAAAAAATATGCAAGCCCAGGTGACATTCTTGACAATCCTATATGTGTTCTTTTGTGACTGTGCCAGTTTCAAGAACTCATTGCATCAAAGTTGATGAGCATAAATCTAACTACATTTTCTTAACCACAATGGGATCTGCGTATGTGTGTTACATATAAAATATTTTCTGAGAACTCATTTTAACAATAACAATTTGATAATAGTTGATAGGAAGATGAATAATCATTGGACGTAGTCCACTGCATGTATATATGTAACTAGAGAAGTAAATGTTCAAAACCACGGTCTCTGTTGGCGCTCAAGTTTGCCACTGAGACAAGCTGCCTAAATGGAACATCATGCTCCAGAATCTGGGATATAACAGAACTGAGAAAACTGTCAAGTTGAAAAGACTCGTTCAAAAGTTTTCTGTTTTTTCTTCTGGATATTTTGAGATTTTTTGGAAGAATGTTAAGTTCGCAATAGGTCTATGTACTGAAATCTTGTTTCAATTTCGTCAACTATTTGTCACTGTCATTATGTGCTCAAATGTTGAGCCCAAAATGTCTAGTTCTTCTTCCCTATCTGAATTCCTGTACTGTGTGTTGCAGGCTGGGCGCTCATCATACGTCTCAGCAGAGATTCTTGCATCAGTTCCTGACCCAGGAGCTGTAGCTGCAGCTGCTTGGTACAGTGCGGCATCCTTAGCTGTGAAGGGTCAACCAGAGGCACTATGAGCATATATTTAGGCGATCGTAGACAAACATCCCTCCGGCAATTTTTTCCATTCTCTAGGAGGAAAACGAGAATGAGTGAATTTTTTTGGGCACAAATGTACACTGGTCTAATGTTTGAGCTTTCCGCGTATGCATTGGATGCATAAAGCTGAGAGAGTAGTATTGACAATTGTTGTCATGCGCAGATCATGTAATTCATCTTCTAATGTGCAATATACTACATTGAAACTGAACTTCGATATAGTGAATTTCATTGTTAAGTCAGTAGTGTTATTGCTGCAACTGCCAACCATCAATGAACAATATCACTTCATTTGCAGCGATTGTTTGCCGCTTTTGCACTCGCGCACCCTTATTGGCAGTTGTGCACTTGTGCTCCAGCCTCCAAATATATGGGGATAATGAGCCAAAAGCTCTTTGGAACTCCAAAATATGTACTCTTTTACTTGATTATTAATCATAGAATGATAGAATTACAAAAGATTAACCTTAATTATGAGGAGATAGGAGAGTTCGAGTGACAATACATAGTCTCACCAGTTTCACTCGTTATTTAGATTTATTGTTCTTCCCAAACTTATTTTATAGAAGTACAAAAATATAATATAGCTGTTTTAGATTCATAAAGCATTTATAACCCTGATAAATTCCTCGCAACTAAGTTGACCGTCACCATCAGCATCTGCTTCCTTGATCATCTCATCTACTACCTCTTCAGTCAGCTTCACATCAAGGTTTAGCATCACGTGACGTAGATCAGCACAAGAAATGAAACCGGTTCCATCCTTGTCGAATACGCGGAAGGCTTCTTTAAGCTCCTCCTCAGCAGAGTCAGTATCCATCTTTCTGGCCATGAGGTTCAAATACTCCTGGAAGTCAATGGTTCCATTACCATCAGCATCCACCTCATTGATCATGTCCTGGAGCTCAGCCTCAGTCGGATTCTGCCCAAGGGATCTCATCACTGTACCAAGCTCCCTGGCTGATATGCAACCATCACCATCCTTGTCAAATAGGCTGAACGACTCTTTGAATTCAGCAATCTGGTCGTCCGTCAATTGAACATGTCCCCACATTGATCCGTCATAGAGCGGTTCAGTTTCTAGCTCTGGTTCTCTGTAACAGTGTAACATGTTGATAAATTATGAGCTAGCAACCCTTATAGTATCATCTTTGGTATCATTTCCACCTTAAAGTGTTAATGTGTGATACGAAGTATTTGTTTTCTAAGATTAAAAAAAAGTCTGTATTAAGGAAACATATAGGGTATAAGCAATAATTTACCTGATTTCGCCACTTACAAGTACTTGAAGATCTAGAGATGACTCATTCTCTGATTGGTCGAGACTGTTCTCAATGTTCTTGACCTCTTTTAGAATAGAATCAATCTCTTTTAAGACCTGAGACAAAGATGCAAAGTTTCTGCGATGCTCTTCAAATTCTTTTTGACGTTGTGAACTGCATATGGAGATGCAGAATACGATTATGTTTCTTATGCAAGTGACTGCAGGAGATGAAAATGGAAAGCCAAGTAGAATATCTTCAGCTTCATGTGCTGCATGACTGATGCGATTTTCTAAAGGGTTTACAGCTCCACTGCATTTAGAAGAAAACTGTTCGAGAAAAGCTAGCAGGGTAGTAACATTTGCTCGAAGAGAATGAAGATGTTCTTGGCTGAAACGAAGGGGATATTGATCAGGAAGAAAGGTCTTGTCAAGTGTTTGGTTAAGGGAAAGCAATGCGGCATAAGCCCCCATTGATGATATCAAAAACAGAGTAAGAGTAACGAGGAAAACAGAGAAACTTCAGATCGCAATGTAAATCAAAAGAGAGTCAAACAGGACATGATTAATCATAGAGTAACATCAAACTTAGGACTGAAATTAAGAGCAACTAACTAATTAGCATTGACATAGCTAGACAGCATCAACATCACATGGAACATGTACCGCCAAT
The DNA here is from genome assembly GCA_028274465.1 of Plantago ovata. NCBI lineage: Eukaryota > Viridiplantae > Streptophyta > Magnoliopsida > Lamiales > Plantaginaceae > Plantago > Plantago ovata. Next base: position 5,896,733 of record CM051458.1, read on the forward strand.
TACGGACAATATACTAACTAGGGCTGCGCAGATTATAGATCCAGCCAGCCCTATGCTAATGCGACTAGCCCGTCAGCCACTTCTGAAGCTAAAAAAAGAGAAATGCAACCCCATCTGATTAGATTAATGGGGTACACACATAGGAAATCACATCTTCTATGAGAGAGTATCGAATTGATTACTCCCTGGCAGTTTAAATAGTCTCCTTAACAATCTAATTTATAGCCATGTCATCTCACATGCATGCTTGTAGACTTGTAGATGTAGTAGATAATAATGCGAGATCATAGTATGATATTTGTTGGTGATTTTAGTGTCATCAATTCATTTTAGTAGTAATGCGATCTGCTAGAGACTGATGCGATCTCTCGTTGAGCTCGGAACAAGTTTGGGTAGTGCGGAGTGCACGCTTGTTGAGCCAACGAGTTATCGACCACGAATCGAAGCGGGGGTCAAGGAGGCTGCGCCCCCTTGCGGGGTCGAGGGGCAGCGCCCCTCGCGGGGTTGCAAGGGGCAGCGCCCCTGTAGGGGGTTGCGAGGGGCAGCGCCCGACCTTTTTTGGAACGTTGCAACTCTTCGTGAACGAACAGGCTTGTTCGTGAACTAACGTGACCTTTCGTTCATAACACTTCGTTCTGAACAGATACACCACTTCGTTCACTCCTTTTCGCTTCTATTTATTGAAGCGATCAGTCTCCAAAACAAGTACAACGAAAACTCATACATCCTCTCTACTTTCTGATCGAAATTCATATTGCCTGAATAAGATTGCCTTCTTGGATTATCCCAACAAGGAATTCGTGTAACCCCGGCAACAACTGTAGGGTCGAATTATCTTGTTTGGAAAGTGACTACACGATCCAAAGAAGTATTCCGAGATTATCACACCCATTTTACCAACATGATTTTCAAAAATATGCATTACTGCTTACCGCATATATACTCGGGCTCAATTTATATGATGAGTACCTGACTTTTCAAATTTATGAAAAAAGCTCAATCTGTAATCCAGTCCGAAAGTTTAAAATGGGAACGTTTAGGTTGGATTACCGAATTTTCAGATCTGATTTTGAACCCCTAGTGAGGGTGTGCATGTGCTATATCTGAATAACTAATACGGACGCCACGACCAATTCACTTCGTATTGAAATGCTTTGAAAAATTATAATATGTAATGTATTAAAAAGTATGAGTGTGTAAGTTTTTATAATAACAATTAACGTCTCAATGATAAAGTCATCTTGTAAAAACTAGCTTCAAATGCAAAAATAATGCAAAAATAATGTTTTTGTTGATGCAAAATGTATAGATTTAACAAGGGACAATAATTTTAGGGCAAATTATATTTGGTACCCCGGCTATTTTCCGCTATTACAGATTAGTCCATTTATATTTTTATTACGTAATCCTCTCCTACTATATAAACGTAATTACAGATTAACCCACGACTTTGACTTTCGGCGCTCTAAGCCTTGGAAATGACCTTTTCGCCCTTGCCGGAATTTCTAATTCTGAATTAATCCAAACAACATGAAGTTTCATTTATTACACATTTACCCAAATGTTTTAATATTTATAATATTGAGACAAAATATTTAGAAATTAACACACATAATTTAACTATAATTCAAAATAGTCCACAAAACTATTTGTAAACAAGCCCTTAGAAAAGTGAAATCAAATTTAGTCCCAAATTATTATGAATAAAAAAAATGAGAAAACAATAAAACAAAATGAAAAAAAACTAAAAATAAATAAATAAATTAATAAAAAAATACAGGTGCTCCGATTTGCTGAGATCGGAGCAGTGCATCGGAAAATCGGAGTAGCTTTGCTCTCTCCGATCAAAATCGGAGCAAAGCTCTGCTCCGATCTGTAAATCGGAGCAGACAGCTGCTTCGTTCAAGATCGGAGTAGCAAGCTCTGCTCCGATCTGCAAATCGGAGCAGACAGCTGCTCCGATCTGCACGGAGCCGAGCTTTGCTTCACTCCGATTTGCATATCGGAGAAGCTCAGATCGGAGCAGAGCTTCTCCAATCTACAAATAGGATCAGAGCTGGCTCTCTTTTTTGAAATTGAAAAGAGAAAGAGGAAAAGAGGAAAATAGAAAATAGAAAAAAGAAAAAAGATGTTGATGGTAAAAAGGAAAATAAAAATAGAAAAAGAAAGTGGAAAAGACAGTAATTTAGACATAAGGGCGTGTTTGGTTGTTAAGTTTTGAGGAGAGAGAGGGCGCCGGAGTCAATGCCGGACGGTGACTTGGGTTTATTTGTAATTTTCCGTGATAGTTGGGTTAGGATGCAAAGTCGCTGTTTAGTGGAGGTACCAAACGTAATTATGTCATAATTTCATGAAGGGTCTTTTATGAATGATAGTTGTCAATGGAGAAATTTTAGGATTATAATATAAATATTTATACTCGGAAAAAAGCAAAATCCATTAATATTATGATGTGAATACAAAATCAAGCCACTAAAGAGTTTGTCTACTCTATTTCATCACCAAAATGGATTATATGTATAGATTAAAGGTAAAATTATACTAACATTCGAGCCCAACGAGACGAGTCGAGCATTTATCGAGCCACTCGACTCGTTAATGAAACGTGTATAATTTTAGGCTCGAGCTCAACTCGCTTATGTTAACTAATCCCAACATCCTGCACAAGAAAACATTGATCAGTAAAAGATTCCAATCATGAATATAAGAAGATGGGCGAGTTCGAATTACAATAACAGCTGGGCATACAATAGAGTTCCTCCTCACCAGTTTCTCATGTGATTTAGATTTTACAATAGCAGCTGGGCCAAACTTATTACAAATAAAAAAGCTGTTTTAGATTCACAAAGCTGAATTAATTTGCCATCATAATCTTGAGAAACTCCTCGTAGTTAAGTTGCCCGTCACCATCAACATCTACTTCCCTGATCATCGCATCTATTTCCTCATCAGTCACATTCTCGCCAAGGTTTTCCATCGCGTGACGTAGCTCAGCAGGAGAAATGAAACCGTTTCCATCTTTGTCATATTTGCGGAAGGCTTCTTTAAACTCCTCCTCAGAGTCAGTCGTATCCTTCCTCTTTATGGCAATGTTAACAAACTCGTCGTAGTTAAGTTGACCGTCACCATCAACATCTGCTTCCCTCATCATCTCATCTATTTCCTCATCAGTCATCTTCTCCCCTAAGATTGCCATCGTGTTACGTAGCTCAGCAGAAGAAATGAAACCGTTTCCGTCCTTGTCAAAGACGCGAAAGGCTTCTTTATGCTCCTCCTCAGGGTCAGTATCCTTCCTCTTTCTGGCCATGAAGTTAACAAACGCTGGGAAGCCAATGCTCTCATTACCATCAGCATCCAGCTTATTGATAATGACCTCGAGCTCAGCCTCAGTCGCATTCTGCCCAAAGGATCTCATCACTGTATCAAGCTCCCTGGTTGATATGCAACCATCACCATCCTTGCCGAATAGGCTAAAAGCCTCCTTAAATGCGTCGTCTTGCTTTGGTTTTCTGCAAAATGTTGATAAAATATGAGCAACCCCTATAGCTTGACAACAGTCATTACATTTGCCCCTGTAAATGTTATTTAAGCTTCATGAGACAAATCACATCATCAACGTACTTAAGTACTTAGGGGGATAGATAAATCGCAAAAAGAATTACTTCTAGTGAAAAAAGAATATAGTCTCTTATATACATATTTAAAAACACTGAAACACAAGTGCTTTCCTTCTTTGTCATTGCAATTGTGCTAAAGAAACAAATTTACCTTTGGCTGGTGACAAGTACTTGAAAGAGATGGCCTTTATCCTCTTTGTCAGCCTTTATTTGGTTGGCCAACTCTACAACGGACTCACTGCAGTTATGCAACTCAATCTGCTGAAGGGTATCTATTTCTCCAATGCCATCAGCAATTTTTTCAGACATATCCATTTCGAAATTAAATACCTCATGGAGAACTAGGAGTTCAAGACTTGGAAAGCGAGAGCTATTGTCTAGCCAGTTGGATAAGTAAACTCTATTGAGTTTCAAATGCCTGAGTTTGGAAAACTCACCTTCCTCGAATGGATTCCAGACTCCATGGAATTCTCCCTCTATTTCGAGCACTTCCAAATTGGGTAAGCATTGAAGTTTCCAATTGCTCCATTTCCGATTACAACGAAGGATTAGCATCCTAAGACTAGATGGAAAACTCCATTGGATATCATCCTCTATGTCACTGGCATTCCTGACTGCAATATGCAATTCTTCCAGCTTTATCAGAAGGGCAAGATTTTCGAGTTGAGAATCAGCCAGTTGAGCTGCTCCCGAGTACCCAAGAGACAATTTCTTCATGTTACCGAACATTTCAATCATCTGAGTAGTTATCTGAAGATCTCTCACTTCAGGAAGAGTTTGTAAGTTCGTTGCCATCAAAATCTCATTCTCACCAGGTGGCTTCAAATAACAGTCATCAGGGATGACTACATGCCGAAGTGATCGCATCTTCCAGTATTTAAGGGGTATATACGACTCATACATTACATCATACACGACTAATGTTTGGAGGTATATAAGCTCTGACACTGATTCTGGAAAGAATGAGTTTTGTAAACCAATAGCAAGGTATTTCAAATAGACAAAATGTTTTGGTTCGTACATGTATTTTATGTCAAATATATCCAAAACCCTAAGGAACTTAAAGTTTTTCGGGTGGCTAGTTATTCCAAAGTGATAGTTTTTGCGACTGCTTGTGCAAAAGATCATAAGTGAACGGATTACCACTGGGTTTCTCAGGGAATGGGGTAAGTTGTTTTTGCCTAAAGAAAACTGATCAAGAGAATCTTTGTTGTATATACAGTACCGCCTCTGCTTGGAGCCCTGGTAATTTAATGGACTGCTACAATAATATAGCCTCTCCTTTTCAGATTCTTTCGTTGCATAATCTTTTAGGAGATCGTGGATAATAAAAGTTTGAGTTCGACCATTATACCTGCTCCCTTTGGAGATGATAAGTAGACTTCTGCTCACAAGATCGTTGAAATATCCTACTGCCACCTCTTCCAAGGTTTTCGATCCACTTGACTTCAGTAGTCCCTCGGCCATCCATAACATGATAAGTCGATCCACGACAATCTCCACACCTCGAGGGAAAGTTGCAGCATAGAGAAAACATGGTTTAAGGTAGACGGGTAAGTGTTCATAGCTTAATGCTAATACCTTCGAGCAGCTTTCATCAATTGTAGGTTCAGTTAAACCTATATTGCGTGAAACATCTTCCCAGTGCCCTTTTGTGATATTTCCCTTGAGTAGCCCAGCAACCACCACAATTGTGAGTGGAAGTCCCTGACAGCTTCCTGCTATGTTCTTACCAATCTTCTCTAGCTCAGAGGGACAACGTCCGTTCCCACCAAAAACGTTCTCCTCCAGTAGACGCCAACTTTGCTTTTTGCCGAGTGGATGAATTTGACACGCTGAACCAGAAGAGGACCCAACATCAGATACAATATTTGACAACCTCGTGGTCACCAAAATACTACTTCCTTCCGTCTCCCTCGGAAATATCCGGCTTAATTCATCCCATGCTTCTAGAGACCAGACATCATCTAGGACAACCAGATAGCTTCTGCCATACAGCTCTTTATGGATAAGTTGTTTTAATTCCTTATCATCACATTCTTCAAGAGGTTTCTTCTCGCTACTTTCCTCATCATCTTGCTTTTGGACAGACCCCTTACCAGTGTGCTCTTGAATACTTTGCTGACCATCTTGCTTTCGGCCAGACCTCTCACCAGTGTGATCTTGATTACTTGCGTCATCATCTTGCTTCTGGCCAGACCCCTCACCAGTGTGCTCACCTTGTTGTCGACAAGATCGCAGAATTTCCAAGAGTACTCTCCTTAAAGAGTAAGCTTGGGAAACTACTAACCACGTAAACCTCTCGAACTTCTTCTCCTTGATGGCATCTTCGTAGAGTCTTCTTGCTAAAGTAGTCTTTCCAACGCCACCCATACCAAAATTGGTATGATTTGTAAATGAGATGTGTCTTGGTCAATCCGTTCTCGTATTGCTGCAAAACCATCCTGGAATACCACAGTATTGACATCACAGCTTGCGTTGGAAGAATATGCAGAAGAATCAGGAAAATCAGATGATTCCGCGTTACTCCGCTCTTGGATTGCCACAAAATCATCCTGGAACACCACAATATTGTCATCACAGCTTGCGGTGGAAGAATGTGCAGAAGAAACAGGAAAATCTGGAGATGACTCATTTTCTGAAGAGTCGACACCATTCTTAATCCCTCCCACCTCTTCCAGAATTGAATCAAATTTTTGTAATACCTCAAGCAAGGATAAAGAGTTTGTTTTATGTTCTACTGAATCTGTTTGATGCCCTGACCAACTTAGGAAGGAATTACAGAATGCTTTTACCTTTTCTATGTGAGACTCTAAAGGAGATGAAAATGGATATCCAAGTAGAAGATCTTCAGCCTCATGTGCTCCATCAATAATCCGGATTTCTAATGGTTTGAGAGCTTCACTGAATTTAGAAGAAAAATTTTCTAGAAAATTTAGCAGGGTAGTAACATTTGCTCGAAGGGAATGAAGATGTTCTTGGCTAAATGAAGGGGATATTCATCAGGAAGAAAGGTTTCGTCAAGTGTTTGGTTGAGGGAAAGCAAAGCGGCATAAGCCCCATGGATATAGTCTATTCAAATGAATAGCCTTGAATTCAAAAGCAGAGATCAATCAGAGTGGAATAACATATACTTGGTGAAGCCAGCAAATTATGGTTAATGGCAAGTTAATTACGCTCTAGAGTCTAGACAATGACAGGTGAACTAATACTACAACAAACAACTGGGGCTAGTGGGAGCTATATACTATATAACAATTAATTATTTAGCACTACACTAATTAACAACTGGCTGGCCGGCAATTAAGTCCAAACAATTAAATCAAGTCCAAACGGTTGACCCCCCAAACACTTGACCAAAGTGGCATTTCGAAGAAACATCTTCAAGAAAAGTTAGTAGAGTAGCAATATTTTCTACAAGGGAATGAAGATGTTCTTGGCTGAAACGAAAGGGATATTCATCAGGAAGAAAGGTCTCATCTTGGCTAGTGTTTGGTTAAGGGAAAGAAGTGTGGCGGGAGCACCCGTGGATCATAATATCATGTATGAAAAACAGAGATTACTGATTATGGAGAGTAAGCAGAAACAATTAGAATCGAAGAGAGAGAATTGGTACCAGGGCAAATACTTCGTCATGTGTAGATGTACAGGTGGTTCGACAAGGGAATATACTCACACGAGCACAGAGGATATTTTTCTCATGCCGGTTACAAGTAGGCCTGTACGCGGACGATTACTGGCGGTTATTTGCCAAAGTTCTAACCGACCCGCATATGGTGGATAAGGCAAACCAGTAATCGCGGCGGATTGAACTTTCTCCCAACCGCCGCGGGCGGTTGACTAATTAATTAAGACGGACGGATTGTCGGTTTAAACAAAGAAATAAATTTTTAATACTAAAAAATTGAAATGCATTAATAAGAAAAATATCAATAGAATTTAAAGTTTTAATACAAGTTTTCTAAGTAAATAAATTCAACAAGTTTACATGAAGGGTTTATTGAATTCAACTTAGATTTCAATGACAAATTACTTACATCATAAATATTTAATAAATGTCACTATGTTTTGGAACACGAATTCTACTACATTCTCATTTTCAAAACCATACAATACAAAAAGTCGATCCGTAAATCCAGACGTCACCATTCCCGATCAGTCTTCAAAATTGACACAAAGACTACTTAGATCACAAACTCGTCTATCAAACAATTACAAGATATAACATAACTTGACCAACTTTTCATCCCGATACATAGTACAATCTCACGAATTTCCCTATTATCATCACATAAAAAGGTCGTTGGCTAAAGACCTTTTCATGAGTTAGTAATTAATTTTGTAATTAAAGGATTAATGATAAGTTTGGTATTCCCCTGTTTCAGCTAGCTAAGTAGGAATGTTTATGTTGGTAAAAATAGTACTGCCAATGTACTACTTTTGTGACAACTAACAACCCTTCCAAAAGAAACTTCCTTTGAATGCTAGTGAGTATTTTAGCAATTGAACTCGGAAGATGAAAAAAGGAGAGATAGTAGATAGGTAGAGCACTAATTAAGTACCGACTTAATGAGGACCATTCTTCCTCCTTGTGACAAGAGTTTGTTCTCCCAAGCTCCGAGCCTTGCAACCAACCTCTCTTTCACTACCTTCCAAGTTTTCTTATCTCTTCCTTTCCCTCCAACCGGAAGCCCAAGGTAGATGAAAGGAATCTTACCGGTAGCACATTAAGAAAGCTAGCCCCCTCTTCCAACCAAGAGTCTTCCACATTGATTCCCATAAGGCTACACTTTTTGAAATTGATCCTCAACCCGGTGATGAGACCTCGGTTTTGGACCAAGACCACACAAGAAGCAGAAGACTGAACGAGACGGGCCACGAGGCCCAGCAGCCTAGGAGGTCGGCGGACAAGAGGGGCGGCGGCTAGGGAAAGATTTTCCCTAGTTGGTTATTTTGATATTTATCTATTTACCTTTTTGCATAAAGACAATATTTGGTTATTATTATTCTTAGTTATCAAGTTAGGGTTTATACTCTAAAATATTCCCTTTTGCGGGCTAGGCCTGTCGTCTAATGGGTCAAAGCCTGTTAGTTTTGCTAGTATAAATATGCATGTAAGACTCTATATTTTTCATTCAGACAATAAACTTGTGAGTTCATCTCTAGATTGCGGCCTTGTGTCTTGATATTACCTTGCAACAGGGGAGATAGCCCAATATTACCGTGGTTATCGGGGAGATAGTAGCTGGAAGGAAGATTGCTCTTCAGCAACTTTCTTCGCCTAGCTGTGATCAGTTAGGGGACCGGGTAATTTTTTTGCTTTGCTTAGTCTTTCTTTATTATTTATCTATACACAATCGAGGTTCCATCAGCTTGGCATCCAGAGCTAAGTTTGAAGATCCGAAACTACGCTTCCGCAACAACAACAACAACAACGACCAACATGGACCCAAGCAAGCTCGAGTTGCACGCGTACGGGAGGAGATGGCCGGTCGACAACCATGCCAAACCGCCGGGACCGATTCGCTGGGGAGAGGAGGAGTTTGACTCCGTTTGGACTCTCGAATCTCAGATGTTCTTCAAAGAGGAGTTGCATGATGCATTGGGACGTGGAGTAGGCCACGTGCATGGCCGCACGGAGCCGAACCGCGGCAACAACGCACGCACGGAGGCGCGGCTGCACGCGGACAGCAGCCGCACGGTCAGGAAGGCGGAAGAGACTAACTCGGGGCGCGGTCTAGGGTTCTGGGAAGGCGATGGCTACGGTTTAGGCAAAAACGGAGCACGTGGGCTGGATCTAGGGTTCGGTGAACATGGGCCGATGGAACATGGGCTTGGGCCCAACGTCCGTAGGGCGGCTCTACCGGCTACGGAGGCCCAGCTAGGGATTCTCGAGCTTAGTGGATACGGACCGGATTTTGCATCAACAATGACATACCGCGGGTCGGTCAATGGAGGCATGAACAACGGACGCAAGCTCTCACTTAACGGGCCTAATCTGATCATGCTAGGGGTTGAGAAGATGAATGGCTAAGCTTCGACGAGGGCTCGTCTCAATGGATCCATGAAAAGCAAGAGGGTTGGGGAGTTAAGGCCATCGTCATCGACGACGGAGGTAAACCGAGAAAGAAGAACCCGGTGTGTTTTGGACCCGGATGTCATGCTCAAGATGTCAATGAACCATGGGCGACTGGTATGGACTGGTCATCCGTCTGCCCATCCTGCAAGGATCAGCTAGACGACATCTTCAGTTATGTAGGTAACATACCTAAGGTGAATTGGTTGGATCAACCCAAGTGGGACGTGGAAGGTCCACTCAAGGTAAGCGAGATGTGACCGTTAACATGGGAGAATGGTCAGTGGAGGCTTGAGGAATCGGAGGAGCCGATCGCAGAATCGGAAGAAATCACCGCCCAACAGGATTAGACAGTCACCATGGTGGAGGAAAAATCGACACAAGCAACCCCTACCAACACATCACCGGCAAGGAAAATCGACCTAAGAAACGACAGTGCCGATGAAGAGGAAGCGATGTTGGAATATGTCCGGCAAAGGAAGCCATCAAAGCATTATGCGGATTATGTGGTGTATGGAACGAGCAAGGGGAGGAAAGGATCAACATCACGACAAGGGGATGTAGTCAAGAGCATACGGCTAGGGAAGGAACCGGACGCACTACGTTTCCCAAGGACAATAGGGTATCGGAAATAACGGTGTGCATCTTGGTGGATAGAGGCGCATCCAGAAATTTCGTCACCTCATCAGTCGTTAACCGCTACGGTTGGCCCGTCAAAGGAGAACCGGTTGAGATTGCTATCGGCACGACTGGAGGTCAAACTTTAGTCAGCAAGAGGCGGTTCGACGACGTCCGAGTCGAAATCCACGGTAACAAGTACTATATGACTATGTACGAGCTTGCAGGTTTCCAGATACCGGAGCACATTGTGTTAGGAATGGCATGGCTAGCCAATCAGAGTCCAGTGCTAGTGCATGGTGACGCCAAGTGCATTCAAGTGGGAGCACGTACTGAGAATATCCCGTGCCTAGGGTTTGACGAAAGATTGCTACATGTGGACCGACCAGCACAGGCAAGTTACATGTGGAGGTGTGGGGAGCACTGCGACGATTCCCCTAGGACTATGGTAGTTCGAAGAAAACAGAGTTACTGGCAGCTGAACCACTTGTGTTCTCAGGTTTGGTAGGAACAAAAGGAGTATTGGTCATGGTAGATACGGATGCAAGCGCAAATTTTGTATCAACACGTGCAGTGAAGCGACTAGAGTGGCCCGCGGGACAAGTAACACCAGGAGTCACGGTTTCAAACGGCAGGAGGCCATGAAGTGCCCAGTGGGGAACAGTATGATGGGGTGAGCCTGATCATCCAACACGTTTGCTTCTTTGTGTCCTTGCGAGTGATGGATGACGACCATGAAGATTTCACCCTCGGTATGCCATGGTTACGGTCAGTAGGCACCATACTCTTCGATTTCTATCATCGGTGCATGACAATGACTTGTGAGAACCGTTGGTGTCAACTGCGAGCATTAGGGTACGTTGGAGAAGGGAACAACGAACACCCGCGAAGAGCACAAGAGGAGTACAACGATGGAAGAAACATAGGGACATGAGAGCACCCGGTTGGCGGGAGGGAGGAACAATGAAGGCGAGCCAGTGCGTGCAGGGTACTATGCATGGAACATTCCTTTTCATGTCGAGCAGCTACACCCCAGGAATGAAGCTCCAGCAAGGGCTTAAGGTTCCGTCAGCACCGACCATGGAGGTATAGCCTCTCGATTCATACTACTTAGACACGGAAGGGCCGGTAAGTGCAAGGAAGTAGGACCAGTCACTCACTGAAGGAAGCATGGTGGAATACAAGCACGAGGAAGGCTTCGGGGCCACGGCCAGGGCACAGGTTGACCTTGAGGTCAAGGTCCGTTTCAAGGAGGAGGGATGATGAGACCTCGGTTTGGACCAAGACCACACAAGAAGCAGAAGACTGAACGAGACCGGCCACGAGGCCCAGCAGCCTAGGAGGTCGGCGGACAAGAGGGGCGGGCGGCTAGGGAAAGATTTTCCCTAGTTGGTTATTTTGATATTTATCTATTTACCTTTTTGCATAAAGACAATATTTGGTTATTATTATTCTTAGTTATCAATTTAGGGTTTATACTCTAGAATATTCCCTTTTGCGAGCTAGGCCTGTCGTCTAATGGGTCAAAGCCTGTTAGTTTTGCTAGTATAAATATGCATGTAAGACTCTATATTTTTCATTCAATCAATAAACTCGTGAGTTCATCTCTAGATTGCGGCCTTGTGTCTTGATATTACCTTGCGACAGGGGAGATAGTCCAATATTACCGTGGTTACCGGGGAGATAGTAGCTGGAAGGAAGATTGCTCTTCAGCAACTTTCTTCGCCTAGTTGTGATCAGTTAGGGGAATCCGGGGTAATTCTTTTGCTTTGCTTAGTCTTTCTTTATTATTTATCTATACACAATCGAGGTTCCATCACCCGGATACCAATTCAAAGAACCTAGCTAAGCACACTTTTCACCACCTCAAGTTTTCTAAAGTAGCATGACCCAAGATAAGGGAGTCATCCGCAAATTGAAGAAGTGAGATAGGTACTTTGCTTTCCAACAAGGATAGGGTTAAAAACTCCGGTAGCACACGCTCTATTGAACATCCTACTCAACTCTTCCGCCACAATAAGATATAGGAACGGTGAAAGAGGGTCCCCTTGCCTTAACCCTCTTTGGATATTGAACTCTTTAGTAGGGCTCCCGTTGACCAAAATGGATAAGGAGGCGGTAGTGACACACTCCTTTATTCACTTAATCCAAAGCTCCCCAAAGTTCAACTCCTTCATCATCTCGAAAGAAAATCCAAACTTACGGAGTCGTTGGCTTTGGCGAAGTCGAGTTTGAGCAAGAAAGCTTTTTCTTTTCTTCTACTTGACATCATGGATTGTTTCATTGGCCATAAGAACTCCATCCAAATATTCCTTTCCCCAATAAATGCCGATTGGTTCACCGAGATTAGCTCTTCCAACACCATACTTAACCTCTTTGACAACACCTTCGCTATGATTTTATAAAGGCTATTGACCTAAGAAATTGGTCGGTAAATATCGCCAATGCTAACGGGATTGGTGCTCTTCGGGATTAAAGTGAGAGAAAATGCCTGATTAATACCTTCTTATGAGGCCTAATTTTAAATTTGTCCCTACTACTCAATCAATTACATTTTGGTATCAAATATCGTTGACCGGACTCTATTTACATAAATGTCATTGTCTCAAAACTCCCAAACCAAACAAACCTTATCCCTTAAATAATTTAATATTTTTTTCCTTTTTCTTTTCGTTTTTTTTTTCTCTATGTTTTGTTTTTTTCTTTTTTCCATCTTCTTCCTCCTTTTGCTATTCCTCCGGTACCGGAGTAATTCCGATACCGGAACCTAAGCTCCGATCAGAGCTTATTATTGGACCAAATCAAAGCTTATTATTTAATTTCTTTTTTTTTTCTTTTCTTTTTTTCCTTTTTCTTTTTAAATTTTTTTTAAAATAGTAAGGGTTGTTTGCCTGAAAGAAATTATGAAAAAGGAACATTAGTTAGAGCGCCATTTGGTCAAATTCGTGGACCAAAATGTAATTGATTGAGTAGTAGGTACTATTTTGTAATTAGAGCCACTAAGAAGGTATATTAGAAAAATTTACCCTTAAAGTGATGAAGGTACTATTAACTCCTATCGTAAGGCGCCCATTCTTGTGGAATTCTTTAAAGACTAGGAAGATGTCTCCTTTGATGATCTCCCATGAGGACGTAAAGAAATAACCATTAAATCCATCCGGACCCGGACTTTTGTCCGCACCACAATCCCACACCGCCATCTTTATCTCCGCTTCCTCAAAGGGCCTCTCCAAAACATCTCTCAAGTCGTTACTCAATCTCTTCCCTTCCAATCCGTTAAAGGCCAAGACCTCCTCACTACCTTTCTTGAAATGATCCTCAAATAAGTCTTTTATCCCACCTCTCACCTTTTCAATATCCTCCACCCACCTCCCATTAATCCTAATCCCATCCACAAGGTTCCCTCTACTTCTCTTCTTAATAATTCTATGGAAGAATTTGGTGTTGGTGTCTCCCTCTTTGACCCAATTCTTTTTTGCTTGTTGCGATAAGAGATTCGCTTTGACACCCAACAATCTTTCTAGCTCTACCGTAATGTTCCTACGAAGATTAACCTCTTCTTCCATAGACTGCGATGTTGCTTTCTCAACCGTTGTGCTTGCTGCCCCTGCTTCGTTACTACTGGTGCTTGCTGCCCCTGCTTCGTTACTGCTGTTAGTGTGCCCAGACCCCTGACAAGATGCTTCTAAGACTGATTCCGTTCTAACTTCCTCTGTTACGTGAATGCAGGTACTGTTCTGGCCATAAGAACTTGGTCGGTTCCGGTTCAACTCAAGATCCAAACCGTTGGTAAGCTGGACCGTGTTATGGTTACTCGGTAAGTGGTTCGGTTCTCTAGTGATTCGGCCAACTTCGGCAATAGAAATAGCTTCCATCTTAAGATCCGACTCCTCCAAACAAGACTCAAGAGTACCAATCCTCTCATCTAAATTCCCAAGGTGTTCTAAGTGCCAAACCTTTAGACGAAGTTTCAAAGATTTGAGTTTTTCCTTTATGACATAACTTTCCCAACCCACCACTTCATTCTTCTCCCATTCCTCCTTGACCACCTCCTTGAAGCCTTTCAATTTGGTCCATTCGTTTACAAAACGGAACAGTTTAGGACCTCAATCTCTTCCTTCCTCCCTAAGAAGTAAGGCTACATGATCCGAAATCTTTCTTTTAAGGCCAACTTGTGAAATAGTTGGCCACGCCTCAATCCAACTCTCCGACAAAAGAAACCGGTCAAGCCTACTACAACAACTACCATTGGTTCTATACCACGTGAACTTCCTTCTTCTTAGAGGCAAATCCACAGAATCCGCTTGGAGGATGAAATTATTAAAGTCCTCCATACTCCTCTTTCCTCCACCCAAAACTTTCCCTTTTCTTTCCTCCGGTAATCTAACCGTGTTGAAATCCCCACAAAAACACCAACATGGGATAGTAATAGAACCTTTTCTTCTTAGAAGAGATTCCCAAAGGACATGTCTTTCACTCTCAATACAAGATGCATAAACATTCACAATGACAACCTCAACCCCTTTCCACAACCCTTCTACACCTAAAGCACCATCTCCCCCCCCCCCCCCCCAAAAAAAAGGAAGTTTTTTGGAATACATCCGGATTCCACATCGAAAGAATGCCTCACGACTTTCCTAACGAACCAATGTGAACCCAATCGACTCTATCATTACCCCATAATTTTACCACTTCTCTTTTGGTGAAGTTCGATTTCTTTGTCTCTTGAAGACAAACAAAGTCTAGATTTTCGCCCACAATCAACTTACGAATTTCTTGTTTTTTTAGTGCACCACCTAGACCCCGAATATTGAAGGAGAGCATCTTCATTGATCACCCCCATCCACTACACCAACTTGCTTAGTTCCATCTAACACTAACAAATCTCTATCTCTTGATTCACAAGCCGATGCCAATTCAATTGCCTTCTCTTTATCATTCACATTTATCAATCCTATCCCCACTGCTAAGTTCACTACAACCCTAGCATCAACATTAGACGATCTTTTGAGAAACAATTCGTTGCCAGAACGTAATTCATGATCATTCAGACATCGTCCCCCATCTATCAAATCCTTCAAGACAATCACAGGAGTCGACCCCTTGGATACACGCAGTTTTTTCCTTTTAATTCCTAGTGGAGCCACCATCCCTAACTGATTTCCTCCCGTTCTCGACCGAGTACACGGCCTACTCTCCTGCTCTTTTCTACTCTGTGTTCCCGTTAAAAGCTTGTCTTGAGCTTGAGCTTTGGCCTCCTTCTGATGCTGTAAATTCTCGATTACTTTCAAAATCCCAAACGGGTCCAAAGACGCCTTTGGTAGAGCGGAAGTCTGCGAAAGGGAGTGGGTACTTTCGGACACAAAAGACGGGGGTTATCAGTCGCTTGGTTCACGTTTACCTTGTTAGACAAATCAACGTGCCTCTCCAAAGAATCCTCTGATTTTTTTTTTGAACCAGAATGCGGTGTGCTAAAGGATGGTGAATTATCGTTCGATTGTGGTAAGAACCCTCCGCCTGTTTTTAATGCTTCATCATAATCTAAATCAGCTAAGGAGGACGATCCCAAAGCGCAGTTCATCCCAGTTAAGAGCGCGTTCCCAGGTATACTGACTTCCACGGACTCCAGCTGCTCTAAATCGGTTTCCTCCCTTAACTGGAGGGCTGAACTATTTTGTAAGCTCTAGCCCAACAACTGAAACCCCCTGATCTTTCTGTAGCCCAATAGCCGGCCTATTCACCAAAAACTCAGGTCCAACCCTTAGAACTTCCTGTGGCCCAGACCTATCTTCCTTAAACCCCTCAACGCCACAATCAGAATCTTCTCTGAGCATATCTTCTTGGTCAATGCCTACAGTCCCACTTCCCATCAACTCTTTTGGCGTGTCTACCACCATGGATGGTGACAGATCGACTTCGTCGCTCTCATAGCTCTCTGCCACCTTATTTTGTCAGGTCCTGCTCCCGAAACCTGTTCCTCGATTGCCATATTCGAGCCATAACAACTTGAAAGTCCCAAAGTACCCTCCTCATCCTCTTTCCAGCTTTCATCATCATCTTCACTGTCAATACAATCGCCGGACGATCTCCTAGAGAAGTATCACTACAAGAAATATAGCTTTTAGCGACGGATTAATAGATACGGATGACATCCGTCGCTAAATAGCGACAGATCACTACTCGTAGCGACGGATAAGGATGAACTGCACTCTAAGCTCAGTTCGTCCTTTGGAACACCCAATCCGGCTTGCATTTAGCGACGGATTAGTTTTATCCGTCGCTAAATTGGCGATGGACTGTCCGTCGCTATTGGAGTTGACCAATATAAAAATAAAAAGGAAAGAAATTGGATAATCAACTTATAGTGACGGATAAGGTCATCCGTCGTTAGCGACGTAGCGACGGATGATATTATCCGTCACTAAGTTCTGTGTACAGATCGCGATCGTCTTCTTCCTCCCCCATTTCTTCTCTGCCTCTCTTCTCTTCTCAACCCGCGAAAATAACAAAATTTGAATCTTGAGCATTACTCATCCAAATCGAGCAATCTTGGAGTCTATTCGAAGCTAGTGGAGCAAGGAGCAAGATTGGGCATTCAATTTCATTACCCATGGACCATTTGTTCCAAAATTGAAGGTAATTTGCATAAACTCTAACTTTGAAATATTTGGGAATTCGTTGATTTTCGATGTGTTTGAGCAAATTCATGTTTATGTTTAGTTCCTACTAGGTTGTTTAACAAGTATTGAGTAGTATATTATCCTTGGACTTGATAATTTGATAGATTTATGGTGAAATTGAATTCTTGGTGATATTGAGTATTGAGTATGGATGGTAAATGTTGAAATTGAGTATTGACTATATGATGTATGGATGCTAAATGTTGAGATTGAGTATTGACTCCATGTTGTAATTAATATTATTTTGTTTAGATTGATATTTTTATATATAGGTAGTTTATCCGATGGATCGTTCTTGGATGTACAACCGTGTTGTTGATGGATTCATCCTTCCTAGTTTTGAGGAAGGCGTACGAGCCTTCATTGAATTTGCATTGGCACATCCCAATTGTGTGAGCAAAGGGTCTATAAAGTGCCCTTGCAATGCCAAAAAATGTAGGAATTTCAACTATTTGCCTCCTGCAACGGTAGTTGAACACTTGAGACGGAATGGATTTGCTCCTGGATATGCTATGGTGAGAAACTACCACCACGTCCCTTTCCAATAGACCCACAGATGATGAAGAAGAGACAAAGGAGGGGAAGTGCCTCTGACCCCGTCCAAGTTCTCAATTGTTTCCCCGACTTCGTCATGCTTCTGATGGTGAGCGGATGGAAGAGATGGTGCATAATCTAGCTGGTCCATCTTTTGCTCCTAACAATGTAGAGGAGCCACCAAATGCAGAGGACCAGAAATTCTTTGACATGTTGGAAGCTGCGAAGAAACCCATATGGGAAGGATGCCCTACACACACGGAGATGTCTTTGTTGTCTAGGCTGATGGCTAACAAGGCATTGGGTGGAGGCCAGTTTGAGGAGGCCTTCAGTGCAAATGTTCAGTTGCTACCCGAGTGTTGTCCTCAACCCAATCTAGTGCCTAAGGACTATTACCAAGCTCAGAAGAAGATGAGTATGGGGTTGCCTATGGAGAAGATAGATTGTTGTGAGAAGATGTGCATGATTTATTTGGGGAAGGACAAAGATCTACTTGAGTGCAAGTTCTGTGGCCATGCAAGATACAGTCGCTACAAAGAGGGGGCATCAAACAAACGACAGAAGAAGAATCTATCTTTCAAGAAGATGTGGTACTTTCCCCTAGCACCTCGGTTGAAGAGGTTGTATGCATCCATCACAACGGTCGATAAGATGCGGTGGCACAGTGAAAGAGTGGCTCCAAAGGATCCTAAGCTAATGGAGCACCCAACAGACACACCAGCATGGAAAGAGTTTGACAAGATCTATGGAGATTTCGCAACCGAGCCTAGGAATGTACGACTCGGGCTTTGTACAGATGGGTTTAACCCGTTCGGTAGTGAACGGATGTACTCGTGTTGGCCAGTGATGCTAACCCCGTACAATCTTCCCCATGGTGACTGCATGAAGTCACCATTCATGTTCTTGACTGTGTTGGTGCCTGGGCCAGATGATCCTGGTGTGAAGTTGGATGTATTCTTGCAGCCCCTTATCAAGGAGTTTGTAATTTCCCGCATCCCACATCGCTTAAGAGTGATTGGAATAAAGAGTATATATGTTAGACCACCACTCTCACATGGTATGAGGCCTTTTGGGTGATTTTAAAAGCAAATCCGTGCGGGCTCAGGCCCAAAGCGGACAATATCATACTGTTGAGACGTGTGTGGGTCCATCCAGGAGTAACCACGCCGGCCGGATTGGTTGGGTCGTTACAAATGGTATCAGATCCTAGACCAACCCAAAGCCCGCACCGGGTGGACGCTCGACGAGGACGTCGAGGCTTTAGGGGGGGTAGTTTGTAATGCCCCGCATCTCACATCGCTTAAGAGTGATTGGAATAAAGAGTATATATGTTAGACCACCACTCTCACATGGTATGAGGCCTTTTGGGTGATTCCAAAAGCAAATCCGTGCGGGCTCAGGCCCAAAGCGGACAATATCATACTGTTGAGACGTGTGTGGGTCCGTCCAGGAGTAACCACGCCGGCCGGATTGGTCGGGTTGTTACAGAGTTGCTCGAGTTGTGGGAGAAGGGCATCCCTGCATATGATGTCTCGAAGAAGAAGAACTTAGAGCAGCACTTCTATGGATAGTCTCTGATTTTCCAACATACTCTATGCTTTCTGGTTTGAAGACATCGGGGAGACTTTTTTGTCCCCATTGTTTAGATGATACTGATGCTTTTAGATTGACTGTGAGTGCGAAAGAGAGTTGGTTTGATTGTCATCGGAGGTTTCTAAAGCCTGACCATCCTTTCCGAAGGAACACTACCCAATTCAAGAAAGGGGAGGTTGAAGAGAAAGGGCCCCCGAAGCATCTAACTGGCAAAGAGATCCTAGCAATTATTGATGAGTTGGGTCTGGAGAAAGTGACTGAGTTAGGGTGGGAGAAGCATAACAATAAGATCAGCGAGACTTGTGGATGGAAGAAGAGAAGCATATTTTGGGACTTGCCGTATTGGAGCAGTCTTCTCATACAACACAACTTGGATTTCATGCATGTTGAGAAGAACGTGTTCGAGAACACCTTCAACACCATTTGCAACATCCTTAGTAAGACAAAAGATGCGGAGAAGTCTAGGCAGGAATTAAATACATGGTGTAAGAGGCCGGAGATGGCAAAGAAGAGTGCTGATGGAAAGTGGCCAATGGCATGCTATGCCATTGACAAGGATACTAGAGCCCGACTCTTTGATTCGGTGAAGACAATCAAGTTCCCCGATAGCTATGCATCTAAGTTGGGTACTCGTGTGGATACCAACAAGACGAAGATGTATGGGATGAAAAGCCATGACTGTCATGTGTTCATGAAGAGACTACTCCAGGTTGCAGTCCGAGAGTTGTTACCTAAGCCAGCTGTTCGGAGCGCTTTCACTGAGTTAAGCTTATTATTCAAGAATATAAGCACAAGGGCCGTGCACGAGGATGTGTTGCTTCGTCTTGAGAAGGACATACCCGTGATTTTGTGCAAGCTTGAGCGTTTCTTACCACCTAGCTGGTTTGATTCTATGGATCACTTACCTATTCATCTCCCATTCGAGGCGAGGCTTGCTGGCCCAGTACAGTATCGATGGATGTATCCATTTGAGAGGTCAGTAATGTACAAGATTTAAGTACACGTATTTGATACCTTATATAGATATGCATGCAAGTCTAACAATTACATGTGTCACAGGTATTTGGGTAAGCTGAAGAGATTTGTGAAGAACAAAGCGCAGCCTGAGGGATCGATTGCAAATGCTTACTTGCGAGCGGAAACTGGAACCTTCTGCTCCTACTACTTCCAGGACGACATCCAGACAAAGGCTAATAAGCCTGCTCGCAATGCAAACACCTTTGTGGTGCAAGAGGATCATGATGTTGCTCCTTCCATCTTTAGGGTGTCAGGGAGCCCTTTGGGTGAGGAAAAAAGTGAATGGTTGAGTGATAAAGAGCTTAAGGCAGCTCATCACTATGTCCTCCAGAACTGTAAAGAGGTCAGGCCATTCGACATAATATTCAATACGTAAGTACCTTTATCCTTTCACTTTGTAAATACTATCTCCATTGGACACCCACTAAATGATACCTTCTGATCATTACTTAATTATCCGAAGTGCTTTCAAAGAGCGCTGTCTGCGAGAGGATCCACTCATGGCAGATGACACCATTGAGTATGACCGTACCATGAGGTTGGAAGCTGAATTTGCAGATTGGTTCAAGGCCTATGTCAGAAATGAAGAGAACAGGGTTGATGATCCATATCTCCATGCCCTTGCCGCTGGGCCATATAGATTGGCACACACATATGAAGGTTACATAGTCAATGGCTTGAGATTCCACACGGTTGGCCATTCTAACTCGGCCATGGCAACCACCAACTCAGGGGTTTCTGTCAATGCAGCATATACAGGATCACCTGACATGTTTGATTTCTACGGGAAGTTGAAACGAGTCATCAGACTTGAATACCCCAGAACGCCTAAGAAAAGGCTCTTCCTCTTCGAAGTTAATTGGTATGATCCTACTCCAGAAGGTACAAGGATGAATGAGCAGAGTGAATCGGTTGACATTAACTTGAAGAGGAAGTATAGGAAGTATGAACCTTTTATCTTGGCTACTCAATCACGCCAGGTGATGTATCTTCCAAATCCCACCTTGAAACGGTCCCAAAATGACTGGGTGGCTGCTATCCATATACGTGCACGCTCCAAGGTGGAGTACATTGAGGATGATGACTCAACGACTAACTCCTACCAAGAAGCGAGTGTGAACTTGGGTGCACTTGATAGGAACCCCGTTCATGTCATGGATGAAGGCATACATCTTCACGATGGCACATTTGTGGACTTAGCCACAGGCGATGAAGAGGGTACAAACTATACTTACATGTATTGTCTGTGTGATTTATTTGTTTATGCACTAAGTACGAAAGTTTTATTAATTACTGAATAAGTTGCAATTGATGTGTACATATGAACTTACATCTTTCATTTTGTATGGTTTCTTTGTCTTTGCAGATCCCCTCCTTGGTCCACTTCAGCCTCCCATGCCAGCTGTGTGATTCACAATGCCTTATTGCTATCATGATACGTTTACAAACTGGTTCATTGGTGTGAGTGGTATGTTAGCCACTGTATGTGTTTGGGTGATATGTTAGTCACCATGTGTTAGTGAATTTAGGGCTATGTGAGTTGTATGTTGATTCAGGTTCAATTTTTTAACTTTCTCCTTTTCATTTTGTTTTTACAGGCATGTTCATGTAGATTGGGATCCTTTGGACTTGGACTTGTTACTTTGCAATGTTGGATTATTAGAGTTAGCAATTGCATGCATTGTAACTAGTTTAGAATCTTCGACACCTTATATACATTCGTGTGCAATGAACTTCGAACATTTGTCTATTTATATTAATGATTTTTCACCATTTTGAGTTTACTTTATGACTCGTTTCAATGAGGATTATGGACAATTGATGTATATACTGTATGTACAGGTTTTGGTATTATAAATTGGCTGTCAAAATAGGGAATTTTTTTTTTTTTTTTACCCTCCAGATTTAGCGACGGATGATGTTATCCATATCTATATATAGCGACAGATTACGTTATCCGTCTCTATATATAGAGACGGATGAAATTATCCGTCGCTAAAGAGCTTGAACCACATATAGACACCTGTCACTCCGTCTAGCGACGGATAAGTTTATCCGACGGATAAGTTTATCCGTCGTTATATATGGAGACGGATAAGTATTCCGTCCCAACTTTGGTCAACGATGAAGTTTGCGACGGATCGTTTAATACACCGCTGAAAATAGCGATTATCCGTCGCTTATTTCATTAGCGACGCCACTTTTCGCGACGTCCTATTTAGCGACGGAGTCTCCGTCGCTAATGCCTGTTAGTGACGGATCGGTGACTGATAGCGACGGATGGTGTCCGTCGCTAAATCCGGTTTTTCTTGTAGTGTATTCTGATTTATCTGTGTCCGAAGCATGATCTAGGCGCTCAACACGATCAAGGCCCATACAGTAATCTTCCCCTGAACGGAACAGAAAAATCTGCTCCGGCTCCAATTCTTCCACCATGTTAATAGTAAAGATTTCATTTTGCCGTCTGAGAATTGAATTGACTCTAATAACTTCAAACTTGTTTGTTTCGATTAAGACTTTTCCTTTGCTAAAGTCAATCTTCCCACTTGTTACCAGATGAATTTCAATCACCTTACCAATCTTTTCCCCCAAACTTCTAAAAGTCGAATCTGACCAAAGATGAAGCGGAACCCCGAAGATAGAAATCCAAGTCCTTCTCAGCTTTACTGTTTCTTTAGAGGACCAAGGTCTGAGGTTTTTAAACCAACAACTCAACCACAATTTTTCCTCCTCCAAAAAGATTTTGTGAGCTTGCTCATTGGGCGGTACTAGTAGCCAAGACTCCAATGAAAATTTTGCCACTTTGAAATTTTTGTGACCATTAACCTGTAGTAGATTGATTAGCTGCTGGGGTTTGCGAGCTTTAACATTCTCTCCAATAATACAGTTTTTTGTCCAGTTTAGATTTTTGAAATCCTCTGTTGACTGACAGGAAGTTTCGATCGGAGGAAGACTGTTCAAGTGGAGGAAGCTCCTGGTTAGAGACTTGTGCATTTGAATGGTCAGACTAAGAAGTGGCCGCTGTAGACCTACTAACGGATTGATCAATACCACTTCTACCTAAAAGCGACCGGTTTACTGGATGCTTTCCTCTAGAAGTGGTGGATGCAAAACTATGACTGTAAGTGTCACTCCTTGCGTAAGTAGCCAACAGTTTAAAGGAACCGATCCAAAGACGCTTCACTTTGATGAGGATCTCAACATCGTTGCTGCCTTTGGTGAAACGGACAAAGGCGAAGTTTTTTCCATATTTGTTCTTCTTCCTAGGGATTACGATCGAAGAAATCTCCCCCAACTTCCCTAAATCCTTGCGCATCTCCCTTTCATCCCACTCATCTGGGAAGTTCGAGAGGTAAAGGTTCAGAAATTTGTCGCAGATTTTCTTATTAAAAATCTCCTCTTGCCTTTCTTGCTCTCTCTGTTTTCTTGAACGGACTCTGGTCCAGCCTAGAATGACTTCTACGCCTATCTCTCTCTCTCCCCCACGTGTTTCCCCTCTCTCTCTCTCTACTCATTTTTTTATATTAATTACGTATGTAATTGGGACATACAATATGACACATTAAAACCATAGCACGATCTATTAAAACTACAACATAATATCTTAAAACCATAACGAAAGCTTTAAATTCTAAAAACTTAAAACCACAACATAATCTATTAAAACCAAAACGGATATGGTATGTCCGTCCGATCAGACCGGTTAACTCAAAAAACCGCGAGAAAACCAAAAAATATGGAATTTCCATTTTTCCATTAGTTTAGGAAAAACCACTATTTCCCGAACTTTAGCAATCCGTAATGGCCGAGAAAACATAAATCAAACAATTCCAAGTTTCCAACCATAAAATATGAGAATATAGGAGGAGTTCAAATTAATTACAATAGCAGCTGGGCTATACATAGAGTCGTCCTCCTCACCAGTTTCACTCGTTATTTAGATTTATTATTGTTCCCAAACTTATTATACAAAAATAAAGCTGTTTCAAATTCACAATTCACACAAATAAATGGGAGCATAATTACTTTGCCAACATAACCCTCACAAACTCGTCGTAGTTAATTTGACCGTCACCATCAATATCTGCTTCCCTGATCATCTCATCTATTTCCTCATCAGTCAGCTTCTCACCAAGGTTTCTCATCACGTGATGTAGCTCAGCAGAAGAAATGAAACCGTTTTGATCCCTGTCAAAGACACGAAAGGCTTCTTTAAGCTCCTCCTCAGAGTCAGTGTCCTTCATCTTTCTGGCCATGAGGCTCAGAAACTCCGGGAAGTCGATGCTTCCATTACCATCAGCATCCACCTCATTGATCATGTCCTGGAGCTCAGCCTCAGTCGGATTCTGCCCAAGGGATCTCATCACTGTACCAAGCTCCCTGGCCGTGATGCAACCATCACCATCCTTGTCGAATAGGCTGAAAGCCTCCTTAAATTCAGCAATCTGGTCGTCTGTAAGTTCATCATGGAACAGTTGAATTTCTTGCTTTGGTTTTCTGCAAAATGTTGATAAATATGAGCAACCTCTATAGTTTGACAACAATAAGTACAATTTGCCCCTGTTAATGTTATCTAAAGCTTCATAATTAAGACAAATCACAGATTCACAGCTTCAAAGAACTTAGGGGGATACATTACAAAAAGAATTACTTCTTCTGGTGAAAAAGAATATAGTCTTTTATATAAACATTTAAAAACACTGAAGCACAATCCAAGTTATATATTGCAATTGTGCTAAAGAAACAATTTTACCTTATTTCGCCAGTGACAAGTACTTGAAAGAGATGGCCCTTATCCTCTTTGTCAGCCTTTATTTGGTTGGCTGATTCCACAATGGATTCGCTGCAGTTATGCAACTCAATCCGTTGAAGGGTATCTATTTCTCCAATGCCATCAGGAATTTCTTCAGACTTATCGATATTGAAATTACATATCTCATGAAGTACTAGGACTTCAAGACTTGGGAAGCGAGAGCTATCGTTTAGCCAGTTGGATAAATAAACATCATTGAGTTTCAAATGCCAGAGTTTGGAAAACTCACCTTCCGTGAATGGGTTCCAGACTCCCTGGAATCCCCCCTCTACTTCAAGCATTTCCAAATCGGGTAAGCAGTCGAGTTTCCAATTGCTCCATTTCTGGTTACAGCGAAGGATTAGCGTCCTAAGGGTTGGCGGAAAACTCCACTGGATATCATCCTCTATATCACTGGCATTCCTGACTGCAATTTGCAAATCTTCCAGCTTTATTAGATGGACAAGATTTTCGAGCTGAGAATCAGCCAGTTGAGCTGCTCGAGTGTACCCAAGAGACAATTTCCTCGTGTTACCGAACATTTGAATCATCTGAGTAGTCATCCGAAGATCTCTTACCTCAGGAAGAGTTTGTAAGTTCGTCGCCACCAAATCCTCATTCTCACCAGGTGGCTTCAAATAACATTTATCAGGGATGACTACATGACGAAGTGATTGCATCTGCCAGTATTTAAGGGGTATATACGACGCATGCATTACATCGTATATGACTAATGTTTGGAGGTTCATAAGCTCAGACACTGATTCTGGAAAGGGTGAGTTTTGTAAACCAATAGCAAGGTATTTCAAATAGACAAAATGTTTTGGTTCGTACATGTATTTTATGTCAAATGTATCCAAAACCCTAAGAAACTTGAAGTTTTTTGGGAGGCTAGATCGACCAAAGTGATAGGTTTTGTGAGTGCTCGTGCAAAAGATCATAAGTGAACGGATGACCACTGGGTTTCTCAGGCAATGGATTAAGTTGTTTTTTCCTAAAGCAAACTGATCAAGAGAATTTGTGTTGTATATGTTGTACCGCCTCTGCTTGTAACCACAGTAATTTAATGGACTGATACAATAACATAACCTCTCTTTTTCAGCTTTTTTAGTTGCAAAATCCCTCAGGAGATCGTGGATATTGAAAGTTTGAGTTCGACCATTATACCTGTTCCCCTTGGAAATTATAAGTAGGCTTCTGCTCACAAGATCATCCAAATATCCTACTGCCACCTCTTCCAAGGTTTTCTCTCCACCTGATTTCAGTAGCCCCTCGGCCATCCATAACATGATGATTCGATCAGCAGCAATCTCCACATCTTCAGGGAAAGTGGCGGCGTAGAGAAAACATGGTTTGAGGTAGACGGGTAAGTGTTCATAGCTTAATGCTAATACCTTTGAACAACTTTCATCGATTGAAGGTTCAGCTGAACCAATATTGAGTGAAATCTTTTTCCAGTACCCTTTTGTGATATTTCCCTTGAGTAGCCCAGCAACAACCACGATTGTGAGTGGAAGTCCCCTACAGCTTCCTGCAATCTGCTTACCAATGTTCTCTAGCTTAGAGGGACAACGACCATTCCCACCAAAAATGTTCTCCTCCAGTAGGCGCCAACTTTGCTCTTCGCCGAGAGGATGAATTTGACATGGTGAACCAGAAGAGGACCCAACATCAGATACAATATTTGACAACCTGGAGGTCACTACAATCCGACTTCCTTTGGTTTTCGTAGTGAATATCCTGTTCAATTCCCCCCATGCTTCTGGAGACCAGACATCATCTAGGACAACCAGATAGCTTCTGCCATACAGCTCTTTGTGGATAAGTTGTTTTAATTCCTTATCATCGCATTGTTCAAGAGGTTTCTTCTTGCTACTTTCCTCATCATCTTGCTTTTGGTTACTTTCCCCGCCGTCTTGTTGTTGGTTACACCCTTGATCTGTGTGCACTTGGTCACTTTCCTCACCGCCTTGCTCTTGTTTAGACCCTTCACCTGTGTGCTCCTGGTTACTTTCCTTGCCCTCTTGCTTTTGGTCAGAACCCTCACCCGTGTGCTCCTGGTTACTTTCCTCACCATCTCCATATTGTTGCCAGGATAGCAGAATTTCCAAGAGTACTCTCCTTAAAGAGTAACCTTGGGAAACTACTACCCACATAAACCTGTCGAACTTCTTCTCCTTGATGGCATCTTCGTAGAGTCTTCTTGCTAAAGTAGACTTCCCAACACCGCCCATACCAACAATCGGTATGATTTGTAAATCAGATGATTCTGCATAAATCCGTTCTCGAATTGCCTCAAAGTCATCCTGGAACACCATTGTATTCACATCACTGCTTGTGGTTTTAGAATTTGTAGAGGAATCAAGAAAATCTAGAGATGACTCATTTTCTGATTGGTCGGAACTGTTCTCAATCTTCTTCACCTCTTTCAAAATAGAATCAATCTCTTGTAAGACCTCAGGCAAAGATGCAGAGTTTCTTCGATTCTCTTCAAATTCTTTTTGACGTTGTGAACTGCATATGGAGATGCAGAATACGATTATGTTTCTTATGAAAGTGACTGCAGGAGATGAAAATGGAAAGCCAAGTATAAGATCTTCAGCTTCATGTGCTGCATCAATGATGCGACTTTCTAAAGGGTTAACAGCTCCACTGAATTTAGAAGAAAAATCTCCGAGAAAATTCAGCAGGGTTGTAACATTTGCTCGAAGGGAATGAAGATGTTCTTGACTGAAACGAAGGGCATATTGATCAGGAAGAAAGGCCTCGTCAAGTGTTTGGTTAAGGGAAAGCAATGCAGCATATGCCCCCATGATGATATCAAAAGCAGAGTAAATGGAGAAACAGAGAGTAAACTTCACATTGTAATGAAGGAATGATTAAATCAGAATAGGGTGATTGAGGACATGATTAGATTATATAAGGGCAACTAGTTAATTAAGTATTATAAAATTATGGAATGTGTACCTAACAAACCGCCAGTTGCGGACAATAATCAATTTGGGATCTACCCATGACTTCTTAAATTTTGCAAGTCTCATCTCATCTTGTTACTAGCTTACAAACACTTTTTTTTTAAAGCGGCAAAACGAGCGTCAATAATGGTTCCCCATTTATTCCGTGGTGAAGATTACAAACACTTTGACATTCTAATTTATGACAATAATGTCCGTATCACTTCAAAATCATTTTATTTTGTAAACAACAATTTTTTAATTAAACACTTAAAAAACACCGTACCGCTCCAATATTACAAAGAGTATGAGAGATATTGTTAGATGGGATTTTCTACGGTTAGGCAGGACAACAAGCCCCCAATGAAAAGTAAAAGGTGACACGTCATTTGCCTTCGTCAACCCTTCACCATAAGTTGAAATAATTATTTTTATTTATTTTTTCAATTAAATATAAATTGACTTAAATAACCTTGAATAAAAATAATAAATAAGCTTATTAAAATATTAAAAAATATTTACATATATTATTATTATTATTTATTATTTTTGGGCCTATAATTGGGCTTATGACGGACCGGGCCGGGGCCAGAATCGGACAGGGTAAGGCCCGCCCCTGATCCATATCCGATCCTGGCATCTATTTAAAAAAATAGTAAATTTAATGTTGCATGTAGAATTTGAACCCAGACCACCACAATGGAAGTCACCTTACTTAACAAATATCCAATTTGGTCGAATTGTTGATGTTATAAATATAAGTAATATATTTTATATAATGAAAACATTTTATACTGTTGCATTTCAGTGTATATTATTAATCTTAAACTACAATAATTTACTTCTTATTGTATTTGAATTGCTTTTTTACTTTGGTAGATCGACCAATGAAATTACTCATTATTTTAACCTAAACAATGTTCACACTTACCTAAGTGTCACATTATGACTAGTTTGTAAATGAGTTGTCCAGTTGAAATATTATTTATGGATTTTTTTTACATTTATATTAAATAATAAACTAATTGACAGTAATAACGAATAAAACAACATATGGCTTGTTACATATATGAGGCTACTAAGTTGCTTCTATAATTGTGATAGAGTTAAGACAATGTAAGTTGCTATCTATGAGTCAGAAGGTTTCACTCCTTTTATAGTGAATGTTTCATTGGAGAAGATTACGACACTTATCCATTATCTCGTATCTCTGTGATAGTCATCATTTGTTAGTTTGTTGAGGAGTATCCATTTGGAGCTCAAACTATGTCCTGTCTCAACCTCCGAAAGATACTTTGGAGTCATGAGTTTATAGGATGAGCTTTGTTTAATTTGTCTTTTGGAATTTATTGTGGAATTGTTCGAAGTGGGCTTTATTAGGACTTGCTAAAGAGATATGTGATACTGTTGGTCCCTTTAGACAACAAGTAAAGACTGGGAGGGGAGGTGAATAGTCTTTAAAACTTTTTCGTGTCTAAAAACTTTCTCAGTAAGTACTTATTACTTTTTGATGACAGTGTTTTTTATACTATCATTCGGGTGTTTTTCACCAATTTAGCTATCCTCTTGCATGCATTTTAGTGCATTTTGTTAGAATAGTGTCACGTTTCCATTTTCTTTGTTATTTTCAGGATTTAGGTGAAAGTCGCACTTTTGGATATGAATCATGGCGAAACATTGAAGTTTTGGTGCTACAAAATCACTCGTGGTGTGTCAAGGAGTACCGGGACGAGTTTCCAGGCCAAAAGACCAAGTTTCGGAGCTCAAAACCATGCCCAAGGCCAAGGAGAACATGAAAGATTCGAGATATCTTGTATGAGGCGGAAACGGTAGTTCATTCGAAGTTCGGATGAAGATTTTGGAGCCTTTGAAGTGAAATCTGGAAGTTCCATTTGCATAGTCTCAGTAATTTGGGCACCATTCTTTTATACAATATTGGATTGGGATGAGGTTCCAACCTACGCATAGCTAACTCGAAGAGCTATTCAACGGTGGGTCTTACGTGCCAATCCGAGTTCGGACACTCCCGGAATCTCTGTTCGAACTTAGAGGAAAAACTGGCAAACTTGTTGCCAGCCACAGGCGGGCCGCCTGTGACGGGGGGCGGACCGCCCCTCAGATTCCGGAATTTGGCGATATTTTATATATATAAGTCGAATTTTCAGATCTTAGATCATAATTTTGCAGACATAAACCCTAGAGCTTGTTCTGGGTTTTCTTTCAATTAGAACTACTTTATCTTAGCAATTTGGAGCACCAAGGTAGAGATTTGGACATCTTTTGATCTCACCTTGCTAGAAACTTGTGAGTTTAGCAATTCATCGGAGATTGACAACCCTCGGTGGTAACTTTGTATCTCACATTTTTCATACTCTATCTTTCAATTCAATTATGTTTTCATCTATGATTGCTATTGTTGATCTTGATTTCGATATGAGTGGCTAAATTTCTAGTTGGTGATAGTATGTAAATTCATAGCTAGGGTTCATATTGTGCATGATTGAGCTTCTGAATCTTTTACTTGTATAATTGTTTTATTCGATTCATTGATCCAACTAAGCTAAATATCTTCGTATAAAAGTGTTAGAAACACCAGGACAATTCAAGATCATCGATTCAATAATTATAATTATCAAGTACTGCTTGAACTGAGCCTGACAAACTTAGCCAAGTATTAGTATAGATAGGAAGCTTTCAAAATACATGTCTACAAATCTGTCTTTTGGTGTTTGTTAATTCGAATTACTTTTAAAGCAGGTCGTGTTGCACTTTCATGCATAATTAGAACCCGATGCTTAGAATGAGCATACTATCACCAGCTCTCATCATATATTGTTAAGTTAAGCTAAGTTGAATTTGTTTTCGGAGTTTATATAGTAGTTATTGTAGTTAAAACTAGTTAAGTCCCTAGAGATCGACACTCGAGGTCATCTTACCTCTACACTACGTGTTTTATGTAGTTGTGAGTTGCCCTTTGGCTAAAACAAATTTATTTGATTGTTCGAGTCTGACAATCTCGTTCATCACTTTTCAGTAATGAGGTTGCTAGTACTTAACTTTCTCAACAAAGACTTATTACTTTTCAATAATGAGTTTGCTGATACTTAAAGTTCAGAGTGCGAAAGTCTTTTACAATAAGTGATTTGACAGAAACCAATTTCAGAAAGTAAGCAAATAAAACAAAGTAAACACAGTAACTTGCTGAAAGTAAATTGCGGTAAGGTAAATCACACAAACACTTTTATAGTGGTATCTGAGGGTGGCGTAATCCCTCAACTAATCCACTTTGTCCTTTCTAGGACTGAATTCACTAGGTCAGATGATGATCCTTACAACACCTACACACTAGAATTCTCAAAAACCAAAGCACACCAGCTTTGTTTTCAACCTAACTAGAGAACTGTAACCTTGTTCTCCACCAAACTTGGGACACTTATCTGCAAAACTATGCCTGATTAGTTCCCCCTGACAGACACGCCTTAAAGGTGATTTTTATCAGTTAGATAGATTTGGGATGAGATTACTGAAATTAATTTTTCAGTTAATATAATCAATCTGAGAAACTCAACTTCACAATACTTTGCAGTAAGCAAGTATATTGTTTCTTGGTGTCAAGACTTGTTCTTGTTTATAGGAAAGAACACTTAACTAATTTCTTAGCTTTAATATTCTACTTAATCTTCACAAGTAGCTTTGGTTTCAAACTTAAGGTTTGAGTATTTAAGCACAAGTGAGAATTTGATCACGTTGTTGACACACCCTTCTACTTAGCCTAAGGACCTCTATTTATAGTGTCTCAAGGGAGCCAATTGAATTTGAATTCTAGGACTTCAACCAAGAGATGTCACTATCTTGTTGTAAGGTCACTTTCAGCAACATCTTCTTTTGTCTTCAAGTCTTCAGATCTTCAGAATTCGTGCTTTAGCATTTAATGCTCTTTGAATTTCAAATGTGAACGTTGGAGCCAAAATGTAAGCGTGATTCAGCAAGGAGGTCACATGTGTTATGAGTAATCAAGTATACTCAGTTCAGAAAGTTCAACCTACTTTGTCATATAGATTTTCACTTAAACTGACTGGTTGCTAAGTTTCTCACTTTCTGAGATAACATGTGCCTTTGTAGATACCTTTCTCAGAAATCTTCTATGTCTGCAGTCTTCAACTTTCTGAGCAGTTCTAGGTCTTCAATAGTTTGTTTTTGCAAACAAAGTACATCATCAGCAAGAAAGCTACAATAACTACAATAATCCCCTCAATCTAGTTGTAGTTATTGTGAATATCCCTATAATAACTACTAATTTGCAAACTCTGTCATTCCTGGATAGCTTATTAGAACCCCGAAGTATACTGATATCCACAACCTCAGTGCGATGTGCTGTACCTACTAATCCTTCATAGAAACTAAGTACCTCAGCTTCGATTTCAGAGTATGAATAGAGAACACGGTCTGTGGTAGTTTCCAGTTTATGGATACCAGCGTTTTTGTTTTTCTCGCGGACAGAAGCATGAAAGTAGGTTGTGTTCCTATCTCCCAGCTGTAGCCAATCAATTTTGGCTTTCT
Organism: Plantago ovata; assembly: GCA_028274465.1. NCBI lineage: Eukaryota > Viridiplantae > Streptophyta > Magnoliopsida > Lamiales > Plantaginaceae > Plantago > Plantago ovata. Next base: position 5,929,174 of record CM051458.1, read on the forward strand.
GTTTCACCTTCCTCCAGATCAAGCCATTTTTCAAGAGTTTTGCTTTCCGCTTTGATGTTTTCAATTACACGGCCATTTGTTCTATCATCAAGCAGCTCGACTTGTTGCCTTGATAGTTCAATCTTCTTGGTGATGCTAGTAACCTGTGAAGTCAAGCCCCTTAAATGCCGTTGGAGAAATTTCAGCTTTTGCCATACTCGTTCCTGTGCGGTGCCAGAACGTTGGACGGACCAGCCACTACGTATAGTAGGCAAATAATCTGGGAGATCAACCACATAGTTGAGAAAACGGAATGACTTTGTTACCGGTGGATTGCTGATGAGGTTCGCAACTCGCAGTGGTGAGTGATCTGATAATCCCGGCGTGAGAATTTCCACTGCCACATTGGGGTCGCGTTGAAACCATGTCACATTGGCCAAAGCATGGTCTATACGGGAAGAAACCGTGCCATTTGACCATGTGAATCCACTACAAGAAAACAGGAAAATAGCGACGGATGCCATCCGTCGCTATTGAGGCCCGATACGTCGCTATACGGGCTTAGCGGGCCCTCCGTCGCTAAATAGGACGTCGCGAAAAGTGGCGTCGCTAATCCATTTAGCGACGGATCGGGCCTATCCGTCTCTAAATTTAGCGACGGATAAATCTATCCGTCGCTCAATTGGCGTTGACCAGTTGAGCGATGGATGAGTTTATCCGTCGCTAAATTTAGAGACGGATAAGCTCATCCGTCTCAAAATCTGATTTTTTGAGAAAAAATTAATTTTATTAAATTTCTATAATTCACCTACAATATAATAAAATATTAAAATGTATATATTTTTTAAATGCAATAAGGGTGCTGCGAGAATCGAACTCGCGACTTCTCGCATTTAGCGAAAATCATACCACTAGACCAAACACCCATTTTCTTCACCAAAATAATCTCTACACGAAAATAATTAAGAAACATACTAATAGAAAAAATTAACATAATAAAATAAAAGATATGCATATCCACAATGTAAATTATTACTTGAAGGCAACACAATACTCATGAATCATACTCAAGCATGGATAAAATTGAACCAAGGCCTAATAATTAGGAGTAAAAACATGGAGATATTTGAATTTTTGGAGCCATAGTTACACCAAGAACAAGAAAACTTAATCAATTGAAAAAGATGCAAACTGGAAACCAATCCATGAAATAAATAGAAGCAAAAAAGCTATAAATAAAAACAAGCCAATCCAAGTGCAACTATAGTGATTAAGACTTAAGAGGTCATGTACCTGTTATGCACATAAGGACACCTCCAAGCGAAATACATCTATCTTTACCAGTGTAACTGAAATCCACCCACCCATCAATTAATAGGCCAACCAATATGATGCAATCAGGTAATACTACGCCACCTAAAATAAGAGATAGTTTAGGATCAGGTTCATACATAACTAGAGCATTAAGCTATTTAAAAATTAAACATGCAAATTATAGTTTAGGATCAGGTTCAATTTTGCTTGACTATAGTATCAAATTAAACATGCATATTATACTCTCACAAACCATAGTCCATAAGCTAGATTAAATCTACTTATACTCCAAAAAATCTCCATGCAAATTCAACACTAGTAAATCTACTTTTACTACTCCTTATCATTCTGTTGTGATGTTAACAAGTTTTGATGGAGGAACCAAATTCCTAGTAAATCTCACTGCAAATTCAACACTAGCGAGAAGCACTCATAAAAAATAAGAGAAATGAATTCACAAATCATAGAAAATAGTATGTGTCTTATTCTTCGGCATTTTAGCAAGCTAAAGAAAGCTAAAATTATGATTCTATCTCAAATCATACTCCAAATAATGCAAATTGGCGGCAATCAATCAATCAATTTACACAGATTATATCAAAGTATACATTATCATCAGGATAATTGATTAATTATTCAAAGCAAATGAAACCAAACACCAAAGAAACCAGGCATCTTTATCATCAATAGTATCACTTTCTTCAGCGACTAAAAAAAGATAGGAGTTCATCAGCCTTACCGGAAAAGGCAGAATTAGATAAAGCCCCCTTCAGCAACTAATAAAAGAAAAAGAGAAAAAATCGCATCAGAATAGAACGACGAAGAATAATCCAGGTATAATCACTTTCTTCTACAATTACCCATTACCAATTAATAAGAAACGAATTGAAGAAACCCATCAAATGCGGCTCAAAATACGAAAGAATACTTACCATGTGGCTCGATCTTGGGTGGTTCACAGACGTCGATCTGGCGGTGGTGGAAAGTCAAGTGGGGTGGTGCGGTGGTGGGGATCTGGACGGAGGGTTTTGGATTGCGGCCGGTTTGGGGAGATTTTGGAGGAGAATTCTTTTTTTTTTTTCATTTTAACTTAGCGACGGATGGCACTCATCCGTCGCCAAGCCCGCAACTAATTTTCCTTTTCCATTTATTTAATTCAGAGTCAACAGGACATTGTGACGGATAAATTCATCCGTCGCAAAATTAGCGACGGATAACATCATCAGTCGCTAAATATCAATCAGATTTGTACTCGTCGCTAAAATTACCGATCCGTCGCTATTTTGCGACGGATCGCATCCCGTCACTATTTATCCGTCTTTATTTGACTAATTTCTTGTAGTGATCTGCCCCATGGGTATCAACGGCCAAAAGACCAGCAGACATCATCATATTATGCAAATCAACATACTCAGATACATGTACCTCATTACCACCTTCCCGATCATGAATGCTCGGTACATTGTTTAGATCACCAATGCAAAGCCACACTCCATTAATGTTTTGCGCAAAAGTTTGGAGGGCCTACCAAAGATTACGTCGATGTTCGAGTTGGTTATGAGCATAAATAAAGGTAACATATCCTTTATCTACGCCATCCACACCCCAAAGTTGACAGTGAACCATTTGATCAGTGCAAGAAATCATACTAACCCTGACTTTACTTCGATCCCAGAGCACCCAAATCCTGCCAATTTGCATGTGCTACGTAGTTATCAAAGTATTGCCAGCGATTACCCCATTTTCGTCTGATCTTATCCACATTTTGAAATTTCACATGAGTTTCAAGGAGAGCAGATATGCTAATGTTCATACCAAGGAGACGGAAGCCGATCTCTTTATGTCTAGTCACCTTGTTTAGCCCCCTGACATTCCAGACGATCATTTATGACGATCATGTCCCGCGTTAAGTGCAGTTCCATGACTTAACGGAGCAAAACCGTTTCCAATTGTAACATTGTTTCCATCCGTACGTAATTAATAAATCTAACAAGGCGTTTAGATGAAATTAGCCCTAAATAATCCATCAAAATTTTGAATGTTTAATGTTTAACGGTACTCTTCAAGCAACTAATTATGATTGATGACATGTTACCTAATAATATAGTTTAACACCATATATATTACTTCCTCCGTCGCAGTATAAACTTCTCATATGCTATTGTTGACTCTCTTTAGTCTCTGTTTAACTCTAAATCAATCCTAAATCGTACAGGAAAATCAAATATTTGAACTTATATTATTGAAGTGTAAATCTTAAATTATCATAATATAATTTTTAAAATTACTTTTTCAATACGAATTAGATTAATTCGGAATAAAATGGAGTCTAAAAGAAGTTAACAAAATTAAATGGAAAGTTTATATAGGGACGAAGGAAGTACAACTCTGGTGATGTTACGATATGATGGTAAGCTTATAGTATTAGCCTATTAGGTACATGTCATTAATCCTTGACCAATAATACATAATAATGTACTCTTAATTTCTACAGCCAGTTTGTAAAGAATTAAAGAGATTCAGCCAGCCATGCTAATGCCACTAGCCGTCTATCAAGGCTGCCAGCTAAAACTAAAAAAATAAGAAACATGGTGGTGCAAGGCTGCCAGCTAAAACTAAAAAAATAAGAAACATGGTGGTGGATTAATAATACATTATAAACCAATGAGGTTTAGCTCAATTGGTTAGACTGAGGTGTCATGACACTAGAGGTCATAGGTTCAATTCTCGCCAAGTGCGGGATTATTTATAGTTTATTACTAACTTTGTAATGCTACTTGTGAAATTGTAATGGTTCGATTATTAAAAATAAATTAATAATACATTATAATGTACTCTTAATTTCTACGGCCAGTTTGTAAAGAATTAAAGAGATTCAGCCAGCCATATGCTAATGCCACTAGCCGTCTATCAAGGCTGCCAGCTAAAACTAAAAAAATAAGAAACATGGTGGTGGATTAATAATACATTATAATGTACTCTTAATTTCTACAGCCAGTTTGTAAAGAATTAAAGAGATTCAGCCAGCCATATGCTAATGCCACTAGCCGTCTATCAAGGCTGCCAGGTAAAACTAAAAAAATACTTCCTCCGTTTCATTAAAAAGTTCCTAAGCGAACTATTTATCGCGACCTTTGACCACGTATAACTCCTAAATTACATTAGAGAAAAATATAATAAAATTATATTGTGAAACTAAATGGAGTATATTTTCATAATCAACTTTTAATTTATATTGATACAGTTTAATTTAAAAGTTATACGTGGTCAAATGTCGAGATGAATAGTTCCCTTAGTAACTTATTAATGAAATGGAGGTAGTAAGAAACATGGTGGTGGATTAATGTAGAGTATATTTTTTGGACAGTAACAACCTTAAGTAACTTTTATATACATGGTACAGCCTGTAGTATTTGTTTGAATTTTTCGCTATTTTTGCATCTCGTATATAAGTCTAATAATAATCTATCAAATTTTTGACCGTTTAATAGTATACTGATACTCTTCAAGTCAACTAATTATGATTAATGACATGTTACCTAATAATATTGTTTATATATTACAACTGTGCTGATGTTACAATATGTTTTTTTTTTTTTTTTTAAACAGCAAGATTATTAATAGATAGATAAAAAAGTGTACAAGTATACAAGAATGCATAAGAAATGCACACGACAAACACTAAACCGAGAAAACTCCATCCAAAACCGAGAAAAGCATAAAAGCATGTTCGAACCACCTCTTTGTTATGGTTGTTTCACAACTTAACCACCCCCTCATCTAGTACGTCAACCTTACTAGCAAGGTGCCACGATATTGCTCAATCTTCAGGAGTAAAGCCTCAGGAAGTCCCCTCCCTTCCATCTACTACTGGCGAAACTCCAGTCATTGAGTCTCAAACGTGCCCTCAGCAACTACTCAATTAAAGCTTACTGCTGGTGAAACTCCAGTCGTTGAGTCTGAAGCGTTGCCATCAGCAACCACTCAACCAGAAAGGAATGAAGTTGCAGATTTAGGAACCAAGGTTGCTGGCCTTGATGAATCTGACGATGAAGACGATCTTTCAGCAAATGAGGATGATCACTCAAAGAAAGGTGAACCCACAGTGGTCGAAATTCCTCCTCCTGATTATGAACATGATGTAGGAGATGACTTGAGAAGCCATTTGCTGACAAGAGATGATCAATTCGCTTCTGAGCTCAAAGTTCATTCCTTGACCCCAAACTTAGTGCCGTTCCCAAATGTGGAGGATTTGACTCCAAAATTTTTAGCACTAATGGAAGTCCACAAAGTCTGCAAAGCAGAAGATGATGCACTGCTTGCTGAGAGTCTGCTTGACATCGGAAAAATACTGGCTACTGTGCTGAAACGCACTACTCTTACCATAGCTCAGAAAGACATAAGTCTTTACCACAAAAGCTATGAAGAAAATGTCAGTGAAGCACTCAGACTTGCAAAATCTGCATTAGTAAAGGCTCAGACTTTCATTGAAGACAAAGTCGCAACAGAGCGCAGACATGAGGAGAATCTGGTGAGTATCAAACAAGAATTGTCAAAGCTGACCTCTGATCAGCAAGCAATTATCATGAAGTACAATAGCCTAAGTACTCTTGCTGAAAATTGCAATGAGTTCTTTTCTCTGCACATTACTCCAATGATGCAATCCATGTCTAAGGGGGAAGATAAGCAAAAGAGATCTTCAAGGAAGAAAACCCCTACTGAAGCGCCACTGACAATAGAACCTCTTGCTGAAAGAGAGCAAAGTTCTAAAAGACAAGCTGAAGCAGATTCTGAGTTGAATTCAGCAAGTCCGAAAAAGAGAAAAACTTCTGCTGAAACTCATGAATACTGTCACACTGAAAGTCATCAAGATTTGAATGAAGATGATGATAATGATGACAATCAGACTATTGCTCAAGCTATAAGAGCTAGACCAATAAGAGCCTTAACTTCGTCTGGCCATTCAAAGCATTTCTCTTCTAACTCAAGATCTTCAGCAAGAGATCAAGAAAATACAAAGTCAAGAAGAAGAAGGCAAAGACAAGAAGAAAAGAGGCTTGCCAGCATTGCCATTGACTCCGGCATTGAGTACACAAAGACCAGCAATGAGGAAACTACTCAGAATGTGATCAGAAATGTTCATGGTGCTGGATCTTAAAGCTGGAAGACTTGCTGGTGAATGATTTCTTTCCAATAGTTGTACTGAATCAAATGTACACTTGGATTGATCTCAAGGTAAAAAGAAAAGAAAGGGATCCTCCTTCCCTACCAAGACACATAGTTGGGAGATGGCTGAATCTGGAAGTCTTGGTAAAAAGAACTTCAATTGTTAAGACCATAAAACAAGAACCAGAATTGATAAAACCAATTGGTGTTGACTATTACTCTGACCCTGTAACCAAGAAATCAAAGAAGAAACTTGGATTGATTCCTTATGAGTATTTCTATCTCACTGCTAAGGATCAAGAAGAAGATCTTCTCTGGTTAAGGAAGATTCATGCTAAAAGCATTTCAGATACACAACTTCTCCATGCCAGCAATTGGGGCATGCACTTGTGGGTGTTGCACTACAAAGAAATGAATGTTGAAAAACATCATCACACCGCCTGCAAGAATGCAAGGATTCTTCAACTCCAAGTCCGTAAGCTACTTGAAGATTACGCAAAGGACTGTGTTGAATTTACTGCACTTGCTAAGAAGAGTGTAAGGGAGATTCTGAGAAAATCTTCTTCTGAAAGAGCTTAATTCCCTGTAATAGCTTTGTTTAGTTTTGTTTGCTGATTTTGTGTAGTTATCTCTGAACTTTCTTGTAAACTTACTGAAAGATAACTATCAGCAATGAAACTTTTGACTCTTATTGGTTTTTGATTATGCAATCTACTTATGCTTACTCTTTAATTATTCAAGTATGCTTGCATTAATCAACTGATTTATTCAACATCAGAAACCTCTAAAAGGGTAACAATTAATTTAGCCATGGATTGCTAACATCAAAAAGGGGAAAATTTGTTAGGAAACTTGTAATTTTGATGAGCAATTAACCATGCTAAATTAAGGAATGTCCAGTAACTAGTACTCTTAAGGTCCATAGGAATTTAGAATTTTAAGGACATTGTAAAAGAGGAACGTTTGCTGAAGACTTAGAGTAGGTGCTAGATAGGTTAGTTTTACCGCTTATGATGTATCTTGTTTTCTGAAAAGAAATACAACCTATTGAAGCATTTGCTGATGATGTACTTTGTTTACACAAACAAACTATTGAAGCATTTAGAACCGTTCAGAAACTTGAAGATTTCGAAGACTGAAGACTAGAATATTTCTGAAGACTGGTATCTACAAAGGCACATGTTGCTCAGAAAGTGGAAACTTCAGCAACAGCTTGCATAAGTGAAAATCTAAACGACAGAGTAGGTTGTGCTTGCTGAAACTGAGACTGACCACTTGCTGATGAACATATGTGACCTCCTTGCTGATAGTACTTGCATTTGCGCTCCAACGTTCATGTTTGAATCTCATTCAAATGAACATTAAATGCAAAGCATGCACGCGAAGGACATGAAGACTAGAAGACAAATAAAGGATGCTGCTGAAAGTACAAGAGCAAGATAGTGACATCTTAAGGAACAAAAGCCTTAGAATTTGAAATTCAAACGGCTCCCTTGATTCACTATAAATAGAGGTCATCCGGCAAAGAGTTGAAGTGTGTCAACAACGTGATCAAACTCTCACTTGTGCTTAAACTCACATACCCTTCAAACACTCTTTACTGCCATTGATCCGTTCCAAGACTTAAAGTTTGAAAAAGCTACTTGTGAAGAAGTAGAACATACACGGCTAAGAAATTAGTTAAGTGTTCTTTCTTTCGAACAAGAACAAGTCTTGACACCAGAAACAATCAAACTTGTTTACTGCAAAGTATTCAAAGTTTTGTTTCTTAGATTACTTGTTGTAGCTGAATAAGTTATAATCAAGTTATCTCATCCCAAACCTCTCTAACTGAAAAATACACCCTTTCAGGCGTGAAATTCAGGGTGAACTTAATCGAGCAGAGTGTTGCTGATTAAAAAGTCCCAAGTTTGATGGAGAACAAGGTTTCGTTCTCTAGTTAGGTTGGAAATGAAGCAAGTGTGCTTTGGTTTCTGTTTGAATCGCTCTAGATAGGTGTTGTAAGGAACCTCAAACTTGTCTTAGTGGATTCAGTCCTAGAAAGGACAAAGTGGATTAGTTGAGAGATTACGCCACTCTCAGATACCACTATAAAAGTGTTTGTGTGATTTACTTACTGCATTTAGTTTTCAGCAAAGCATATCTATATGTACACAGTCACTCTGTTCACTTGCTGAAACTATCACTTACTGACAAAGCACTTATTGTATCAAAGACTTCTGCTCTCTGATTTTCAGTATCAGCAAAACTCGTTACTGAAAAATAACTTGTGCTTGCTGAGAAAGTTAAGTATCAGCAAACTAATTACTGAAAAGTAATAAGTTTTTTCTGAGAAAGATTTTAAACGACGAAAGTTTGAAAATACTATTCACCTCCCTCTAGTCTTTTCTTGTTGTTTAAAGGGACCAACAAACACTCCATCATCATCAGTTACTCTCATTTATCCCTTTTTTTTTCTTTTCTAATTTCAATTGAAACTTAAAAATATCATTTAATACATGCAGTTTTTTTTAATACATGCAGTTTAAAACATGAAATATATTTTTGCATCTCGTATATAAGTCTAATCTATCCAAATTTTGACCGTTTAATACTATACAGTACATTCTTCAAGCCAACTAATTGTGATTAATGACATGTTACCTAATAATATAGTTTAACACCATATTACAGTTGTGCTGATGTTGCGATGTGGTGTTAAACTTATAGTATTAGCCTATTAGGTACATATCATTTTTCATCGACTAATAATACAGTATAATGTACTGTTAATTTGTACAACCAGTTTGTAATGAATTAAAGATATTCAGGCAGCCATATGCTAATCTGTCAAGGCCGTCGGCTAAAAAAAAAAAACAAAAGAGATCAATGGGGTTCACATGTGGGATCACTTCTTCTATTACATAGTGTTTCTATACTTGACTTTCTATGTCTTTTTTGGCGTTTCATATTCACTTGGAGGCTCAAATATGCAGCTACAGCGTTGTACTCTATTTCAACCGCAGAACTCCATCATCAATTACTCTCCTTTATCCCTTCTTTTTCTTTTCATGTTAAACTTCATCACTAATTTCATTTTCATTTTTATTAGTTAATTGCAAATTCATTATTTCAATTTTGAAAATGTCAATACTTTGAAATAAATATTACAATAAATCCTAAAAATTAAAGATATTGCAATAGTCGTCGTGTAGCTATTAGTCTAATTTTCATTTTCTTTTTCATGAGTTTTTATTTGCTTAAAATTTATAAATTTCACATTATGTAAGAATAATGATAAGGTACTTTTTTAAGTAGGTAGGAAACACGCTTTAAAAGTAGGTCACTGAATCACATTAAATCTCCCTATTCCTTCCATAATTACATATATAAAAAAGTATAAATATGTACACTAGTTACAAATGTTCTAGTTAGTTAAGTAGCTCTTAATTGTCATTTATCAATAATCACGATTGCTTCTCCTTAAGTACCTGAAACCACCAAAGTGGAGGGGTTAGTGCAATATTATCCATGTTTTTAGTGAATGTTAATGTTGTTATGATTATGAACCATGTTTTTTAGATTAGTGTCTATGTTCCTTACAATATTGTCTATGTTTGTACCTTTGTTTTTGTAGATAACGTGCCATAGAAGAAAAAGTTGGCTCATCCGAATGTTATACAGTAAGTGTCAGAATTCAACAAAAGCCTAGGATTTTCCATGCTGAATCAGTGTTCAAGTCAAAGTCATCGCTTTGTCATGATGTACAATGCAATCATAAGTCATCGCTTTGGTGTTTGTTTTGGAGGTGAGACGAGATGAAACTGATGAAGGTGGTGAAGATAGGACATTAAGACCGGATAGAGAGAGAAAACAGACATAGCAAATATCACACAACGTAAATTTTTTCAAGAGATCTACATCTACATGCCAAATCTAACATCTATCACCAACAAATTTCGATTCAAACACAAATGTACATAAATTTAGATGCAAACAACTATAACACGTCGATTCAATATAAATCTATCACCATGGAAATCATGTAGATTTAAACAACTATAACAACAAATGTAGATGTAAACTACTAGGAGTCTAGGACAAAAATCGATCTAGATGTACATCGGTCAATTTGACATCTATATCCTACAAACACTGAGTCAAACGCATTTTCATAAATTTATATGTAAACAACTGGAATAAATATTGATCTATATAAAATCGGTCGATTTCAAAAGCTCGTAGTTGTTGAAAACATGGAAATCATGTACGTACCTATTGATCAGCGACAAAAAACAAGCTAGGTGGAGTAGTAGCGACTACGACGAGCAACAACGGGTGATGAAGATCACTTTAGTCGATTTCTAGAATCTGTCTTCGGTCGTCAATGAATGAGTTGGAGGTTTTGTCTTTGCTAAAATCTATGGTGAGGCCACCCTTTCCTAAAAATATGGAAAGGCCTGGTTTTATAGAAAACTCGCTGGTTTTCTATTTTGGTTCGCTGGTTTTGATTTGGACCGATTGGTTGACCGATTTTCATTCTAAACCCGGTTTTTCTTATTACATAAATACACATTGTCAGAGAGAAACACATAGTTTGATGTGTAACTGCGTGATTCTGCTCTTTCTCTCTGAAAGTCTCATTTTCTTCTTCCTCAGTTTAATGCTCTAGGTTTGATAGCTTTTCCTTTTCAGATCTGCTTTGTCGTTCCGTTTCCTTTTCCGATTTGCTTACTTTGATTCGTTTTCGTTTCCCGATTACTGTTGCTCCTTTGATTTTTCCTTTTTTATGCGTTATCTAGGGTTTTTTCACTCATTTTTTTCTTCGTTTTCTTTTGACAGAGTATGACGAAGAGGGAGGCTGATGTTCCGGACGCTCCAGTGAGGAGGACTCGCCGTAATACGGCTTCGACTGCTAATAGTAAGTGTAGTCTGTGGTTTGTTGTGCTTTTTGGTTTTATGTTGTGGTTTTAAATATGCACTGCTATTTTATGGTATTAAATGGTTGGGGATAAATTGGCGGCTGTATTTTATGGTTCATAAATGCCTTTTTTGTTTTTTTGTCTTTTTGTTGTTTGTTGTTATGGTTTGTTTCGTTGTTGTTGTGGATTTAAAGTTTTGGATAGACTCGTAGCATTTTTTATTGAGGAAAATAAACTCGTAGCATTATTATGTTATTAAATGTCATGTGCTTGTGTGTCTGATATTATTTTATGGTTTTTTCGTTCTTTGTGGTGCTTTTATGTTTATTTATCTTTGCGCGGGAATTTTTGTCTTTTTATTGTTCCATGTGTTGTTGGTTTTTTTATTGTTCTGTACATTTGTTGTGTTATTTTTTTAAAGATGTCTTGTTGTGGTTTTAGGTGATTTGTGTTATGGTTTTTAGGTAACAGGTTTTACGTGCGACTTTTAAGTTGTCTATTCTTTTGAATTTTTCTTTTTGGTGTGGTTTTAGTTTTTAGGGCTTTTTTGCTTAATTATGTGTTTTTTGTGCATGTTTCTGTTATTTTTCTAAAGATGTCTTGTTGGGGTTTTAGGTGATATGTGTTATGGTTTAAGATGTGTTTTGTTGTGATTTTTAGGTGCGGGTGATCCATCTGAAGTGCATGTGCAGTGTGCACAAGCTCTTCCTACACCAATGAAGTTATTTCTACACCAACTGAAGTAATTGGTACAACCACGCAGCAGGTTGTTGTTTCATCGGCTAGTGTTTGTCAAGCGAAACATGTGAAGGAAGTCAAAAGGAGGAACCGCGAAAAGAAGAATGTCGTTGTGCTGGAGGATGGTTCAGTGATTGATTTTGCTCATTCGATGTCCTTTGACTTCTGCAAGATTGAGTGGTCCGAGCAGCAGAAGGCAGACATTCGTGCTATAGGTTTTGGTGGGTTGCTGGACATCGATATCAAGAGGCTTCCTAGTGGTCTTTTACCGGCGTTGATCAACAAGTTTGATCCGTTATGTAATGTTCAGCATATTGGTGAATGGTGATGTGAAAAGTGATTTTACCTCTTATCAGGTCTGCAGCTTAGATGTGAAGGACCTTTTTCTTATCCCAAGGTGTGTTGGAAATAAGGTCTGTCCTTATATTGATGTGGAATTGAAGATTGAATTCCGTGAGAAGTATCCTTATGTCACAAAGATGAAGGATAAGGATGGGAATGATAAGGCTGTGAGTGCTCCAGATATTACTTATTGCTCATCTGTTGGTCACTACTTGAGTGAAATGGTGGATGGTGGTGACGAATTCAAGAGACTCTTTGTACTCTATGCTTGTGGTTGTATCCTGGCTCCAAATCGCAACCATACCATAGATTATGCTTTGCTGCTTCTGTTGGAGGATGTCTCTGGGATAAAGAATTTGGACTGGTGCGGTTATGTTATGGAGAGGCTGAGCAAAGGCATAAGTAACTATATTAATTGTGACAAGGCATGGTCTGCTAGTGGGTGTGTTCTGGTGTTGCTGATTTGTTATTTGCATAGGTATTTTTTTGTTGATCTTTTAAGTTTTTCTGTTATGGTTATAGTATATGTTCTTAAGATTTTTATTATATTATTCATTTGAACAGGTATTCATTGAAGGGTGAGAAAGAGCCATGTAGTCTTCCTTTGATTAAGCATTGGCCAAACAAGAGACTGAGTAATCGAGTTAATCAAGAGTTTGGTCATTACTTCAAGGGTATGCAGTTGAGGGGTGTGTATCCGATCAGTAAAGATAAAGATGATGTTGTGGTTGTAGTTGATTCTATGAAAGATGCTGAAGCTCATGTAGCGATGGCTTCCTTGAATGAAACTGGTAAAGCAGGCACTGGTTATTATGATGATAATAATGAGAATTTTTTGAACCTGAGGATACGTATCCCTCCTGGTGTCCCAAAGAATAGTGACATTAACAAGATGTGTTCAGCTGTAAGTTTTTTATGAATTCTTTTTGTTGTTTTTAATTTCCATTATTGTGCATTTAAGAGCTTATAAAATTTATTTGGGTTGTAGTGTTATGGGGTTTTAATTACTTGTATTATTGTTTTAATATCAGTTGTTATGTTTTTAATAAATATAGTGTGCAGTATGGTTTTAATTACTATTTTTTTTCTTTGATGGATCCTTTTGTGTTTTTTTTTTAAATTTAGTGAGCTTTTAAGATATCTTATAATGTATTTTTTTTACTCTCCTTGTTTTGTAGGAAGACCACAAGAAATTCGTAATGTGGAAGCGGAACTTTCATTTATTTGTTAATCATCACATTGATTTGCTCTCTGTTGGAAGAGAGGGAGCTAGCCAGCCGGCAAGCCAGCGTTCCAGCCAGCCAGCAAGCAAGGGAGACAACCAATCAGTGATCCATCCAACTTCTGGTGGTGGCAATGTTGTTGATTGTGGCGTTGCTGCAGATGTTCCCACTTCCACAGTTCCAGCTGCTCATATTGATGGTGTTCCCAGTGCAACAGTTCCACCTGCTCATGTCAATGCCACTGCAGATATCCTTGATGATAACATAGATGATGACTTTGATAATGGTATTGTTTTTACTAGCCAGGTGATTGCTTATCTTGATTATGCTTGTCAAGCTTCTTTGGAGAAGAAGCAAGCGATTGTGAATGCTCCACAACCTGTGCCGGTGGTGAATGTAACCCCGATGGTGGATGGAACCCAGTTGGATGATTTCCCTATGCCTTCGTTTGATCTTGGATTCTGTACTCCAAAGTTTGATGATTTTTTTCAACCGATTGGAAGTTCTTGTGAGGTACCTGTTGTGAATTTGAAGAACAAAAATCAGATTGCTAATCCTGTTGACAATTTTGAAGATCAATTCATGGAAGAAGATTCACTTTTAAACAATGATGGTATTATTTTTGGCCCTTGCCCTTATGGAGATTTGTCATTGTCGTCAATTGATGGTTGTGGAAAACTGGCAGATATCCATGATTACTTGTCCACATTTGATCGCAATGATGGTCGTGGATGTACTTATGAATGTGGGGTGCCTGGGGTTGACATAGACTGTGTTTCACAGTTTATGAAAGAAAACAAGTCTTTTATTTCTGGGATGAAGCTTTTGAAGAAACAAGTTGTTGAGTATTATTAGTCAGACTTTGCTGAGATAGTAGATGGGTACATTTTTTTTTGTTCTGCTTCTAATGAATAATGTTATGCTTTTTAAGTGATTATGTTGTAGTTTTTAGATTGATGTTTTTGTTTTATTCTTATTTTTATTTTTTTCTTCCAGGAATGATTCCGTTGTCCAATACTTTGACAACAATTATGTTTTTCAAGATGATCTAAGTAGTTTGAAGCCAAAAAACATGATCAGAAGTGTTGTAATTGATCATTGGGCAATGATTCTTAATGATATCGAGAGGACTAAGAAACGTCTTGACCGAGTTGTTTTTGGTCTTAATTCTTCTGGTTATTGGACTGGTGATGATTCTGGGAAGTTTGCTGAGGTGTTGTCTATTTGGATAAAAATGACATTGGGTTCAGTTACCCAAGATCAGTTGGAAGAAGTTAAATTGGTAATTCAACTTCTTTTTTTTTGTTCATTTTGTTATGCTTTTTAAGTTATGATCTTATGGTTTTTATGTGGATTTGTTTTTTGTGTCTCTATTTGTTTTTCTAGTTCATCTTTCCGTGCAATAAACATGAACACTATACTTTGTATAGTGTTAATATGGAGTTAAAGTGTGTTCAGCTAATGGACAATTTGAAATTGACTGAGGAGAGGCTTCCTGAAGCTGTGTTGTATTGTGAATTAAACAAGTTGCTCTAGTAACTGGTCTTAGATTAGGGCTCTTTGTTTAATCTAATCTATGTTGGGACATCTATTTTATTGTATGTTTAAGTCTTTTTATTTTTCTAGGTTTCTATCTATGTTTATTTGGGTTTCTTTCTTTTGAAGTCTGTAAGAAATTTAATGTAAGGTATGGTTTGTTATTGGAATTTTAAGGTTTTTATTTTTAATTTCTCTAGTACTTATTAACTGTGCATCATATTCTTAAAACTACCCCAATAGTTGTTAAAAGTATAACGCAAGTCATTTAAAACTATAACGTTTACACTAAAAGCCTTATTTAATACTATTCAATTTATATATTACATTAGTCACTTACAGTGTACTTTAAATGCATAAAAATTGCAACTAAAAAAAACTGTAATTTAAAAATTAAAATATGATGAATAGAAAATTGTCGATTAAAAGCATAAATGAATTATTAAAAAGCATAACAAAGCATGGTATCATGAATATATGATGAAATAAAAAATTTAAACTAGAAACTATAACATCAACGGTTAAAAGTAATTTTAAAACAACAACAAGTAATCTTAAGAGTTATTTTAGTGATTAATCACATTCACTGGTTATTTAGGTGATCTTAAAACCACAATACCTTCTTTTTAAAAGTTCATATGTTGTAGAATTACGTTCATATTCTTCTATTATCAGTACTAGCCTTATAACTATACCATCATTCCTAAAAACCATAATATTACGTCCATTAAAAGCATACGTGGATTATTAAAAACCATAAGAGAGCAACATGGCATGAAAATACTACGATGCATAAAATCTAAACTGGAAACTATACCAAGAACGCTTAAAAATAATTTTAAAACTACAACAAGTAATCTTAAGAGTTATTTAGCGATTAATCACATTCACTGGTTATTTAGGTGATCTTAAAACCACAGCACCTTCTTTTAAAAAGTTCATATGTTGTATAATTACGTTCATATTCTTCTATTATCAGTACTAGCCTTATAACTATACCATCATTCCTAAAAACCATAACATTACGTCCATTAAAAGCATACGTGGATTATTAAAAACCATAAGAGAGCAATGATGAATGTGTATTTTACACTTTCATTCGAGTCTTTTTCACCTATTTTAGCTATCCTCTATGTTAATCTAGCTATATTTTAGTACATTTTATTAGAATAGTGTCACGTTTCCCTTTAAATTTTATTTTACAGGTTTTGGTTGAAATTTGAGGATTTCCGGGCAATTATATTGAAGTTGACAAGGAATTGGTGTTCCAGAAGCCTATTTGGAGTATCTGAAGGTTTCCGGATAGGATTTGAAGTCTAGGGGCCGAATCTGGAGGTTAGAAGGCTACTAGAAGTCAGAAACCGAGTCCGAAAAGGTGAAGAAATCCAAAAACGCGTCGAAAACGCGGAATTCCGCGAGAAAGACTCGGGGGCGAACCGCCGCGTGCTGGGGCGAACCGCCCCGTGGTTTTTCGGGGCCTATATATAGTGCTCAGTTTTTCTCCGAAAATCATATCTTTCCAGACCTTCTCTCTCACCTCTCTCACCTCTCTCTATAGTTTTAGGTAGGAACTTCCCGGGGCCTGTCCTGGGAGTTCCGTAGCTTAGGGGATACCTTTTCATAGCAGTTTGGAGCTCGTAGGATCGCAATCATCCGGAGATTGACAACCTTCGGTAACTTTGTATCTTACAGTTTTATTCTACTTATTTTATATTCTTTCAACATGTTTTCTTCTATGATTTCTGTTGATTGCATGCCTATTATGAGTAGCTAAACTTATCGTTGGTGGTAGTATGTGAATTCTTAACGAAGGGAAGATAATCATGCTAATGGCTATATCGCGCATTATACTCCGTGTCATTGCTTTATTTCGTTGATCGGTTGTAACCAAAATTCTCGTATGTTGTATTAATTATTATGCACAATTGGACACTTGTCGACCATCAGACCAATTATCTTCGTAGTGTTGAATAATTACGGAACACATTAGGACAATCATGATTGACTTGTCAGACCAATTATCTTTGTAGTGCTTAATATTTGCAACAGGACACTAGATTGATTCAAAGATCTCTATGCAAGACCGAGGAATTTATGCATGATTATCGACCAGTTATGTTAAGAAGGACCATACTATCACCAATCTCCATTATCTGCTAGAAACCCCCTATTGCTATTTGTCTGTTGTTTTATATTCTCTTGTTAAATAGATAAAGCTAGTTATAGTTCTGAGAGAACGACACTCGAGTCATTCTACTGCTACACCACGGTTTTCGTTGTAGTTGTGGATTACCTTTGGCTAAATTACAAATTTATTTGATCAATTGGAATCCGACAAATTCTGGTTCATCAAGCAACATGGCATGAAAATACTACGATGCATAAAATCTAAACTGGAAATTATACCAGGAACGCTTAAAAATAATTTTAAAACTACAACAAGTAATCTTAAGAGTTATTTAGTGATTAAACACATTCACTGGTTATTTAGGTGATCTTAAAACCACAACACCTTCTTTTTAAAAGTTCATATGTTGTATAATTACGTTCATATACTTCTATTATCAGTACTAGCCTTATAACTATATTATGATTCATAAAAACCATAAGATTACGTCTATTAAAAGCATACGTGATTATTAAAAACCATAAGAAAGCAACATCACATGAAAATACTAGGAAGCATAAAATCTAAACTGAAAACTATAACAGGAACGCTTAAAAGTATTTAGGAACATACGTATTTGTTGTTCCGGTTGGATTTCCTCAATTATTTCCACATCTGAGAGCATTCCTCCATCATCGTCGGTGTTTTTGTGATTTTTGTATTGAACGAGCTGGATCGGACGGTAAATTCATCGGAAAAGCAGTAATCGAGTATAGATTAGGAAAACAGAGCATAAATCATTGAATTCGACCTCAGAGCATTAAAACAATCAGAGAATGGTGCGTGTTTTGTACCTGATTTGCGTCCATCGGAGATTATCGGAGCCTTTTCAGACGAAATCCGTTGGAAAATAGCGTTGATCGGTGAGTTCAGGAACTTTTTCCGGCGAGAGGTTTCGATCGGCAGAAATTCACGCACTTTTCACGTTGAACTATGTGTTTTCCATTTTTTAGGTTTTTTCGCTGATTTGAAGGCCTTATATAGTGAACCGGTTTTTTTTAGGCTGTTGAACCGCGAGAAACCGCCTAGCGGTTTTGGTTGGTAGTTTTTTGAAATAGAAACCATGTCTTTCCTATATAGTAGGAAAGGTTTGCCTTACTACATAATAACTCTTTGTCTTTTGTATTAAACTAGTAAATAACCCGTCGAGTTTCGACGGGAAATAGTAAATTTACAAATAATAATAATCCGTCGAGTTTCCAACGCAATTAGTGTTGTATAGTATTATGGAATAGCGTAGTAAATCGAGGTTAGTGTTTTAAAGTATTGCGGAATACCCGTCAAATATAGTTCAAGTATTGCCAAATAGACAGGTCAAATGCGGTTAATGTTCTAGAGTAATGTGAATAGACCCGTCGAATGCAATTAGTATTCTAAAGTATTGTGCAATAGACCAGTAGAAAATAGTTAGTGTTCTAAAATATTGTGAAATAGACCTGTCGGTCACAGATAGTGTTCTAAAGTATTGAAGAATAAACCCGTTGAACGTATCTCGAGTATTGCGAGATAGAGCTGTTGGTCACATCTAATGTTCCAAAGTTCGTGTTTTAAAGTATTAGTGAATAGATCCGTTGAACACAATTAATGTTTTAAAGTATTGTAGGCATGTCAAACGCAATTAGTGTTTTAAACTATTACGGAATATCCCCGTCAACCGCAATTAGTGGTCTAAAGTATTGCGGAATACCATCAGATGTAGTTCAAGCATTGTCGAATAGACCCGTCAAACGCAATTAATGTTTTAAAGTATTGCGAATAAATTTAGTGTTCTAATGTACTGTGCAATAAACCTATCGAACACAATTAGTGAACTAAAGTATTGTGTCATAAATCCGTCGGCCACGGTTAGTGTTCCAAAGTATTGTGAAATAGACCCGTCGAACATATTTAATTAGTGTTCTAAGTATTGCGGACAGATCAACCAACTGAATTTAGTGTTCTAAAGTTTGTGTTTAATGCATTATCGAAAAGATCCACCGAACACAATGAATGTTCTAAAGTACTGCGGAATTGATCCGTCAATTGCAATTAGTGTTCTAAAGTATTGTGAATAGGACCGTCGGCCGCAGTTAGTGTTATAATGTAGTGCCAAATAGACACGTCAAACGCAATTAGTGTTATAATGTATTGCGGAATAGACCCGTCAATCACAGTTAGTGGTATGAAGTTTAATTTGAGAAATAAACCCAAATACAGTTCGTGATTCAAAGAATTATCGAATAGACCCGCTGAACATAATAGTGTTTTACAGTATTGTGAATAGACTCGTCGGATACAGTTGGTGTTCTTAGGTATTGAGGAAGAGACCAACCAAATGCAAATAGTATTCTAAAGTATTGTGGAATAGACCTGTCGAACGCATTTAGTGTTCTTATAAAGTATTGCAAAAGAGACCTATCGAACATAATTAATTAATATTCGGAATTATTGTGAAATAGACGCTTTACTATGTGAAAAACATTCGACCAATCAAAATGGACATAAAGTGAAGTTGAAAATGCCATGTGGTTGAAGGAAGAAGTATGAAAACTTCCTCCTTTGTAGAATATATACACATTTGGGTTACGATTACATAATGATGAATAATGTTTTAAATTTTAATATAGAAGAAAATGTTAGAAAAAATGTTAAAATTATCTTGTGGGAGATTGGGATGTTAATAAATCATCATATCCTAAACCCAAAATCCTTATTACCCGTCCGAGCCCAACCCTATTACCCTAGAACAATTTTTTTATGGAGGAAGTTTAATATTCTCCTTTAATAGATATACAAATATATTAATATAAATTTTAAATACTTTTCGTACTAAATAATATTAAAATGATTCATACAAAAAACTAAAATTATTGAAAAATAATTATACAAATAAAATATTTTGGAGAAAAAAATGTGTGAAGAAAAATAACTGAACTTTGTAATATATAAAATTATATGTTAAGTGCATAGATATAATAAATAAATGTGAAGATACAATATTATAGCCGACTTGTCTATGGCGGGTAAGTTGAATAATTAACTGCGACGGGTGAATATTTTGCCGAGTTTGTGACTCAGCACTCTGAGGATATAATAGACTTCAAACACAAATTCCACAATCTACGTGATCTCTATTTTTAACATAGAAAAATTATTTACTTGCATAATTTCTTTAATTCAATCTTTCTATATTTTTATATAAATGTTTTTACAAATATCAAAACTAAATTACTTTTAGTATACATATTTCATAATAATGCCAAATAGCCGAGTTTGTGACTCCGCACTCTGATGATATAGTAGACTTAAAAAAACAATCCACAATCTATGTGATCTTTATTTTTAACATAGAAAGATTATTTACTTGCACAATTTCTTTAATTCAATCTTTCTATATTTTTTATATTATTCTTTTTTACAAATAGCAAAACTAAATTACTTTTAGTATTCGTGTTTCATAATAATGCCCAATAATTTTAATTCATAATATATACTAAAAATTGTTTTGAACATAATAATATCTATTTTTTAATATGTATATATTTATTTGAGAATAATGATATTAAAATAAAAATAATGAATATATATGGTGAAATGTAGAATAATTAGATTAATAGATTTAAGACATGTGGCAAGAATAAAATAATGGACCAATAAGAATAGAAGATTGTGGCACATGTCAAAAATAAGAGCATGATTTAATAATATATATTAAAAATCCTTTTGAACATAATATCTATTTTTTAATATGTATATATTTATTTGAGAATGATGATATTAAAATAAAAATAATGAATATATATGGTGAAATGTAGAATTGTAAATTAGATGAATAGATTTAAGACATGTGGCAAGAATAAAATAATGGACCAATAGGAATAGAAGATTGTGACATATGTCAAAAATAAGAGCATGAATTAAGGAGAAAGCTTGAAATCTTTCTCCTTTAATATATAGATAGATTGTATATATAGTAGATCCACATTCTACAACCTGATTTGGATTCAGAACCTAGCTTTCAATTGTGTCCGGGTTATATTAGAAGCTAGCATCTTCTTTGGGGTGGATTTAATAATTAATACCTTCTCAATTTCATTAATAAGTTTTTAAGTTGACTTTTGTTTTTTTAACGAATTTTGACCACATATAACTTCTAAATTATACGAGATAAATAGTATATAATAAAACTATATTATAAAATTTCAATTCATTTACTTTTATGATAAGTAATAATTTTATGAAATTTTTATCTCTTATAATTTGTGGTCAAAATTTGTAAAAAATCAATTTAGAAAATGATTAATGAAATGGTGAAAGTATAAATTGATCTATTAGGCCTCATTCTAAGGATGGTCTTTCGTTAAACTTACTCATAAACCTAATAATAATAATAATAATAATAATAATAATAATAATAATAATAAGCTCCTTTGGCCCTCTGATATCACTTCTTTTGGTCCTGCTTTTGATGATGCCATGTCTTTGTTTGTTGAGGCCACGGATTCTGACCTTTTGATTAAACCTAGTGAGATTGCTGCCCCCAAACTTATGAAGAGACTGACAGATATATATTTCACGAAGGTTGCTTCTTTTGCGAAATCTGTCTTCTCTTTAACTCCTTGGCAAGTAGCTCTGTGTAAGTCTCAGCAAGGTGCCCATTCTTCTGCATGGTTGCGTGTAGTTTCTATTTTTGGTTTGGGAAAGACTATGAACGGTTGGACTTACAGGTGTGTACTTGGCTATCGGCTCGGCGTTGTTTTTTCTCCGGTGTCCACGCCCTGCTCTACTTGCTCTCGGGTTTTTTATGTGGATTGTTTTGGTGATCATGCATTGTCGTGTGATGGGATCGATGGTGGGCATCAAGCACATGCATAACCTCGTGCGTGACACTCTCTTGGATGTCTGTTTCCGATCTAGTATTTCTGCTGGTAAGGAAGTGGATATTGGTTTGTGTTGAGTTTGTATCAAGAATGGTCGATTACCTGATAAAAAAAACTCACAATAATAACTAAACCACCAAGAACCTGCTGCACCAAATCAAACACACAACCAAACCAGAAAATAGAGCAAGAACGTAAACAAGAGAACACAAGAGTTTAACGTGGTTCGGTTGTAAATAACCTACGTCCACGGAGATCAACCAGCTTCCACTATATTATCACAATCCGCTATTACAACTCACTAACCAATCATAAGAAATAGATTCTCTAGCTAGCACCTATAATATCGATAATATATATAACTTGTCGAAGTAGTCGAACAAGCCTTCAATGCTATGATGAACGTGTCTAAGCATACAGTAATCATCCCTTCATACAAATCTCAACTAAAACCTACGAGAAATCGAATAGGAATAAAATCCTTAATAAGGACAATTTCCTATTCCTGTCTGCTGTCGGACTCCGGATATTCACCCAGAGGTTGACAACCCCTACCTCAACACCTCCTTTCTGTTTCTGTGTTGATCAACATCAACTCCACAAATCTTCACCTTTAACTCAACACCATCCACTGTATGTTCTCCACTGCTGATCTCAGTATCCTTGAAGTTAGGACACAACCCTTGCACATCTCTAAGGTTAAGACGCACCCCCTTACATCCCTAAGGTTGAGATGAACCCCCATATGCACATCTAAGATTAAGATGCCTCCCCTAATTTTCATCCCAGCGATTAGGATGAACCCCTTCATGTCTTGACACCCACAAGTTCCACGCAAAACCTGAACTTTGGTTCTGGAAGCGCCTTAGTCATAACATCTGAAGCATTCAAAGATGTATGAATCTTCTTTATCTTCACAACCCCCTTGGCAATGATATCTCTGATGAAGAACAACCTTACATCAATGTGATCTGTCCTTTCATGATACACATGATGTTTAGTCAACATAATAGCACTCTGATTGTCACAGTGAATATTCACATGATCCTGTTGGACACCCAACTCATTCAACAATCCACCCAACCAGATAGCTTCCTCAACTCCTTCAGTGATAGCCATGAACTCTGCCTCTGTTGTAGATAATGCAACCACAGACAGTTGACTTGCTTTCCAACTAACTGATGTGCCAAACAAAGTAAACACATACCATGTGATAGACTTTCTTCCATTCAAGTTCCCTGCAAAATCTGCATCAATATATCCAACCAATGGATTCTGCATATCATTGCTTCTCTTGAACCTCAATCCCATCTTCCTTGTGCCACTTAAGTATCTGAGAACATCCTTCACCACATCCCAATGCCTTCTCTCAGGATTCCCCATGTATCTGCTGATAACACTCATAGCATGTGCAAGATTAGGCCTGCAGCAAATCATAGTATACATAATACTTCCAAATGCACTTGCATAAGGTATCATTGACATAATCCTTGCTTCTGCATCATCCTTAGGACATTGTTCCTCAGATAACTTCACCTCAGGTGCAATAGGAGTAACCACACTACTGCAATTTGACATATTAAACTTGGTTAGAACCTTCATGAGAAAACTAGTCTGAGATAGAAACATATACTTCTCCTTCTTGTCCCTAGTGATATCCATCCTAAGAATTCTACTTGCATCCCCAAGATCCTTCATCTCAAATTCTTCATGCAGCTTCCCTTTAAGTGTTTCAATCTCCTCCATTGACCTGCTAGCTATTAACATATCATCCACATACAAGATTTCTCCAACTGCACTTTCCTGAAACTCATCATCCAGAGCTTCATATTCAGTACCTGAGTATTCTGGGACCTGATTATAAACCTGTTGCTCTGGAGTTTCGGTCAGGGTTGCCTCAACCCCTTGTCCAACACCTAGTGTATCAACCTGCTCCATAACCCAAACAATCTCCTGGTGTTATATCAATTTCATCCTCAGACTCCACCTCAACTGAAATTCCTTGTGCATATCCTTGATCTCTTGTATGCTGATAGTTTGAAGTTTCACGAACTTCCTCATCAGGTTGATCATCACCATCTTACTCTGAGCTACTACTAGACTCCCATTCACTGGTAATATAGGCTCAACATCCGTAGCATCATCCTCCATTGTGGGCTCCACGTCGGAGTGATCTCTATCCTCTTCTAACTCAATTCTGGTATTTTCTGCAGTGTCAATGTTGAGTGCGGGATTGGGTGAACCCCCTCTATCAACACCTGCCTGTTTGTCCTTCAGAGGTAGCACATCTTCATTAAACTGGACATCCCTGCTTATAACACACTTCTCCTTTCCAGGTTTTATGCACCAAAGCTTATATCCTTTAACCCCCTTTGGGTAACCAATAAAGATACACCTCAATGCTTTAGCTTCCAACTTATCTTGCTTGATATGTGCTAAATCCAATCAACCAAGCACCTAGAGTTTTGAATAGTCCCCAGTTGTTCCAGTCCACACTTGATCCGGTGTCTTAAACTCCAAAGACACAGCTGAACTCTTATTGATAAGTATTGCTGCTGTAACCACAGATTCTCCCAGAAACCTTTGCTTACCCCAGAACTCAGTAGCATACACCTAGCTCTCTCCAATATAGTTCTATTCATCCTCTCTGCAACTCCAATTTGTTGTGGTGTACCTGCAACTATTCTATGTCTAGTAATACCCTTCTCTTTACAGAGATTAGTAAACTCAGTAGATAAGAACTCCATTTCATTATCAGTCCTGAGATACTACAATGATCTTCCTGATTGATTCTCTACCTCAGCTAACCATTCCTTGAATTGATTAAATGCTTGATCCTTAGACTTCAGAATATAAACCCAGAGCTTCCTTGAATAATCATTTATGAATGAGATGAAATAGTTTCCTCCACCTTGAGTAAGTGTCCTGGATGGTCCCCATAAATCTGAATGCACATAATCCAAGTTAGCTTTAGTAGTATGCTTCCCTGTGTTGAAACTGGTCTTGTACGCCTTCCCCATCACACATGTCTCACAGAATGGTAACTTAGTGAACTTGTCTCCTCCAAGTAATCCCTGCTTCGTAAGTTCCTTCAATCCTTTTTCTCCTAGATGGCCAAGCCTCTTGTACCATAGATATGTGTTGTCATTCCCATGACTACTACACTTTCTCCAGCTATTGTGTTACCAGATAAATAGTAAAGACCATTCTTCTTGACACATTCCAGCAGCGTTGTGTGAGGTGTTGACCCAACACCTGCCTGAACCCCGTGCATAACCCGCAGAACACCTTGACTACATCTCCATGAATAACCCATAGCATCAAATTGACCAAGTGAGATCAGATTCCTCCTCAAATCGGGTATGTACCTTACACCAGTTAACAATCTTACAGTTCCATCATGCAACTTCAATTTAACATCACCAATGCCTTTGACCATGCAAGATTGATTGTTCCCCAAATGTACAGTTCCAACTTTCCCATATTTGAAATTTGTAAACCATTCTTTAACCTGACTCATGTGAAAAAAGCACACAGAATCAAGAAGTTGAGACCGTAAGTACCCATGAGATGTCAAAAGATTGTGTAGTCTGTTCCATATCAACTGTTCCTGTCCCCCTTGCAGGTTGCCTTTACTTCCTATTGTCGAGTGCAGGGCAATCCCTCCTTAGATGTCCCTTCTTGTGACAGTTATAGCACTTCCTCCTCTCTACACAATCTGACCGCTCCTTAATCTCTTTCTTCTTATATTTCTTATTTGGTAACCTCTCCCTTGAAGAGCCCTTCTTGGAACCATGGTATTTCATAGCAAGACTTTCAGATGAATGTTCACCTTCCTGCATATTCTTCTGCTTGTGGAACTCCCTAGTCTTTAATGAATTCCTTACCAAATCCAATGTCATTTCAACATTACCAAACATCAACGAAACTCTGAAGTTCTGATAGGTGTTGGGCAGGGAGT
Source organism: Plantago ovata (assembly GCA_028274465.1). Taxonomy (NCBI): domain Eukaryota; kingdom Viridiplantae; phylum Streptophyta; class Magnoliopsida; order Lamiales; family Plantaginaceae; genus Plantago; species Plantago ovata. Next base: position 5,955,360 of record CM051458.1, read on the forward strand.
TCAGCAACACCATAGCCTTGTCTGAGTCTGTTGCCTTGTCACCAACGTTCTCCCAGTGAGTTGTGATCTTATCAAACTCTACTAATTGCTCCAATATCGACCTCCCTTCAACCATCTTAAAACCAAGAAACTTCTGCTTGAAATACATCATTTGGCTGATGATTTTCCCATATAAACTTCTTCAAGTTTATCCCAGATACCCTTTGCATCAGTACACTTAACAACCTCCCTCAATGCTTCGTCGCTCAATGAGTGAACCAGTGTATTGTATGCCTTCTTCTTGATTTCCTTCTTCTTTACACCGTATTTAATCTCCTTAAGACCTTCATCCCCTAACAGAGCATCATCAGCTCCATAATCTGATAGCAAGGTCTTAACCCTCAGTTTTCACAGGCTGAAATCTGTGTGTTTAGTGAGCTTCTCAATCTCGATTTTAGTTGACGACATTGCTTATATCAAGCTTTGAATTCTCCAGGTAAATTCCTTCGACCCTTCCCATAGACGGCGCCAATTGTTGAGTTCGTATCAACAATAGTCGATTACCTAATCACAAAATCTCACAATAACAACTAAACTACCAAGAACCTGCTGCACCAAATCAGACACACAACCAAACCAGAAAACAGAGCAAGAACGACAAGAACATAAACAAGAGAACATAAGAGTTTAACGTGGTTCGGTTGTAAATAACCTACGTCCATGGAGAGCAACCAGCTTCCACTATATTATCACAATCCGCTATTACAAGTCACTAACCAATCACAAGAAACAGATTCTCTAGCTAGCACCTATAATATCGATAATATATATAACTTGTCGAAGTAGTCGAACAAACCTTCAATGCTATGATGAACGTGTCTAAGCATACAACAATCATCACTTTATATAGTATACAAATCGCAGCTAAAACCTAAGTGAAATCGAATAGGAATAGAATCCTTAATAAGGACAATTTCCTTTTTCTGTCTGATGTCGGACTCCGGAGATTCACCTAGAGGTTGACAACCCCTACCTCAACACCTCCTTTCTGTTTCTGTGTTGAGATAACATCAACTCCAGAGTTTGAGTGATGGGAGTGACAAATCCCTTCGTCCTGCAGACTTGCTCCTTTATGCTTGGGATATGGGCATGATGTTTGTGTTGATCTGACCGGGTTATACCCTTGATCCGGTTTGGGATGATAGACTTTGTGCCTGAACAGGTGGTTGCTAAGGCTGCTAAGCACAAGTGTGCAAAGAACTAAACGAACTTGAACATAATACAAACTGAATTAAACGAACCTGAACATAATTTAACTGAACTAAACGGATCTAAACAAAAATGATATGAACTGACAGGAATAAAGAAATTAATGAATTTTTAAACTAACAGAAGAACAGAGACTTAATAAAACGATTAGTAGTATAATAGACTAATACTCTAATAATGCCAACGTTGAGAAACCTACCATATATTAAAAATTCACCAAGTTGCATCTGTAATTACATCGCATGATGAGTTCAGCTGTACTATTTTATATTTATATCTATCTATATTCACGAAAAGATAGATCAGAATGAGTCTGGAAAGATTGGAATAGTAGCTAGTCTGTGAGATTAGAATGGCGGAGGCAGCAGTGGGTTTCTTGCTGCAAAACCTTGCACAACTTTTAAAATACCACGGGGGTCTAATCGTCGATGCCGAGAACCAGGTAGATAACTTGAGCAACAATCTCCGGCTCCTAAGACAGTTCCTGGTGGATTTGTCAAAGAAGCGAAGAAAAGACGGGACATTCAAAGAGTTGGTGAGACAAATAGAAGATGCCGTGTACAAGGCAGAAGATATCGTTGACAAATTCATTACCCAGGCTGCCGAGAAAAGGTTCAGGGTCAATAATCTGTTGACGCTCCATGATATCGCAACAGATGTCCAGAACCTCACGTCTAAGATGAAATTATTACCACATGGCCAAGATATGCTGGACATGTCCAAAACCGATAATGCTCTGGATGAAGGCAATGCCGAGAAAAAGGTATGCTACCTATAATTTCTCTCCTTTACCGTGAATTATTATTATTTATTTATTTATTTTTTTATTTATTTTTATTACTAGAACAAATGGCGTGCGGTACCGCGCCCATTCAAAATAGTTAGCGTTTCTAATAATATCTTTCAAATTTATTCATATTTATATTTAATTTAAATTATATTTGAAAGTTTATCTCTTATAATTATAACAAATTTAATATAAGTATGCCAGAAACTGTTAGAAAAGATATAAAGAAACTGGAAAAAGGAAAAAATTGAATGGAGGAGTTTAATTTGAGTTGAAGGCAAGAACGTGCTCGGAGTTGTAAATGGTAACTTCCTCTTCCTTATCTATAGGTATAGAAGGCCAGAAAGAATAGTAGTAGAACGTGGTGGAGTCATTGTAAATTCTGCTTTTGCATGATTTTTGGAACGAAAGAAAGATAGATTTTCATGCTTGCTTGTGCATGATTTAGATATTAGAAAGTAGTAATATTATTACCTATTTGTTTTATTTGTGAAAAAAAATTCCTTGGTCTGAAAACCAACTTGGCCCTCTTCCTTTTATATAATACTCATCTGTTTTTTAGATTCTTTACGTTTGATTTTGAAACGGTTTTTTAGTAGGTTGTTATGATGTGTGTAGTGTTTGGTTTAGTGACAGGACCCACAATAAAGTTGTGAGATAGAATGCTGCCAAAAATGGAAACGTAAAAAATCTAAAAAAACAGACAAAAAAGAATACGTAAAGAATCTAAAAAAAACAGATGAGATAACCCAAAATTTTATTATCACGTGAAGACTGTGAAGTTAAATGTGAGTCTAGCAACAAGTTGTGATCCCACCCTTTTTAAATACAAATGCTCAATCTATGGAAAACAAATATACAGTATGTTTGCGTAATTAAGCGGTTTGACACGCAAAATTACTCTAATGAAGAAACAGATCTTGAAAAATAAGAACTCCATGGATGAGCTTCTCGTCCATATTGTCCTCCATGGACGAGCAACTATGGAGGACGAGGAAGAGCTTCCTCCATGATCTTCGTCCTCCATGGACGAGATTCAAGCTTGTCCATGAAAATTCTCATACCTATAAATTTAACCTACATGGACGAGAATTCTTCAAAACAGAGCATGTTTTGGAAAATATATGGAGCATTTATTATAAAACATGTCAAAGTCTAGGGAGAGTAGTAGATTTTATGAAATAATTCATGTTTATTGCAAAAATGTTCATGTTTCGTAGAAACGTATCCATATTTTGTACCGTTGGGTGGTAAAATATCTCCCTCGCTGGCAAGGATGAATCATTCTCTAGCATCAGGGGTCTATTGTGGATCTCCCTCTGGCATCAATACCTTTTTCTTTCTAGTACAAGGATCAAGAGTCCCATCCCCCTCAAGAAAGGAGATCCCCCTCAAGACAGCAGATCTCAACAGACCCCATGATGCTAGAGAAAGGTTCATCGTTGTTAAAGGAAGTCCAACTGAGAGATCCCTAGTAGCCTCTCTGCCAACCAGTTGGGTGGTTATGCTTCCCTAATAGGAGGCAGAACGTGGGTATTGACTTAGCCCATGGAGTTTATTTTGTCCAGAGCATTCAACGCGGTCTTAGGATGAGTGTGGAGAAGTTGTCGATGCAAGTCTCTTGATATCTTCCTACATTTTTTATGTACAGATCTGTATATATAAGATATATATAACATGAGAAAGAGATCATCATCCAATACATAAACGATCATTTTTATAGAAACACTTCTATTTTAACGAAGCTTATTATCTTCTTCATGCACTTTTTTCGAACTTATTCATCATACCAATTTCAGGAACAAACATTGGCACTATCGGTGGGAAAGTCTTTGAGTAATTTGATAATTCCCACTGGTAGTTGCTTTTTTGAGTTTTGAGCATGGCAGACTAGGGACACACCCCAGTTAGTGCTTCGGTTACCTGTTATAATCAATATTCGCATGGTGTCACCGCTCCCATCTAGCAGTTGCGTGTTCCCCTGGCACGGAGGAAGATCCATGGGATTTCGAGGATGAAGGCCACTCTTCCCGCACACCCTCTGTGTTGCTGGTTGATCTCATCACTACAGGGGGTTAATTGGTGGATTTTCACCCTTTTCGCCTCCCTACACCACGATAAATTCCTCAACTGGTGCACATAGAGGGCATGTGCCCCAAGATAAATTCAATGTGCTGGTCTCTGGATGGGGGCCACCTGACCAATATCCAGCCTTAGTAGCCCTAAGGCATGAACTAGCTGATATAATGATGCACGTGTTTGGAAAACTTTTGCCTGTGAGAATTCTCAAATCTGTTCTCCGAGGAGATTATGGCAGAAGACATGCCCCCTAATTTCCAGCCCCGTAAGTTGGCAGATTTCGATGGGACAAGAGACCCTGATGCTCATGTTCGCTGCTTCAATCGCTTGTCCCCGTTGCACAAATAATATGAGCGCCGCAAATGTCGAGTCTTCAACACCACTTTTGTAGGCAAAGTGGAGGCTTGGTTTGATCAGATAGCTCCAGGTTCCATCTACAATTATGAACAGTTTAGCATGCTCTTTTTAAACCAATTTGATAGAAACAAGAAAAGTGAGAAATCCTGTGTATGCCTCTTCTCATTAAGACATATATGGTTGGAAAGCCTATGACGAATTATGTAACTTCCTTCGACATAGCACGAACAGAGGTACCAACAACAACAAAAGATATCCTATTTGCTGCCTTTAGTAAAGTCCTGCATGTTGGACCTTTATTCACCTCCCCGTTGAAGAAATATGCAATGGACTTGAATGACCTGCTCTTCAGGGAAAAAATGAATATACAAGTGGAAGAGGTTGTTCAGGAAATGCGGAAAGAATTGGCACAAGACGAAATTGAACCAAAGAAAAGCAAGAAGTGAGAAGCCCTGAAAGTGTAGGGTCCCATGCCCCTCAAGAAAAATAGCACTCTACTTCGCAGGGGTCCGGTGTATACCCCCCCCCCCCCACAGTGACATCCTCATGGCAATAGGTGGATAGGATTCGTTGTGCCATCCTAAAGACAACCCCACTAAATGGCCTCCTGATGGATGATATTGCAATTTGCACGGAGAGAATGGGCATGCCATGGATAAATTTACTCACCAAGCCAATCAGATAGAATCGTTGGTACAAGGAGACATAGGGGGAATATGTGGCCCTCTCTTCCCGGGATTTTCCAGGTCTACCTAAGCATAATTTACCTTCTCCAGGTGTTTTCTCCCCTTGAGGTGGTTATCACTCCCTGTTAGTAAGCTCATTCACCATGGGCAACCTCCCAGGTGAGGATACCCCCTCCCACCTGGTGGGAATATGGGGACTCGAGGAGGAATCGATCTGGCTGGTCCAAATAAACCACCGTCCCAATTATATCAGAGCGATCAACCCCTTATGGACACTGGAAGTTAGAGGAAGTCAACTAGCTGCTCGCATCTGCTATGTTACCACCCCAACCCCAAAGAATGGGTTGTGACTCCCAAAGAGGTGGAAGTATTTCTATCTCAGCTAGTGGTAAGCGAAACATATGATTCTAGAGGGTTCCCTGGCCAGTATTCTTTTCTTCAATGGGGAGAAGCCCCAACTATTTTAAGTGTGTAACGCCCCAGATTTCAGAGATCTTAAAGCGATTGAGAACGCTACTCATACTAACAAGGTGCAACTTTTTTTTCATGACTCCACATAGAAGAACTTCAAACTGCTCTGGAGAAATTCTAGAATGGGTGACCTACTAGGAATGCACGCATGAGTGAGAACAAAGTGCGGGAAATAGAACACGTGTTGGTCTGTGGGGCCAGGATACCACCCCGGAGTAACCTCGTCGTTCTGCTGGGCCAGGTCTCGGTCCATTTGTGGGTCGGGTCGTTACAAGTGGTATCAAGGTTACTCTTGGGTTCTCTCCGGGGTGATATGTTTGCCCCACCGAGCAACACGTGTTCTAATCCGCGCACTTTGTCCTCCCTCGTGCACGCACCAGGAATTTCCCAGTAGGTCACCCATCCTAGAATTGCTCCAGAACAAGCACGCTTAACTCTGAAGTTCTTCTAGGTGGACTCCCGAAAAGAAAGGTGCACCTTGTTGGTATGAGTAACGTTCTCGATTCATTTAAACTCTCTAAAATCTAGGTCGTTACAAAGTGATCTCTTAATTGTAGTGATAGGTTGATGTTGATTTTTAGCACGTCATTTTTCAGTTCTCGTCCTCTGGTTGAAGTGGTTTTCATTGTTAAATTTTTTATAATAGGGTAATTTGCATCTACCCCCTTGTTAGTTTGGTTAATAGCAAATCTTACCCTCTTAGTTGAATAATTACATATAGCCCAATGTTAGACAAAAAAAATTACAGATAGCCCCACAAACTTGACTTTTTTCACATTAAGGGCTGGAAGTTACAAATTTGCCCCATCAGAATTTCAGATTATGGCCTAAGACAAACACCTTAACTTTTCATTATTTACACATTTGCCTCTAAACTATTTTATTTTACAAAATTAACTTTAATTTATTTCAAAATAACCACAAAAATTATATAAATTTTAAAATGAACTAACAATTATTATAAATGATCTCCAAATTAAGGTTTGCTTTCTAAACAACCCCAAAACTTTTAAAAAAAATAAAAAAATATCAATCGAAAACAGCTCCAATCGGAGTTGTAACAGCTATTTTACAACTCCCGTCGTAGCTGTTAAACAGCTCTGATCGGAGCTGTTACAGCTCCGGACAGGAGCTGTTAAACAGCTCCGATCGAAGCTGTAACAGCTCCGGAAAGGGACTGTTTTACAGCTTCGGAAAGAGGCTGTTTTACAGCTCCGATCGGAGCTGACCAACTCTCCGGTAAGCTTTTCGGTACCGAAATTAATTTGGGTACCGAAGGGGAGAGGGAAGAAGAAGATAAAAGATAAAGAAGGAAAAGAGAAAGAAGAAGTTGGAATTAAAAAACAAAAAAGAGAAAAGAGAAAAGATTTTTAAAAAAAAAATCGATTTTTAAATAACTAAGGGCTTGTTTGGCCGAAAAAAATACAAAAGTGAATAACGGTGAGGTCAACATATTTCCGGTCTCTGGGACTAGATGTAATTCTTCAACTAGCGAGGAAGAATCTGTAATTAGGGTCTCCAACAAGGTGGTTCAATGTAATTTACCCTTTATACTATTTGTTTCATTTATCTCTATATCTGACCACGATTAAGTGATTAAACTTAATAGATAAAGAAACAATATGAGAGACTCCTAAACAAAGTGTCCTCCCACAATTCCGAGAGACGAACAACCTAAAATGTGCCTAAAGAGAGCTTTCGTATTGTTCCCATAGGAGAACGACCTAAAAGGCTTATAAAGAAAGCATTCATACAGTTCCCAGAGGAGGAACGACCTAAAAGGCTCCTAAAGATCGTAGCATTCCCATAAGAGAAACGACATAAAAAACTCCTAACGAGAGCTGTCTTAGCTACAAGTTCCCAGAGGAGGAACGACCTAAAAGGCTCCTAGTTAGAGAGCTTTCTTAAAAATTCCCAAAGAGTGAGTGACACAAAAGACTCCTAAAGACAACCTTCCTACTGTGCAATACTTGAAAGATAAGCTCTCACACGATTCCTATAGGGGAAATAACCTAAAGGAATTTTTTGGAACGAGTTCTTCCCTAATTCTTGTGGGATACGTATTACATGGAACTCATAGAGCTTAACCACCAACCACCCCCCGAAAGATTGTCAATCATTGTTTACAAAAAATGAGGGATTGCCAGAAATCAGTCTATAGTGATTCTCTGGGTACAAGAGGTCGACACCAGCATTTCATTTATTTTTCGATTGACTTAGAAAAACTGTATGGAGGTGTAATGGAATGTAAATACTTCACATAAAAGCATTGGGCAAGCATGACCAGCCAAACAGTGAATACCAAACTAGCAGCTACATATTATTACTCGACATGAGGAAAAAGTGGAGGGCTAGATTGAAAGAAAATTTAAATATTTATAATGTAACATAAGGCACTACTACAACATCAAAACATTTCTTTTATCACCTAACCTCATAAATTTAAAATGTAATATTGTTATCGTAGACTTGTAGTAACAACTAACAACACCAAATATCTCTATGGTGGTGGCATCATCTTTACTACCCTCATGATTTAAATGTAACATTGATATTTTTTTAAAACATCAAGTATCTTTACGGTGGTATATCAAACTTTATATATATCGCCATATGTTTTTATCGTAACCTTACCACAAAATCTTAACATGAAGCATTGAACATTTCAATACCAACACAGAACATTTTTAAACATTCCTTCAGCAATATCAAACATCTATTAATAATAACATATGAAAGCTAGATTTTGTTTTGATCAAAAACACACTTAGAAGTGAGTTCACACTATGTGGCATTTTGGCAAAAAATATTTTTTAAATTATTTTATTGTAGTTTAAATTCTTTTTATGTTTTAATAAAAACTCATATTTAATGTATTTAGTGATCCATGTTCAATGTATGAAAAACATTAATATGGGGTAGTGGTTACAAAATTAAATATTCTTCACACTATTTGCAAGTAAACCCAACATATTCTTTTATTTATATATTTATTTTCACCTCCATTACAAAATAAATAAATAAATAAGAAAGTTAGGCTTTAACTAATATTGGAAATGTTAAAACTAAGGTAAGAATAAGGTTAACAATACATAATGTCAAAATAATTTTAATATATATTGAAATATTTCAAAATGAGAATTAATATCCTTCTAAATTCCATGTCCAATTTGATTTGTGAGTTTCCACAAAAAGAGACATAATTTTTTTTCCGGTTGAAATGATTATAGTTAACAAAGACAATTATTAACTAATTTTATGAAAAAAATGATGCACAAAATTGTTGAACACAAACATATTTGTTTAGCGTTCTATTTATAAATTACGGTAAACAAAAATAGATATGTGTAACAAAGTGAAAGATGGTCTCATAGATAATCATTATTGTGCCAATTTAATATTTATAGTGTCTTGAGATGTAGGGTGCTAGAGTAGCACATGAGAGGTCGGGGTTAGAGTCCCAAAAGAGGTATAAGGTGGTATGGGTGTATTTGAAGTTAACTTTAGTTTGAAAGAATGAATATATTATATGAATAGTTGTCCTGCTATTTAAATATCCATTTCAGTTTTCAAGATCTATTTTGACCACAAGTTTACTTTTAAATTATATCTAATTAAATTTACTTTTAAGTTCTTTAATAAAAAATAACCTTACAAAAACAAATGGATTATCATTAGTCGAGTCTATGGGTTAAAATATGCTTAAGCCTCTTATGTTTTTTATCAGTATTTTCTTTTTTTTTTTTTTTTTCTGATAATACATGTTACGGGGCAAAGTGTTGCACCGTATGGGCGGTGGAGACACCTCTTGAGCCCGTAGGGGCCGCCTCTAGAATCCTGCACAGATGGTTGACACTGGGACTCGAGAATTTAAGGGGGGTAGATTGTAATACCCCGCAACCCACATCGCTTATGAGTGAATGGGATGAAGGGTATATATTTTAGACCACCACTCTCACATGGGATGAGGCCTTTTGGTGACACCAAAAGTAAACCCATGTGGGCTCAGTTCTGAAGCGGACAATATCATATCATGGAGACGTGTGTGGGTCCGTTATGAGTAACCTCGCCGGCCCAACAGGCTGGGTCTCGACCCATTAGTGGTCGGGTCGTTACAGTAATGGTGTGGAGCACAACGGACAATATCATAATACAATGATATGCGTACATGTTTTAGATGTACTCAAATTATAATCATCAAATAATTTTCTTATATTTGTAATGTCTTTTCGTAATTTACTATACACCAGTGAAACTATGTCGTAGCATCGACACAGGTTATTACTAGTTTGTAGTGTAACATCGAACATTCCTTCAGCAATATCAAACATTTCTAATGTAACATCGAATAGTTCAGTAGGCATTCATTCTTACTATAATATCAAACATCTCTACCATAGATGAACCTCAAGCATTTAACTTGCAACATTGAGCATTTCAACCACAACATCAACAAACATAAAAACCAAGAATTGTAACGCCCCAAAACCAAAAAATGGTGCGTTCGACCGTGTATCGTGAGATGGGCTCACGCCAACACGAAGCCTTACTTTTAATCCTCAAAAATGGTAAAATCTACTCTTCGGTAAAACAGAGCGTCTAAATTCCTCAAAAAATAAAATATACAATTCACAACAAGGTCCTCAATACAAACTCACAACCCGTACATAATTATAGAAACTTTTCTAAGTTACACACCTTTACAATACATATATCTACAACTATCTCCCTTGAACTGTTGACGCTCCAACCCAGCTTACATCCACTTGTACCTTTCGAAATCCCACTAAACACTCACTCCACCAAAAAAAATGAGTAAGGGGTGAGCTACAAACTCATTACGAAAACATTCTGGCACCTCCACCCGGATCAAGTAGTGCTTCAAAAACATACATATATATACACATACGATATACGATCACACATAACAAAAGGGTGCATGGAAAACGTAACGAAACATTTCGGCTCAACAGTCATGTACCTATGGCCACTAGTATAAATCCGGTGGTACAGAGGTCGACTTTACATAACAGAACAAAAACAATGTACCCTACCAAAGGGTATAACAAAAAAGCCTAGCACGAAAAAATTCCCCGAAGGGTACATAACAGTTCACATGCACATCTGGAGCTCAAACATAACATTAGTCCACGCACTAGACAAAACGGTTTACACTCATCACATGCACATTTCAAAAGAAATTGAGTAACACACTTGATCCTCTTATTTTTCTATTATATCAAGCCCATGCATAATAATGAAAGTATTCACATAAAATAATGAGCTATTATATCAAGCCCCATACCAAAGCTCAAATTAGAGCCAAACACATTGTAACATTCCACCACTCAATAATGAAATAATGAATACTATACTCCCTCATCGTATCCTATAACTTGAAATTGTGTCATACGCTATGCGTGTGAAGGCGTAATCGAGTAGAACATTGTTGTTTTATTAAATAATATATTGAAATGAACGGAGTAAATATATTATCTTCACATAATTATAACTTCAAATGTAACAAAAAAATAATTAATTGAGTAATTGAACTTACCATAAATGGTGTCCTATAAATGTATATAGTTTTTGTAGTTATGCAATGAATGAATAGTTTTGAATTGAACGATATTACATATACGAAAAGTATTCTTCCGATGAGTTAAAAATCATCCGATACATTTGTAAGCTTTGGAAACATTCAACTTCGAAATCAGCAATGCCTCTTTCGCATGTTAATTGATGTTCTTCATCAGTTGAATATATTGTCATGTGCGTTATTGTCCCTTACCATTTTGTTTCGTCGATGCCTTTTGTTTTTGTTATATCGATGCCGCAATATGAATGGTATTCAAATTCCAAGTGGCCTGGTATCCTCAGGTTCTCTATCCTCAGAGCTAAATTGTGCGCATTTCTTCACATAATCGAGTCCTGACGGCAAAACATAGAGTATTTTTTAGAACATAAGTATTTTGTCGACAAAAAATACATTTTATTAACAAGATTGGCGTTTTGGTTTATAAAATATGTCTTTTTTCGTAAGAACATATCATGATTATTTTTAAATTAAATATAGTACGGCTATAAAACTTTGTGTTAAAAAATAAATATATAAGAAGAAGATAATAAATAAAAAAGAAAAAAATTACGTCAATAAGATTCGAACCCAACACCTTCAACTAAAATAATGATACAAATAATAGAGAAAAATTACGACAACAAGATTCAAACCAAACACCTTCAAGAAAAATAATAATACAAATAATGGAGAAAAATCACACCAACAAGATTCGAACCCTACATCTTTTAATTAAATAATGACACATGTATGCACCAAGTTGAAATTGAATAAGTAAGATCAACGAATTAATTAATTAAAATTAAATTGATTTGGTGTCACTATCAATCATGTTATTATATTATTACTTTAATAAGTTAACCAGTTTAACTTTTTCTGAATAATATATTTAGACTATAATGATAAAATATTTAATAAATTTATATTATGAAAAATTTAAGTCTCATATTTTCATAATATAATTTTGTTAAATAGCTTATCATTATAATTTATATTAAGAATAATATAAAATTAAAATTGAAAATTGTTAATTGAAAAAAAGTGAAAGCAAATAATTTATAGTGGTTGGTAGCGTTTTAGTTATTTGATTCTTCATTTAGCTCATGACAGTCTAACTTTGCAGGAGCCTATTGTAAGAGAAGTCAATATTGTGGGCTTCAAAGATGAAGAGAAAAAGTTAATTGGCTACCTTAAGGAGAAATCCAACGCACTTGACGTCATCACCATAGTTGGCTTGCCTGGACAAGGAAAAACTACGCTGGCCGGGATGATTTTTCGTAATCGAGAAATTGAAATTGAGTTCCCGACGCTAATATGGGTTTATGTTTCTCAAGAGTTCGATGCGAAGGATATCTTTCTTCAAATTCTAGGTCGGCTCACCACAAGCAATATTGATGACATGAAAAAGAAATCCAAGGAAGATTTGGCAAAAATAGTAAAAACGCTCTTAAGAGATCGATCTTTCTTGATTGTAATGGATGATGTGTGGACAACTGAAGATTGGGATGAGCTCAACCGTGCTTTGCCGAGTGAAACTGGGAAAGTATTGCTCACTAGTCGCCATGTGGATGTGGCTTTACATGCCAATCGTATTAGAGATCCTCACAATTTGCGTTTCTTAACACCCGAAGAAAGCTTGTTCCTTCTCAAGCTGGAGGTATTTGGTGAGGGCAAGTTCCCGGAGGAACTGAAACCACTGGGAGAACTTATTGTAGAGAGATGTGAATGGCTACCACTGGCAATAGTTATTATTGGAGGATTTCTAGCTACAAAAATATCAAGAAATGATCCAGGTGCTAGAAAGAGAGAATGGAAAAAAGTTTCGGAAAGGGTTGGCGATCATCTCTTTATGGCTTCAAGTTCAAATGGAGAAAGCAATAAAATGGAAAATATCATAGCTCTGAGTTATGATAAGCTGCCTTACCACTTGAAAGCATGCTTTTTGTATATGGGTTTGTTTCCTGAGGATTGTGAGATTCCAGCATCGAAATTGACACGCATGTGGATGGCCGAAGGGTTGGTACAAGATGACAATGTGTTCAGCCTAGAGGAAACAGCAGAACGCTGTTTGAATGAACTTATTAACCGAAACCTACTACGGCGTGATAAGGTGAGCAGAGATGGTAAAGTCAAAACATGTCGCATTCATGACACGTTACGTGATTTTTGCATTAAAAGGAACACAAATTCAAAGCGTCGACATTTTGTTCACTCCAACCTCTCAAACTTTCTTCTCTCGCCTATTTCGGTTGATGAATCTGTTCGTTCATTTGCGTCTTTTTCCAAGGAAGAATTCGAAGTGCCAACCAAAAATTCATCTGCAGTTCCTAAAGCTTTCAAAATGCTAAGAGTTTTAGAATCCAAACCCATCATCTTCCCTCTATTCCCAGATGCTATGTTCAAACTTGTTCACTTGAGATACATAACCATATCAATGGCTAAAGACCCTAAAGTCAATACCATCCCCAAAGCCTTCTCCAGCCTCTGGAACATACAAAGTCTGATAGTTCACACAAAATCGGCTACTTTAGTAGTCAAGGCAGACATATGGAAGATGAGCAATTTAAGGCATTTTGAAACAAATGCATCTGCTACTCTGCCTGAGGTGAGTAAAGACGCTCCTCCAGAAACACAATTGCAGACACTTGGTAGAGTATCACCGGAAAGCTGCACTGAAGAGGTTATAAAAAAGGTCAGCAAAGTGAGGAAATTGAGCATCCGTGGGAAACTGGTATTGCTACTGGGAACTAAGAATGTGTCCTTCAATAATTTAGAGAAGTTGCACCATCTTGAAAAGATGAAATTGTTGAATGATGCTTCTCTGCCAAAAGGGAAATTGCCAAGGCTTCCACCAGCCGAACAATTTCCACCAAAGTTGATGAGCCTCACTCTGACGAAAACTTCTCTTGATTGGAAGCAAATGTCCATCTTAGGACAGCTGGAAAATCTCGAGATACTAATTTTGAAAGAGAAAGCATTTGAGGGGGAGATTTGGAATTTGGATGAAGGAGGATTTGGAAATCTTGGAGTCTTGCACATTCAACGCGTAGATTTCGTCAAGTGGACAGTTGCAGGGTGTCCGTTCCCTTGTCTCAGACGGGTTGAGTTGAAAAACTGCCAATATCTCGAGATCATTCCAGTTGAACTGGCTGACATTCCTGGTTTTCAGGTGCTAGACTTGTACCGTTGTGAAGCTGCAGCAACTTCGGCCAAGAGTATCAAAGAGAGAAAAGAAAAGACTGCAGTAGGCCAGGAAGAAAATCAAGGTGGTACTAATAAATTTGAACTATCCATTTTTCCATCCCAGGACACCTAAGGTACGAACTTACTTTTGCATCTTATCATCTTTGAATGTTAAATTAATTTCATTCTACTGCACTAAATTTGTGTTAATATGTGATGTGTGTCCGTTCAGATATAGCAATATACGTAAAAATGATGAACAATGCTTATTGTGTTGCGTTTTGTTTTTCCAGAGACTCGGTCCGTAGAAGTGATTCTATTTGACGGCTCCATGGAAGTGAAGGAAATTGATTGATTTTCTTTTGAAGTTGTTTTTATTCGTAATCAAAATCCAAACTGTTTGCTTATTTGTAATAATTAATAATAATATTCCTCCATATTGTTTGGAGACGTACCCTTTCCTGGAAAATTCTTTTACTTCTTCTATGTTATTGTATTGTACGAGTATGTTATTGAGGATGTGCTTTGAGAATAATATCATTTGATCGCACCGTACGTATTAACTTAAATTCACATATTTAGATCTCTAAATATCAATTTTATACTACTACCTCCGTCACTCTAATATGATCTCAAAATGTTTGATGAAACGGAAAAACACTTTTATTAATAACGAGCACAAGAAATGCTCAACCAGACTTACAACTGAAATACACGGAGACAAGACTCCGGATATTCTTAAAGTTCCTACAAGCCTCTTCATCATGATACTAGCAAATTCAGCTTAACCCAAACCACTTATATACAAATATATCTGCTAAATCAGTAATCATAGCCAGCAAATCACCATGCCACCAGCAAATCGGTAACTTCTGCCTCATTCTTGTTCACTAATTTCATTTGTGTTATTCATGCCTTGTTTCATTGATTTTCCTCCACTGGGTTCAGGCCATAATTTGAGATTTAAGTTGTCTTGGTTGTAATTCAGTACAGTGTGTGTGAGGTGTTATCTCAACAACTGTTTCCGAATGCAATCAGGAAAAGGTAATTGTCTCCATTAGGAAATCAATTCCTATTTGAATTCAATTCCTATTCGAATTACTTTAGGTATAGCTGCAAATTGAAGGCTATATAAAGGGGTGATTATTGCATGCTCATAACCAGATCTGGAGGCATAACAACACAGCTTGAAGACCCGGTTCGACTACTTCGAAGGGTGATATTATATAGATTATAGGTTCTAGCTTTGAGAGACAGATTTGTTCTTGTTTCTTGCATACTGTTAGGGACTTGTAATTGGGATTGATATAATATAGTGGAAGCTGGTGATCTCCGTGGACGTAGGTTATTTAGAACCGAACCACGTTAAATCTTGTGTTCTCTTTTGCTTATCGTTCTTGCTCTGTTTTCTGTTTTGGTTGCTTGGGTGTGTGTTTGATTGGTGCAGCTGGTTCTTGGTGGTTTAGTTGTGTTGTGAGCTTTTGTGATTAGGTATAATCGACTATTGTTGAATCGAACTCAACAACTGGCGCCGTCTGTGGGAAGAAGGGTCGAAGGAATTTACCGGGAAAATCCAAAGCTTGATATAAGCAATGTCGTCAACTAAAGTCGAGATTGAGAAGCTGACGAAGCACACAGATTTCAGCCTGTGGAAACTGAGGATTAAGGCCTTGTTGTCGGATTATGGAGCTGACGATGCTCTGTTGGGGATGAAGGTCTTAAGGATATTAAAGACGATGCAAAGAAGAAGGAAATCAAAAAGAAGGCATTCAATACACTGATTCACTCATTGAGCGACGAAGCATTGAGGGAGGTTGTTAAGTGTACTGATGCAAAAGAAATCTGGGATAAACTTGAAAAAGTTTATATGGGGAAATCATCAGCCCAGATGATGTATCTCAAGCAGAAGTTTCTTGGTTTTAGGATGGATGAAGGTAGGCCGATTCTGGAGCAGTTAGCAGAGTTTGACAAGATCACAACACACTTGGAGAATGTTGGTGATAAGACTACAGACGCAGACAAAGCTATGGTGTTGCTCAACTCCCTTCCCAACTCCTATGAGAACTTTAGAGATTCGTTGATGTTTGGTAATGTTGAAGTAACTTTGGATTTGGTACGGGAATCATTGAAGACTAGGGAGTTCCATAAGCAGAAGAATCTGCAGGAAGGTGGACATTCGGCTGAGAGTCTTGCTATGAAGTACCATGGTTCCAAGAAGGGTTCTTCAAGGGAAAGATTACCAAAGGAGAAATATAAGAAGCAAGAGAGTAAGAGGTCATCAGATTCTGTGGAGAATAGGAGGTGCTACCACTGTCACAATAAGGGACATCTCAAGAAGGATTGTCCTGTGTGGAACAACAGGAAGCCAAAGCAATCTGGGGGAGAGGCAGGAACAGTTGACATAGCACAAGCTACACAATCTTTTGACATCTCAGAGGTACTTACGGTCTCTACTTCTAATATAGACTTATCCTGGATACTTGATTCTGGGTGCTCTTTTCATATGAGTCCAGTTAAAGAATGGTTTACAAACTTCAAATATGGGAAAGGTGGAACTGTACTTTTGGGGAACAATCAGTCATGCATGGTCAAAGGCATTGGTGATGTTAAATTGAAGTTGCATGATGGAACTGTTAGATTGTTAACTGGTGTAAGGTACATACCTGATTTGAGGAGGAATCTGATCTCACTTGGTCAATTTGATGCTATGGGGTATTCATGGAGTTGTAGTCATG
This sequence comes from Plantago ovata, assembly GCA_028274465.1. Taxonomy (NCBI): domain Eukaryota; kingdom Viridiplantae; phylum Streptophyta; class Magnoliopsida; order Lamiales; family Plantaginaceae; genus Plantago; species Plantago ovata. The sequence goes on from CM051458.1 coordinate 5,972,484, forward strand.
GTGTTCTGCGAGTTATGCACGGGGTTCAGGGGGGTGTTGGGTCAACACCTCAGACAACCTTGCTGGAAGGTGTTAAGAAGAATGGTCTATACTATTTATCTGGTAACACAGTAGCTGGAGAAAGTGCAGCAGTTCATGGGAATGACAACACATATCTATGGCACAAGAGGCTTGGCCATCTTGGAGAGAAAGGATTGAAGGAACTTACCAAGCAGGGATTACTTGGAGGAGACAAGTTCACTAAGTTACCATTCTGTGAGACATGTGTGATGGGGAAGGCGCACAAGACCAGTTTCAACACAGGGAAGCATACTACTAAAGCTAACTTGGATTATGTGCATTCAGATTTATGGGGACCATCCAGGACACTCACTCAAGGTGGAGGTAAATATTTCATCTCATTCATAGATGATTATTCAAGGAAGGTCTGGGTTTATATTCTGAAGTCTAAGGATCAAGCATTTAATCAGTTCAAGGAATGGTTAGCTGAGGTAGAGAATCAATCAGGAAGATCATTGAAGTATCTCAGGACTGATAATGGATTGGAGTTCTTATCTACTGAGTTTACTAATTTCTGTAAAGAGAAAGGTATTACTAGACACAGAACAGTTGCAGGTACACCACAGCAGAATGGAGTTGCGGAAAGAATGAATAGAACTCTATTGGAGAGAGCTAGGTGTATGTTACTAAGTTCTGGGGTAAGCAAAGGTTTCTGGGGAGAAGCTATGGTTACAGCAGCAATACTTATCAATAAGAGTCCAACTGTGTCTTTGGAGTTTAAGACGCCGGATCAAGTGTGGACTGGAACAACTGGGGACTATTCAAAACTCAAGGTGTTTGGTTGCTTGGCTTTAGCACATATCAAGCAAGATAAGTTGGAAGCTAGAGCATTGAGGTGTATCTTTATTGGTTACCCAATGGGGGTTAAAGGATATAAGCTTTGGTGCATAGAACCTGTAAAGGAAAAGTGTATTATAAGCAGGGATATCCAGTTTAATGAAGATGTGTTACCTCTGAAGGACAAGAAGGCAGGTGTTGATAGAGGGGGTTCACCCAACCCCGCACTCAACATCGACTCTGCAGAAAATACCAGAATTGAGTTAGAAGATGAGAGAGTTCACTCTCAGGTGGAGCCCACAGTGGAGGATGATGTTGCGGATGCTGAGCCTATATTACCAGTGAATGAGGAGTCTAGTAGTAGCTCAGAGTCAGATGGTGATGATCAACTTGATGAGAAAGTTGGTGAAACTTCAAACTATCAGCTTGCAAGAGAAAGAAGTAAAAGGGGGCAGAGGAAAGCACCAGATATGTATGGTTTTGGCAGGGTTAGCAAGACATATCTTGCTCATGCTCTTAGTACTGCGAAAGAAGGTGTGGATTCATCTGAACCACAGAGTTATCAAGAAGCAATTACATGTTCTGAAAGTGCAAAGTGGATTGGAGCTATTCATGAAGAGCTAATGTCACTTGAGAAGAATGATACATGGAAAATTGTGAAAGTTCCTGATGGACAGAAGCTTGTCAGCTGTAAATGGATCTTCAAGAAGAAGGTGGAGCTCAAGGGTACAAAATACATAAGGTACAAGGCTAGATTGGTTGCTAGAGGATTTACTCAAAGAGAAGGAGTGGACTACAATGAGATATTCTCACCAGTGGTTAGGCACACATCTATCAGGGTAATCTTAGCTCTTGCTACTCAGTATGACATGTTTCTTCACCAAATGGATGTGAAAACTGCGTTTCTACATGGAGAATTGGAAGAAGAGATATACATGACAGTACCAAAGGGAGTTGTTGTTGACAAGAGGCATAAGAGAGCATGTTTGCTGAAGAAATCATTATATGGTCTTAAGCAGAGTCCAAGACAGTGGTACTTAAAGTTTGATAGCTACATGTCGGAGATTGGATTTGTAAGGAGTGCTTATGACAGTTGCATATATCAGTCTGGGAATGAAGCTGCTAAGAGAGTTTACTTACTCTTATATGTGGATGATATGTTGATTACTAGCAGGTCAATGGAGGAGATTGAAACACTTAAAGGGAAACTGCGGGAAGAATTTGAGATGAAGGATCTTGGGGATGCAAGTAGAATTCTTGGGATGGATATCACTAGGGACAAGAAGGAGAAGAATCTGTTTCTATCTCAGCCTAGTTATCTCATGAAGGTTCTAGCCAAGTTCAATATGTCAAATTGTAGTAGTGTGGTTACTCCTATTGCACCTGGGGTGAAGTTATCTGAGGAACAATGTCCTAATGATGATGCAGAAGCAAGGATTATGTCAAGAGTACCTTATGCAAGTGCAGTTGGAAGTATTATGTATACTATGATTTGCTGCAGGCCAGATCTTGCATATGCTATGAGTGTTATCAGCAGATACATGGGGAATCCTGGGAGAAGGCATTGGGATGTTGTGAAGGATGTTCTTAGATACTTAAGTGGCACAAGAATGATAGGACTGAGGTTCAAGAAAAGCAATGACTTGCAGAATCCATTGGTTGGATATGTGGATGCAGATTTTGCAGGGAACTTGAATGGAAGAAAGTCTATCACATGGTATGTGTTTACTTTGTTTGGCACGGCAGTTAGTTGGAAAGCAAGTCAGCAGTCTGTGGTTGCATTATCTACAACAGAGGCGGAGTTCATGGCTATCACTGAAGGAGTTAAGGAAGCTATCTGGTTGGGTGGATTATTGAATGAGTTGGGTATCCAACAGGATCATGTGAATATTCACTGTGACAATCAAAGTGCTATTATGTTGACTAAGCATCATGTGTATCATGAAAGGACAAAACACATTGATGTAAGGTTTTTCTTCATCAGAGATATCATTGCCAAGGGAGTTGTGAAGATAAAGAAGATTCATACATCTTTGAATGCTTCAGATGCTATGACTAAGGCGCTTCCAGGACCAAAGTTCAGGTTTTGCCTGGAACTTGTGGGTGTCAAAACAAGAAGGGGTTCATCCTAACCGCAGGGATGAGAACGGGGAGGCATCTTAACCTTAGAGGTGCATATGGGGGCGTATCTTAACCTTAGAGGTACATGTGGATGTGTCTTAACCTTAGAGATGCAAAGGGGTGTGTCCTAACTTCAGGGATACAAAGGTCGTTGGTGTTGAGCTAAAGGTGGAGATTTGTGAGGTGTTATCTCAACAACTGTTTCCGAATGCAATCAGGAAAAGGTAATTGTCTCCATTAGGAAATCAATTCCTATTTGAATTCAATTCCTATTCGAATTACTTTAGGTATAGCTGCAAATTGAAGGCTATATAAAGGGGTGATTATTGCATGCTCATAACCAGATCTGGAGGCATAACAACACAGCTTGAAGACCCGGTTCGACTACTTCGAAGGGTGATATTATATAGATTATAGGTTCTAGCTTTGAGAGACAGATTTGTTCTTGTTTCTTGCATACTGTTAGGGACTTGTAATTGGGATTGATATAATATAGTGGAAGTTGGTGATCTCCGTGGACGTAGGTTATTTAGAACCGAACCACGTTAAATCTTGTGTTCTCTTTTGCTTATCGTTCTTGCTCTGTTTTCTGTTTTGGTTGCTTGGGTGTGTGTTTGATTGGTGCAGCTGGTTCTTGGTGGTTTAGTTGTGTTGTGAGCTTTTGTGATTAGGTATAATCGACTATTGTTGAATCGAACTCAACAGTGTGTTTCATCATTTAAGGTTCAGACTCTTATTGGCCTTGTGCATAAGACTCTCAATGAATTTAGATTATGAGAAGTTTGAGGACTAAAGTCGCAAAGTCGCATGTGTTAAATCATTTCTGTTCCGTCTTTACCTTCTAAAGTCGCAAGCGCTGTACAGGTGACAGGTGTATAAAAAGTTCAAAACCCTTGTCCCGGAAAAACACTCTTCTAAAATCCAGCTTCAATGGCAGAACAATAGGTGTTTTATTTGTGAAACGTTATAACTACAGATTTCCATATTTCATATCTTGGCGACTTGGCCCATCGTGTGTTGCTCCCTACCTCTCCGTTACAGTTCTCATATGTTACTGCTTTGTTTTATTGTAGGTTGTATCACAACTAAGGAGCTGGGGACTGTGATGAGGTCACTTGGACAGAACCCCACCGAGGCTGAACTCCAAGACATGATCAATGAAGTTGATGCTGATCAGAATGGTACCATTGACTTTCCTGAGTTCTTGAACTTGATGGCTCGTAAAATGAAGGTAACTAATATCCTGTAATTGTGTAGTAGGCCTTAAACTGTCGAGACTGTTAATTATCGTCCGATTTGTATTGTTATCCTCCTTGAGTACCCTGCCTCTGGAATCTGGATGCATATATTACATTTGGTTGTGGTAACTTCCATTCATATGATCATATCCTTCTTAAGTTGGCTAGGATGATGGTATAGGGAAATGCATTGACAAGTACGACCTCAAATGTTCACAGTTATGCTTCCAATATTATTGTGTGTTAGAGAATTAATTACTTATCTGCATGTTTCATGATTGCCTGTAGTATTCTGGTAGCTCCCTTGATAATACATTTTATAGTGCTACTTTGTGTAATTCCACAGATTAAGAAACTAACAATAGGTTAGATAGCACAGCATGTCCACCAGCACTTTCTAATATAGTAGTATCAGATAGAGTTAAGGAATGCCATCGAAAATCATGGACTGACTGAGCTGCAATTGATGGTACAGTCATATAGTATATTGTTCTTTGTTCTTGATGACGGGGGTTTCATTTAGTCGTACATATTTCTCCTTGCTGCCAGGCTTGGTAAAGAAAATAGAGGAGAATTACTTCAGACCCACTAATGTTTTTCATTTGTGCAATTCCCTTGATATTTGAATTTTGACAAGAGCATTTTACGCCAGTGGCTGGAATTTCTATCCATTCAGTCACCAAAACATAGCTGCGTTGATTTCTACTTGGACATTTCGTGATGAATGGATGGAAATATCCAACAAAAAGGGATGGATAGATTGTAAACTGTTAGGAGGTTAGTTGCTAGAATTCTTATGCTGGGGATGCAAATTTCCCAAAAGGCAAACATTAGAAGGTTTGACACAAAGCTTTTCCAACATAAATTTTATTAATCAGAATTTTTTCAAAGTCCACCCAGGTGGTGTTCTGTGCAAGTGTGCATATAAAAAGGGTTACACTGTTCAATTTTCGAATGACAATTCCAAAATGAAATAATTGAAGTTGTTTATTTGTGAAGGATACTGACTCGGAGGAGGACCTTAAAGAAGCTTTCAAGGTCTTTGATAAAGATCAAAACGGCTTCATCTCTGCTGCTGAGGTAATCTCCACCCTTTCACTCTTTGCCTTCTGAATCTCATAAAATTGCTTTAGTACTTTAGCTACTGACAATGACAGATATCTTTCCATTTCTGAAATTCTTACGCTCCATCTTACAATTTGGCAGCTTCGTCATGTGATGACAAACCTTGGTGAGAAGTTGACTGATGAAGAAGTGAATGAGATGATCCGAGAAGCTGATGTGGATGGTGATGGCCAAGTGAACTATGAAGAGTTTGTTAGGATGATGCTTGCCAAATGATCATGTGAACCTTTGTTATACCTCTTGTAGCTTAAAGTAGGGTGGTATAACCGCAGTGTCTAATCTACAATCATCCAGACAGTTCTAGTTGTCAGATTGTTTTTTCTGCCATGTGCTTACTGAAACTTAGGCAGGTACCGTGGATTTCGTAGATGCAAGGGCTCCTCTGTTTGCAACTTAGATGATGTCAGTTCTTTGAGTATGAATCGCTTGCTAAATTTCTGTTGCACTCGTGTCCCTTTGCTTCTCCTTGGAAATTAGATCTGGTAGATCTGATGGTGTTAGAGCGTTGGAGGAGGATAGCCATAACTGGTACTATTAGTTCGATTTTAGGGGGTGCTTCATTTCAGCTGCAGGGTAAGATGTGGCAGAGTAGAGTACATTACCATTCTTCTAACCGAAAAATGTTCTTTTGAATTAAACAAACCAAAGAAATCAACAGGTAACAGGTGTGTACTGCATATGCACTTGATTCAGCAGGGTTATTAGAGTTCTTGAGATTACATATCCGCCGAGCAAACATGGCATTTTTCTTCTTGACCATTGTTCCAATGAGTACTACTCTGTCACCGTAAACCGGCTCCTGCTAGTCTCGGATGACCAGAAATCTTATTGTGTTTTGTATCCCTTTTTATACCGCACTTGTAAACTTATATCATGAGATCACGACCACCCAAACTTGACCTACTCTAGCTGATAGACTCGGCTAAAACGCTGTTTTGATATGTGGTACTTTGCACTTTACGAGTTACTCGTTACTCTTTACGCTATAATAGTAACACCAAACACTTATGAGTTGTGACTTATAAAGCATCAAATACAGCATTCCGTAGTGTGGCATGAATTTACCTGAGTTGTGACTTATGAGTTATGACCTGCAGGTCTGTTTGTAGTTTGCACTGTTCCTTTCCACTTGATTATGTTATATCTAAACAATATACACAAGATAGATACAATTTTCCAGCTGATTTCATAATACTTTGTCTATTTCACATTGACACTGAAGCCATGAGAAAGTTCATTTAATCACAAAGAAGCAAAACATACAGAGAGTTAATAAATCAGCCAAGAAGTGAGGTTACAGTTAACATGTCGACCAGATAGTAGTAGTAGTAGTAGTAGTAGTGGTACATAATAATAACAGTTTCTATTAATCAATCTTCAGTAAGAGAAGATGTATTCCCATTAGAAGCAACAGAGTTGCTATTGTTCTTGTGATTATGCATCCAAACCTTGAACACTTTCCTATTTATCCCCACTCCTCTACAGAACCTCTCAATCTCATCATCAGCCTCCTTCCTCATCATCTTCCACCCCAGCTTCTCCGCAAACATCAGCATCTTCTCCTTCTGCTCCTCCGTAAACTTCGTCCTGAACCTCTTCTTGCCCGTCGACTGATCTGGCGAATACGCCATTCCAACTGCTACTTGCCGTTCTCCACCTCCGAGCTCAGGCCGCACGCCAACCTCATAAGCGCGACCCTCAGTGACTTTGCGATGGAAGTTTCTGTGGCAGCCACAAGCGGCACAGTTGAGGGCCCCGCTTTCGTCGTCTAGGGTGAATTCTCCACATCCATCTGTTGCATAGCTACCAAGGCTGGCTGCATGGTTTCTTAGACACTCTTTGTAGATGCCATTGCCACTATTTTCACCCTCCATTGTCGTTGATAGATATCTCTTGCTTGCTTAATTACTCTCTTGATCTTGATTTATAACTACTACAGTGAGTACTATATATCTCTATATGATCAAGAAAATGAAGGAGGAAAAACGTGGTAGCAATGAATTATGACAATGTACATGACTAAAAGAAAGACATGTATAGGGAGATTTACATGAGTTTGATATATAGTGAGGATGTGGTCTGATACATGAATAAAAATTGGTGATTGGTAAAATAAGTTGTTTTCCAGTCTCAAGACAAATCGACAAGTGACAGGAGGATTTGGCATTTTTAATCAAGGAGATGATATATGGTGAGATATTGTCTTCTTCAGCCCACCTTTACTGTTTAATGTGGCTTTTCATTGCACTATACATCTATTGTTTTGTTTCTCTACACTTCCCTATAATGAAATGACTTGTTCATGCCATAACTATCCCTGTATTCTTTTATTGTTTTTTTTTTTACATCATACTCAGTTCCATTTAGTTCACATCATATTATATCATTTCATTTCAATTCAATTTAGTTCAGTTCAAAGGACGAATCAAACATAGCTTATGGCCGGTTACAGTTTAGAAGAAATTTGTGGTTGAAGTTCAGCATGAAAATTCATACGGTATCTTTCCAGTGAGACATGGAGACTCCATATGTTCCAAACGAAAATGAAGTTGTCCATAGGCCTTTCATGAACCGCAACTAGAGAATAGCACACCAAAGTGCAATAGTGTGTTCTTAGACTACTAAACTTAGCAAAGTGAATGTGCATGTAAATGCAATATACCAATAAACGTTTAATCATGTGAACTTCAAAATAAATACAAATCACATAAAATACGGAAAGAGTTCACTATATTAAATTAACTTAATACAAATTTCTAAGACTTGACAAAAAGACTTTTAGCAAATTTAAACATAAATACATGCAACAGAGTTAACAATAAAATAAAAGAAAGTAAACGTGATATGCAACAATGCAAGACAAGTAACCTGAGCAATTAAGCATGAAAAAGAAAATAAAGTGAATCCAATGACCTCCCCCAAACCTAAACTTTTGCTTGTCCGCAAGTAAAAGAGTGAGAAAGAAAAGAATTGGATGAACGATACTTTCCCTGACGTAGTAGGGGCATATGCAACTTTGATCCGATAATCAATGCATGTAAAACTCAATAAACGAGTTAAAACAAGATGTAAAGCTGGAAAATCGTGAAGTTATTGCTACCACGTTTCCAGCTACAAGATGCACAACATGTAAATTGAATAAATACGACATGAGAATGCAAAATTACTAAAGAGAAAAAAAATTTGATTTTGGAGGGAAGAACTTGGATTATATAGGGTTACAGGGCGTGGCGCCCCGCGAAAACTGCTCCAGAGATATTTTGATTTCTGGAGCTCTTTTTTGGCGGGGACCAGTCCTGGTGGCGGGGGCCAACACATGTTTGTGAAAATAAAATCAAATTTTAATATTCAAAACCAAAAATTTAAAAAAAAATATGCAATTTAAACTATACTAAAGTGCAACTGCTTGTTTATAAAATCAACATATTACTTTAAAAGCAGTTTATGAGTAATTACGCTGACCATCCAGACTAGTATCGGTTATTGAATACGCTAGTGAAATTACAGTAGACACACAATGTTATTAACTAACTATTAGGTTTGTTTAGTTATATATTGAACTCATGTCTGTAGGAAAATCTGGGATTAGAAGATCTATATATATTACTATGTGCTTATAATTAAGCTAAGAAATCTAGATTAAGATTTAGCGTATCCATGGAACCACCGATAAGAGTTTAGTAATTTCCGTATGCAATGTACGGCAATTGTGGCTGCATAACATCCACGATACCCATTCTGATAACTTAAAAAATAAATCCAATCAACCGACAATATAACAAGAAGAAAGAACATTTTGTTGTTGGTTGATAGTTGTTACACTCAATTTGTTGAAGATTTATTCACAAAATCAAATGAATAAATATCTGTGGACTATGAAAATATCTAAAATGTAGTATAATATTCTTGTACGTTGCTAATGATCAACAACATGCACTTTGATGAATAGAATGTTTGTTCCACTCGCCATAGCGCGCGGACGCACCAAGTATTCAACAAATCCAATCTGCACTCACCCATGATTTTTATTCACATAAATAAAGACAGTACTCGGTCGAATTAGTTTCACGTAGCTTCGGTGTGAGATGTGTACTTGTTCAATGTGTTTTGGAAGATTTTTTTGTGTCTTTTGGTGTTTGGTTACTCTTAGTGTATGTATTCAAACTAAACTATGAGTAATGAGTTATTTCTTGTGTCTTTTGGTGGTAGAACAACTTTTTTCTACAAAAATCCATTGTGAAAGTTACAATTTACTCCCCGACTTTCATAAAATCCAAACATTCTCCAAACCTTTCACAAAAGAAAACTAATAATAATAAAAAATTAAAATTAAAATAATTTACTCAATTTTTATTAATTAATTTATGTGTAGTTTTTTTTAAATATTATTTATATTTATGACATTATCAGGGGTCTAAAAGTTAAAGAGTTAACGGTTGAAATTTGAAAATTAACAGCAAAGGGCCAGAAAATAAGAAACTAATGGAGTATTTGTTTATATTTAATTTAACTACTATTATTGAGAGGGAGGCTTTTGTAAAACAAAACCCTAATTTTATTGAAGGAAAGGATCGTTAACATCACATAACCCTTACTAACATTTTTACCATTATTCTTTAAAAAAATAAAAAAAAAACATTTTTACCATTATTGGATTTAAACTAATGCTTGGATTAAACCTAATGTTATAAATATATATATTCCCTTTCAAGAAATTAAAATGAAGTGATCTTAATTGTTTTCTTTCCATGACTTCAATCACTGCGAGATCGATTCCGTCAAATGCGTGATTATATCTAATTTATTATTAGCTTAATTTGTAATGTTTGTGAAATTGTAATGGTTTGATTTTTCATAAAATGATATATTTTAGTTAATGGTGTATTATTCTAAAAAAAAAATAGTTAATATTTGTAACTACCCGGCCCAACGGGCCGACGAGGTTACTCCTGGCTGCTCTCCGGGGTGATATGCTGGCCCCACAGACCAACACGGGTTTTAATCCGCGCACTTTGTCCTCACTCGTGCACGCACTGGGAACTTCCCAGGGTCACCCATCCTAGAATTTCTCTAGAGCAAGCACGCTTAACTCTGAAGTTCTTCTAAGTGGATTCCTGAAAAGAAAAAAAAAAGTACACCTTGTTGGTATGAGTAGCGTTCTCAACCCTTTTAAACCCCCGAAATCTGGGGCGTCACAATCACCGCCCTCTTAAATTGCGCAATGTCCTCGTTGCGCGCTGTCCCGAGACCAACCATCTGTGCAGGATTCTAGAGGTGGCCCCTCCAGGGTCAAGAGGTGGCTCCCACCATCGATATGGTGTAGCACTTTGCCCCGGATGGCACTTAGTTCCTGCAGTTCCGGATAGTCCCGCTCTGATACCACTTGTAACTACCCGACCACTAATGGGCTGAGACCCGGCCCAACGGGCCAGCGAGCAATCCTAGAATTGCTCCAGAGCAAGCACGATTAACTTTGAAGTTCTTCTGAGTGGATTCCCGAACAAAAAAAAGGTGCACCTTGTTGGTATGAGTAGCGTTCTCAACCCTTTTAAGCCCCCGAAATCTGGGGCGTCACAATCACCCCCTCTTAAATTGCGCGATGTCCTCGTTGCGCGTTGTCCCGAGACCAACCATCCGTGCAGAATTCTAGAGGTGGCTCCCACCATCGATATGGTGTAGCACTTAGCCCCGAATGGCACTTAGTTCCTGCAGTTCCGGATAGTCCCGCTCTGATACCACTTGTAACGACCCAACCACTAATGGGCCGAGACTCGGCCCAACGGGCCAGCGAGCAATCCTAGAATTGCTGCAGAGCAAGCACGCTTAATTCTGAAGTTCTTCTGAGTGGATTCCCGGAAAAAAAAAAGGTGCACCTTGTTGGTATGAGTAGCGTTCTCAACCCTTTTAAACCCCTGAAATCTGGGGCGTCACAATCACCGCCCTCTTAAATTGCGCAATGTCCTCGTTGCGCATTCTAGGTGGATTCCCAAAAAAAAAGGTGCACTTTGTTGGTATGAGTAGCGTTCTCGACCCTTTTAATCCTATGAAATCTGGGGCGTCACAGTATTAGTGTATAGCTCATGCAATATTGATATTGTTAAAAAATAATAATAATTGTTTTCTTTTCCCAATAATGGATTAGAACCAATGTGGTACTAGATGCTTAATTTGGATTCATCCAAGTTAATTACAAACAGTACGAACTACTAATGGTATTTTAATAGTTTCTCCCTCTCATTTAGACATGACAGATGAATGGATCCATAAGAACTGGCTCAAAACCAATGTATCTATGGTAATTATCACTAATTATATTATACAAGAACTAAACACCACAGATGTGGGAAAGAGTCACCTTGTCCTGGTTCATGTACGCAAATATTCTTTATATTTGCTAGCTAAGGTTTAACAGTTAACTTGATCTTGTTTACCCAAACAAATGTGCAAGTTATTTGCCCATATGGCTTTCTAATCATTTTGGTCAACATGGGAACTTAGTTAAAGTTGCATCTATCAAATATACTCTTCTTTTAATGTGGATGTTATCAAATATAGTTCATATATGAAAAAATCTATGCCACTTGACTCTCATTTGAATGCCAATCATTTTTAAGTAAAAATTGAACGTAATGAAGTGGTAACATATAATAATTCTTTTCAAAAATTTGTATGGTGAAACACAATTCTCTAATGTGTGTCGTCGTGACTCATGAGGTGCCAATAGGTATGAAGAACCCAGAGAGGAATTCTTGCAACATTAAACGGTTATATCTAACTGCAGTCCAATCAAATGAACATATATATCTAGACTCATGTTATAGTATTAAAAATGGACTATATCTAAAACATTTCCGGTCTAACATAGTACGATTCATTTTCAATTGACATAATTACTTTTGATACCCCCACTAAACAGCTACTTTTCATCCTAGTCCATCTATCGCGGAAAATTACAAATAAATCCAAGTCACCGTCCGGCATTGACTCCGGCGCCCTCTCTCTCCTCAAAACTTACCAACCAAACACGCCTTTATGTCTAAATTACTGTTTTTGTCTTTTTCCTCTTTATTTTTCTTTTTTCTTTTTCGTTTTTACCATCAACATCTTTTTTCTTTTTTCTATTTTCCTCTTTTCCTCTTTCTTTTTTCCATTTGCAAATCAAAGACTCCGATCTACAAATCGGAGACACTCTGCTCCGATCACTGCTGCAGATCGGAGCAGCTCCGATCTGATCTTGAACGGAGCAGACACTCTGCTCCGTTCAAGATCGGAGCAGAGCTGCTCCGCTCCAATCTGCAGATCGGAGCAGAACTCTGCTCCGAGATCGGAGCAGGAGCAGAGTTCTGCTCCGACTTTGATCGGAGAATCGGAGCAGAGCAGAGCTGCTCCGATTTTCCGATTGCTGCTCCGATCTCAGCAAATCGGAGCAGCTGTGTTTTTTTTATTAATTAATTAATTTATTTTTAGCTTTTTTCATTTTGTTTATTGTTTTCTCATTTTTTTTATTCATAATAATTCTAAGGGCTTGTTTACAAATAGTTTTGTGGACTATTTTAAATTATAGTTAAATTATGTGTGTTAATTTTTAAATATTTTGTGTCAATATTGTAAACATTAAAACATTTGGGTAAATGTGTAATAAATGAAACTTCATGTTGTTTGGAATAATTCAGAATTACAAATTCCGGCGAGGGCGAAAAGGTCATTTCCAAGGCTTAGAGCGCCGAAAGTCAAAGTCGTGGGTTAATCTGTAATTACGTTTATATAGCAGGGGAAGATTACGTAATAAAAAATATAGATGGACTAATCTGTAATAGCGGAAAATAGCAGGGGTACCAAAAGTAATTTGACCTTTTCAATTTACTTTGTAAGGATAAAAGACCAATTGGGGACGGGTTTACTGACAAAGAATATGATTCTTTATCAAGAGTTTGGAAAATTTGGATCCGGGTAGTCTCCCTAGAACCTCTTCCCTTGTACACCGTAGGTAACCACTAGTGTACACTGAAGGGTGTGTTCTAGGGAGACCCTCCATGATCGACCAAATGTGCATTATTAACGCTCGTAAACCCACTCCTAAACAACTAGCTAGCTGAGAAAGAAATGCTGGTTTGTCTCCTCCCATTCTACAATCATCATAATACACTTACCACATGCAATTGCAAGTTGCAGTGTTGCGAACAGAGCAGTACTAGTACACAAGATATATCTAGGGTATGGGGGCCTACTAATAAATAAGCACATTGCAACCTGTTTATATGTTTTTTTTTTAATCGGCTAAAAAATTTATTAATAACACCACAAGTATAAGAAATACTCGTAATGTTCCACTCGAAATCGAGTGTAATAACCACAACGTACAAGACAGTGTACAAGACAAACAAGGATCACAACCTCCCGAAGACCTACCAAACGGCCATAATACAACAACACTAAACAACAACCTGTTTATATGTTGTAATCACATATATAAGCCATGGACTCGAAGCTTTCACGGAGTAATTTGCGAATATCAACGTTATTTTATTAATCAGCTGCTCATCAAGTAAATATGTCCAACAAAACACAAATTTACTTCACATTTCCAAACATTGAATTCTAGAGGCCATTTGTTTTGTTTGGTAAAAAAAGTTGGAATTGCAGGTTAGTACTACTGTACTACATCTTCCTGAATGAACATTTCGCCGATCCAAGCTTCCAAAGAATAGGCAACAAATTATAAGATTACGACAATTTATTCGAATTTACATCGTTCTAAGTATTCTCAAGAGCGCTGCAAAAAATTTCTTCAGTCTAGTACTCCATTCGAATCACTCCCTAAAAGACTCCGAAAAATGTGGCGATTGCAAAAACCAAGAACAACGATCCACCAATGTACCCGACCTGAGTACAAGAAACCATATATTTAGTTTTTTTTTTAAAAAAAAAAAACAGATCAAATAATCATTTCACTCAGAGAGGACTATAACTTATGCGCTTTACCAGTTTTTCAGATATATATTTGGCAAGAAACGCTCCACCCAGTATGGCAATAAATGTGGCTATCAGGTGCCCGACGATGGCTCCACTTGCCACTCCCCACGGAGACTGCAGTGTCGGATGCATAATGTGATGTTCACTGATACTAGGAAAAAAAAAAAAAGAAGCCAGAGTTTTATGGTTCATACCTGAGCTGCACCGAGGGCAATTGTAGCCAGCATTGAACGGTCTCCCCATTCCTAACATTCAAATACATTAAGATAATCAAAGTTCATGCTCTACAAGTAGAATCCAAGACTGAAACAAAAAGCAATGCAAGTGCAGTTTCATTGAAGTCAACTTGATCAAAGTGGATATGAGTAAAGTTCAATGTTAACTTGAAACGAAAACTTTGTCCATGCAGTAGAGAGAATGCTTACAGCAAAAAAGACGAGACTGAATGACTTCCACAGAATTTCGAGGGGATTTGACAGACGTTGTGGTGCCTGTTAGAGTATTAGATGTAGAAGTGGAACCAGTCAATATTAAATCTCATGTTATATTAGACCAAACTATACTAAGATGATTCTTCTTTAAAGAGAGAACCTTTTCTTTCACAAGCTCCTCAGCTTCCGTGAATTCATCAGATTCCTGGTTAGCCTGATCACCAGTTTTAGCTGTTGTCGACGGAAGGTCCCATGCATCTTTAATGGATTTAAGACCAAAGAACATCAAAAGCGTTACAGCTGCATATTCTCCGATTGGCAATGCTGTAAAATGATAAACAGATTATAAAGTAAGATAAACAACACCTCCGAACTTAAGATTACTGCTGCCAATTCTTTCTTCTTTTCCCGCTTAAGACACTTCATTGCATTACATGTAAACTGATTAAACAACACTACTCTAAACGATACATCAAAGGCAAGAACTACAGCTTACTTGTTTGGAATTGAGCAGGCACGGAGTGAAATATACGACCAATTATGACAGACAAGATTGTCATAAGTGATAGTGCCCCCATTGATCCCAAAAGGACCTGCCAGTGTAATAATAATAAGGGCACTATCTTTCGGTCAATGAATGAAAGGTCAAGTAGATTCTAAATCAGCAAATATAATATAGTAAACTTCCATTAGTAACCCCCCCCCCCCCCACACACACACACACACCACCACCACCCCCAAAAAAAAAACACACACACACACACAACCACCAAACACCACGTCCCCCTTCATCCTCCAGTGAAACTCAAATCACATTTTCTTTCTGGGATAAGCCCTTGTTTTCAAGTTGCACAGGCCATCTTGTTTGTAGATTATCAAGAAACAACATTCACTGACAGAGATATTGATGCCGAAAGGTGTTTTGGGCTAGATCTATGTTAACAAGGAATCAGAACTTTTCCAAATAAGTTTTACAAGAACAATTTTAGCAAAACAACACCAGTGAAATTTTGCAATTAAAGCAAATCAGGAACATCTGACACAAACACAAGAATTGACGTATTGCTCAAATGAAACCAAAGAAATGGAACTGCAGTAATGATTGTCTAGAGAAACAGAGAGAGTCATACCAGTACTTTCTCATATTGCATTGCCAGGAGAGCCGCAATGAAAAAGGTCTGTTATATGAAAGCACGACTTTAGCCAAAGTAAGGCAATCAAGATCATCCTTGTTAAATGAGAACCTAAAACATCATTTATCAAATGAACATTCTACAGGAGCAACTAACAGGTCAAAAGAAGAAAAAAAACATGAACAATAATATATTTAAATAAAAGCTTGAATGTCATTTCCCAACCGTACTTAACCTATAGTATCCACTTATACAATTGATGGGAATCATGCAATTTTGTACAGAATAGTATTCTCTCAACAATACTTGGCCGTAACTTTACATTTTAATAGAATAAGAAACAAAATAAACAGCCAAAACACAGAAACAGGATGGATAGTAACTGTAATGTCTGAGTTAAAAAAAAAAAATCTTCATGTAGAGAAACAAAAAATATCACTGAAAAAAGTACATGAAACAAACATAAAAAATATACATACATGTAGCAGTATTTACCTTGTCTCCGATTTCAGAAACAAATATTAACGAGAATGCGGCAGTGAACCCCGACTTGGCAAGTGCTGGTAAGATTGAGGATGGTCCTCTCGTAAAGACAACAAGTAGAAATACTAAAGCGGAAGCCGAGAGGGCAAGAGCTATTGCAAGAGGAAAAGAAATTCGACCACGAGATGCATCACTGACAAGAAATGTGTACATATTAGTCAGGAAACAAAATGTGTACTAAGCTGTCTCTACCACTCCTATAGACTATAGTCAAATAAGAATACATGCATCATGATTGTTTGAAACGCTAGATTTGCTTCTGTCATTATATTGAAGCCCAAAGTTCACATGAACAAGAATCCTAAGCACATTGCAAAAATATAATATCTACTATGAATTTCAGAGGCAAACGAGTAAAAATGATTATTAAATTATGGAATTTATAACCTTAGGGAGATTACACCAATCACACATATAATCCATTCATCACCTACTTCTAATATGCTTACGAAGATAATTTTAAATTAGAGATTATGGAAGGAAGTATAGACCAACATTTTTGATGAAGCGTCACTGTTTTGTCCCTCAACAGAGGAACTTTGTTGGTTATTTTCATGACTCTCTTCATAACCACCAGTTCCTGCTCCAACATTTAAGGCACGTGTACTTATTCTTCTGCTCCGTACATCTGACTTGGTAGCTTCCCTGCATCGTACTGTGAAGAAAAGTCACTGTATTGTGCGAAATTAGAGTGTATGACAAGACTACACGGTGGCAATTAACAGTGGGAGTTTAGTTTGGTGTGCAGTGAACAAACATTTCTAGCTTATCTTCTCTAAAGCTAAACGGGAAGAAGCTGTGCTGGCCATCTTCTAGTTGACTTTCCGAAGGAAACTGAACTTATCTCGTTCACTCCCGAAAGACTCAGAAAATAGAATTCACTATGCCAAGATCAAGGCAAAGGTCAATTTACTCATTCCAAGGCCAAACCAAATATGTATATCATGAGGATATGCATGAGGTGGATCATTAAAGATTTGACGCGGGGTGCAATATTCCAACATTTTGGCTCTGCTAATCAGAGATGGTAAAGAACTACAAAGAGCACACAAACCATATAATGCGAAATGAACAACTCCAGCCCTTCTAATGAACAAATGCTTCGGTTTGGGGGCAGCTTTATGAACTCGAAACAGCTCATTAGTAGTCCTTAAGAGCAAGCAAACACGGCCACTCATTATCAAAAGGTAAACATAGATATATCATCCATCTCAATGATCAAGTGCGAAAATCGAAACGAGATAACGAAAACCACCAAAATGAAAAAAAACTAGAGCCAAATTCATTATCACCTACATACAACTATACAGACACAAGGACAAAGAAGCATAACTCAGTTGGTAAGCTAGACCAATCAGGTTCTAGTCATCACATGGGTAAATGGGTAAAGATTATTATTGATCCTCGGTTTTCTTGTTAAAAAAAAAAACTATACAGGTACAAGTGACTGATAATACCAAAACAAGGGCAAACTCCCAAAGATACTAGTAGTAGTCCAGACTCAAAACCATTGGAGAGCAACTTACCCTTCTTGTGCCCAATTGACTCATGAATACAACAGTGGAAGGACCAAAAAGACTAAACCCCATATACAAGAACAGAAAATCAAGAATCTACAACTTCCCATTGAAAGCTATTATTAGAAAAAGATGAACTCACAAGAAGATGAACAGGAGCACGGTGAAGAAGCTCTAAAGGGCGAGAAAGGAAGTGGATCAATCCCCGGAAATGTAGTAGGAACAACAGGTGTTATCTTGCTCCGTTTTGTAGAGAATAGTTGGGGCGTTTGGAAAGCCAAGACTTGCATTTTTCTTTCTAACAGCTGCTGCAAATGAATGATATACTATATACTTGTAAGTTCTAACAGTGAATCTTGAATCTCATTTCATTTCACAGGGAGAAACTTGTTTTGTTTTGTTGGTTCAATTCAACGAAGGAAATGGCGATAGCGGATTATGTGTCTCGTTCTACACTAGGCGTGTGGTGTCAAAACATGGATGGATTATTATTATTATTATTTTATTTTATTTATGTAATAATCAGGTGCCCAAACCGACCCGAGATCGATAGATCCGATTTTTCTCCAACATTCATCCTCTTTCCTCAACATGAGCTCATTCAGAGATAAAGATGACCCTATCATCCCAGCTCACATGCCTAGCAAGGATGAACTAGCTCATTCCGCCGCTGGAGATAGCCTTAGTTAGGCTACGCACTATGGTCGGTTGTAGTTAGGCTAGGCACTATGGTCAACTACAGTTCACATATGAAATTGAACCATGAATTGATTTCAGTTCATCTCCACATTATTAGGCTTTTAAATGGGTTGGGCAACCCGAACCCGTTCAATACCCGATCTACAAAAATATTGATCGGGTACGGGTAGGGTTCAAACTCGAACCCGTTTTATACCCGTACTAAGAGATCCGAGTCCAACCCGACAATCCAACATGAATCCAACCCAACCCGGGTCAAAACGATCTAGTCTACCTTGACCCGTACAGTAACCTGACTCGACCCGGCCAAGGAACTCTGACCCGCACATGTTTCTAGCATGGCCCGATCAGAAAATTCAACCCGTCCATATTTTCGACCCGACCCGACCAAAAATCTACACGGTCAGAATCTCAACACGGTTAATGAAAGCTACTGTGTAATCTTAATCAACAAAGAAAAATTCAAAAAATAAATCCATTAGTGTTTAGTAAAGATTATTATTAATAGGAATTCATTACCGATTCTCATAGACAAAATGATATCACAGATCTTTGCCAACCAAATTCCAAAATCCAATCTCAAAAGATAATCAAAATCTTAATATAAGCTAGTTTAGAGTACGTACCTGAAGCTTTTCATTTCCAATCAAAAGGCCCGCCCGGTCTGAAAGTGGCGTAAATAGCTATGTTTCGGTGGATCTTTTATGTGCTTTCCTCACAGTAAGTTGTGCCCAGGGATGATAGAGGAGGTCAAAACGAACTCAACGATGAAAGTATCATCAAATTTGGTGGAGAAACGAAGTCGTACGGAGCTTTTGAAAAGTTTGAAGTCATCAATGGAGGATTCTCGAAAGGCGATAGAAACTTCGAATGGTAGGTTGGAATGTGTAGAATACGTCAATACGAATCCAATGGTGTTGCAATCATGCAATTTCGTTAAAAAACAAAGTTGTAGTGGCATTTCGAAGTTCGTTCATGGTGAAGATAGCGTGAAGAAGAAGGGTCCGGGTTCAAAGGGTTTTACAAATCGTAACCCATACCCAACCCGAACCCGTTAATTGTTAACGGGTTGGGTTTTAAACACTTTCGGGTTTCAACCCGTTCCTTATATTTCGGGTTGGGTCGGGTTCAAACCAACCCATTCAAAAGCCTACACATTATGGTGAACAAAAAATCAATTCACGAATCACGAGTACTTTTTTTATTATTTTTTTATTTTAATTTTAGATTGTATTTTCATGGTGATTAATGTGTTATTACCATACTGTGTATACGAAGGAACAAAGCGAGTACTTTAAACTATATACGATTAGTTCACAACTTCACATAATGACACGGAAGTGATTATGAAATTGCTGGAAGTATCTGGACATGGTTTTGGAACCAGTTGGAGTAAGCGACAAAAGTGCAATTCACCACAATTCCACTATGACATTTTTTAGCTATGTATGATTAGTTCACATACTTACATGGATGTGTTATGAAATTTTTATAAAAGCATTGAGATACGATTATGTGGACACTTTAATTAGGTCCAGGGATTAATGTGCAATTTACCATAAATTACAACAGGGGCCAGATTGCAATTTACTAATAATTGTAATTTTGCACTTAAACATATTGTTATTTGTATAATAATAATAATAATAATAATAATAATAATAATAATAATAATAATAATAATAATAATAATATTGAACTTAGATATGTTTATGTAAGTGTTTTGGTTAAGTTGTGAACCATAGGGATCACTTTAAAAAATACCAAAAAGGTTTTGGAGCAAATCTGCAAATATGGAAATGTTCAATAGCATATGGTTTGTTGCTTAATATTAGTTGGGGCAACTTTTGTGAAGGAACAATAGTGAAAAACTATATGGTCTAATTTTTAGAACGTAGAAAACTTTCTATTAACAAAACCATTCAAGTACATGAGTCGATCTAGTGATCCATGCTAGGACACACAGAGTCCACAGACATCACAAATAACGCATGAAACGCATAATTAACAACTACAACAAATATTGACAAAACTATCCAGTAGTTGCGGCTAGCTAAGTCAGAATTCGGGCACTCGATTGTAGTCTGGAACATCTCACACCGCACCTATATCACTGGTTTAATCTAGCGTTCCATAGGTTAGTAGCAACCAGTTTGATGATAAGCTAAGAATTCGCTCCTTTTCCCTCAGTCATACGCAGTATCCAAGGCAGTTCCTCCTGCCAGCCTTAGGAGAGTGAGAGATATGCCCAAGCGAGTATATTTTTCCATACTTCACCTGTAAATACACACTCGAAGAATAAATGATTCACCGTTTCTTTCTGTTGGCAAAACACACAAAGCTCATCATTCCCTAAGCCAAATTTGGCCAGCATGCCTTTGCTATATAATCGGGCATGAGCACACATCCATGTCACAAATCGGGTACGAGGTCGTGCTCTGTTGGTGAAAAAGAGCTTGAAGCAATCGACTATAATAACTCGTACATTTTTATATACGACTTTTACAGGGTAGACTGGACCTGATAATATTTTACTTCCTCCATCTCATTACAAACTTCCTAAGGGGACTATTTATCGCGACCTTTGACCACGTATAACTCCTAAATTACATTAGAAAAAAATAATAATAAAATTAGATTATGAAATTAAATAGAGTATATTTTCATAATCAACTTTTAATTTATATTGATAGAGTTTGATTTAAAAACTATATGTGGTCAAAGGTTGCAATGAATTGTCCCTTTAGGAAGTTTAAATAAATGGAGGAAGTATTATTTTATTGGAGCCGGAAGTTATATGGATATAAATTGAAGGATCATATTGTAGTATGGGTTATTTTTAAGTGGACTTGAGATGACGGATTGGACTTTATTAATTATTATTTTATGGATCAATGAATCAAGACGGGCTTTCAGTTTTCCATTGTTTGGATTTTGGACCAGAATTTAGAGTGGACTTAAGGGCTAATCCGCGCGTACATTAATGAAGAGTTAGAACTAGGTAATTATGTCCTTAAGTTGTATTAGCCGTATGTAGAATTGGGGAAAGGACAAAACAACGAGCTATTTTCACCTTGATAGGTACGTGATTTGTGAATTGGTGATTTGTGAATTGATTATTTAGTAGTAGTAGTTTTTAGATTAAGTTAGTACTCAAGGTTATTTATTTAGAGTGATCCATTAATGTTGTCGGTTTTGATAATTGCCAAGGTTGAGGATTAGGTTTACTGGACTCGGCCACTCGGGATGTTGCTAGTGAGATTGATTGATGGACACAAGTTTATATTATCGAAGAGTTGATTCTGTTGGATCGAGGGTAAGTGGGTTTTTTATGCAACTTTATTATTTGCATGTGTCATATATATTATTTTATGTTTAGATTTGTGGTCAATAAGAATTGCGAACAAGAGCCAAGCATATATGTAAAGTTGTGTCTTTTTCTGAATCGTGTCTATGTGACTCTCTGATGTGTTGAGTGGGTGTTCGCTGAAGTCAATAAAACTAAGTGTCATTGGGAACAAAGTGCCACACTGTATGGGACGGTGGAGGCCACCTCTTGAATCCGTATGGGTC
Source organism: Plantago ovata (assembly GCA_028274465.1). Classification (NCBI taxonomy): domain Eukaryota; kingdom Viridiplantae; phylum Streptophyta; class Magnoliopsida; order Lamiales; family Plantaginaceae; genus Plantago; species Plantago ovata. The sequence continues at coordinate 5,994,674 of CM051458.1, forward strand.
ACCTCAAGAGTCTTGAGACGACGGTTGGTACATCCCTTGTTTTGTGAAGTGTTTCGTTCAGTTCGTTGCTCGAGTTAGAAATGTCATTGACAGCGGAGTATAAGCTAACGTCAACTATTGTTCTATATCATCAATGTAAATATTACAACTAATTGACTCAACGATTTATAACGGCACAAAAAGAATATAATAGGGAAGAGAAGAACAACTGATAGTGTCCTTTTCTTAGCCAACAAGTATTTAAAATATAAACATAAGTATCTAAAATAGAATTTTGAAAGTCTATTGAAAATTATCTGCTAGAGTCAGAGTATATTCTCTACAAATCTAGACACCTCGGCCGGATAGGTCTCGTACGCATTTGGGTCACATAAGACGTGCTAGGAATTTGGACCACTATAGCGTAATCGGATTTCTACAATATCATTGTCAACGTGCTATGGGATGAAAGTTTATCCCAATATTAATAAAAAATATTTGAGAAGTTCATGTTTTAGAATTTCATCTAGGTAGTAGGAAAATAAACATGACGAAAAGACATGGAAAGGAAAACACAAAAGAATTAAAAATAAAATATCAATTGCGGTGAACATGGATCGAACACGTGACCTTCAGATCTTCAGTCTGACGCTCTCCCAACTGAGCTATCCCCGCAACTTGGTTTATATTTATTTTGTTTTGTATTTGAATTACTAGATATGTGAATCGCATTAATCCGACTTCATCTAGTTCTATTCTTTTAAACTCAGATTAAGAATCTAATTCGTGATCCAATGCGTTTCCCCCATACTTTCCACCTGTTTTGATGTCCTATATCCCTTGCTATGAAGGAACATTAGTCCGTAAATTATATCTCAAATTTAAGCATCATGCCTCTTGCTAAGGGTTCAAATGAAAATATTAGCCCAAGCTCTATTTGTGTATTATTATAGTTTTTTCCGTTCTTTATTGCTTAAACCTAAAAGGTTAAATGTATTAATCTAGGTCTACAAAGATAACGATTGCTAATATTATTGTCCGGTTTCTAAAATTTCAAGTCACGGATTATTCCTACTGTCTTTGAAACCCCTTGGTTCTCATCACAATGTTAACGTGTGTAAAGTGAAGGATGTGGGAAGTTTATTTCTACTGCTGAACAATTTTTTTTAGCTATAATAACATTTAATTAGGTAAGAATGTGAATCGATACCTTCTCATCCCAGTCCTCCACCCCGGACTATTCCTTTCGCAGATTTTTCCTCTGCTTCACCGCCCAGTTCACCACCTCATCCCAGTCCTCCACCCCGGACTACGCGGTACACTACGTATCCGCCCCAACGTCCCGTTACTCGCAGCCAACATGGCATTTTTACACCTCACACTATCTTCGACCCTTCCGAAGCACATACAGCTACAGTTACACCATCACCCCTTCCCCGTACCCCCTTAGATGCTCTCTGTGACCCTAACTGGAAACTGGCCATGACTGATGAATATAATGCTCTTATTAAAAATAAGACGTGGGAATTGGTCCCTCGTCCCCCGGGTGTTAATGTTATTCGTTCCATGTGGATTTTTACGCATAAGATTAAATCTGATGGTTCCTTTCAGAGGCATAAAGCCCGTCTTGTAGGTGATGGTAAAACTCAGCGCGTGGGTATTGATTGTGGTGAGACGTTTAGTCCCGTGGTTAAACCCGCAACTATTCGTCTTGTTCTTAGCATTGCTCTCTGTCGCCGGTGGTCTATTCATCAACTCGACGTTAGCAATGCATTTCTCCATGGCAATTTGCAGGAAACGGTTTATATGTATCAACCCATAGGGTTTCGTGATCCGACACACCCGGATGCTGTCTGCCTCTTACGGAAGTCATTATATGGCCTTAAACAGGCTCCTCGGGCGTGGTATCAACGATTTGCTGACTTCGTCGCCACTCTTGGCTTCTCCAATAGTAAGTGTGATACTTCGTTGTTTGTCTACAACCGCGGGGCTGATACTGCTTATTTGCTTCTATATGTGGATGATATCATATTGACTGCCTCTTCAGATGCGCTTCGGCACTCGATTATGGCTAAGCTTAATTCGGAATTCGCTATGAAAGACTTAGGGCTCCTTAATGAATTTCTTGGCATTCGAGTCACTCGCCATAAGGCTGGCCTATTTCTTTCCCAGTCTCGGTATGCAGCTGAAATTCTTGAACGAGCTGGCATGAGCTCGTGTAACTCGACAGCTACTACCGTTGACACAAAGCCAAAAGTTAGTGCCTCTGTTGGGACTCCTTTTGCTGATCCTACGTTATATCGGAGTTTAGCTGGAGCGCTTCAGTATCTCACCTTCACTCGCCCTGATTTATCCTATGCGGTTCAACAGGTATGTCTTCACATGCATGATCCCCGCACTAAACATATGGAGGCTCTCAAGCGTATCTTACGCTATGTCCAAGGCACTCTGTCTCTTGGACTCCATCTCACTCCTTCCTCTCTTCACGATCTTGTGGCATATACTGGTGCCGACTGGGCCGGCTGCCCCGGCACTCGTCGTTCTACCTCCGGTTATTGTGTTTTCTTGGGTGACAACCTGATCTCCTGGTCCGCCAAGCGTCAAGCAACATTGTCCCGCTCGAGTGCTGAGGTCGAGTATCGTGGCGTCGCTAATGTTGTGGCCGAGTCATGCTGGCTCCAGAATCTTCTCCTTGAGCTTTTGTGTCCGGTGCGCAAGGCTACGTTTGTCTACTGTGACAATGTCTCTGCAATTTATCTCACCGGCAATCCCGTCCAGCATCAGCGTACAAAGCACATCGAGTTAGATATACATTTTGTTCGCGAAAAGGTTGCCCGTGGTGAGGTTCGTGTTCATCATGTTCCCTCTCGTTATCAGATTGCGGATATTTTTACGAAGGGGTTGCCTTTGGTCTTGTTTGAAGACTTTCGTTCCAGTCTCAATGTTCGTCCGCCTCCCGTTTCGACTGCGGGGGAGTGTTAGAACATAGGAGTTACATAGGATAATGTAGAGATAGTAATATATTAGGATGTATTACGAATGTATATCTGTCCTAGAATATAGTCTAAAATAGTGAATTTCGTTGTATATATATATCCTTGGTGATTAATGAGAAGGTATCGATTCACATTCTTACAAATTAGAACCAAAAGATTGGGCACTATAGATGGATATAGATTGTGGATTTGGAAGAAATTTAATTTCACAAAAGAAGAGTAACGAACCAAACTTTATTTATTTAACATTGTCCAAGACCTGTAGCCCAATTGCAGATATCCAGAGATGAAGATAAGATCGGACAAGGATCCAGTAGAGATGTGTATGGGAGCTCAGCAGGCCTTCAAAAGAAGTTCATGTACTAATACAAGTAATACAAGTCCTATAAGTCTATAACCCCTACCAGATCTTTTACTGTTGGGCGTCTTCATTATTTAGACTGTACCTATAAAGGGAAAGTGCAGCGAGGGGTCCTGTTCCTCAAAACTAATCCTTTTTTATACTCCCTCCGCTCCATAATACAAGTACTTTCTAAGCAGCTAATTTTTCTCGGATTAAGGAATAATAATAAAATATTAGTTTGTATGGTGTATTATATTGGTAAAGTTGTAGATATGTGATAAATTATGAGAGAGAAGGTATAACGTGATGATTATAAAGTAGGAAAGATAAATCATAAAGTATTTGTGAGTGGAGTAAAAAAATTTCATTTTTGGGTTAGAAAGTCCGTAATGAAAAAAAGGAAAGTTAGAAAGTTTAGTGTGGAAGAGGAGTATTAGATTTGAGAAAATAAAATTACAAAACTACCCTTCACCACTGACCACCACTGCACCACCACTGCCACCACTTGACCACGCCACGACCATCATAGTCCACCACGGGAGCACTTTTGACCATCATAGTCCACCACCTTTGACCTTCATATTATTGATCACCACCACGGCCAGGATAGTCCACCACCGCAGTACCTTTGACCACCACCAGCACATGACGCCCCGCAATCCACCATCACCACACAAGGACCACCACCGCCGAGAGATCTGGAATAATTGGGGAGAAAGTCTTTAGAGATAGAAAGATGGTCTTAAATTAAATTTAGAAATTGAGTCTTGGGGGTATATTCGTAATATTACAAGATCAGTTTAATTACGAAAATGGCACATGGTCATTTTTTGTTTAAAAAAATCAACAAAATTGGGCTCGTAGGCTAAAATTTTCCCTATTACTGAGCCGCAACTGGTCCAAGTAATCTGGACGTAATCTGTCTACTGTGGATCAAATACATGTGGGATTCATTTCATTCTACTGGTTCAAAGCAAATTCATTTACAATCCAAAAAAAGGTGAAGATTCACAAAAACTAGCTTTGGATGCCAGATCCGTTTGAATCCAGTCAAGTCCATGTGGATTATAATCCTCTGGATCAAAAAATATTTCATGGATCAGATTGGGATCAAATCCATGGACCGAACCAAATTGTCAAGCCTACGACTGGTAACTTACCTTATCTTTTAAAAACATGTATATATATTGTAGTTTTAAATGAAGGAGTTAGAAAGTGATTTGGTGGTAAGGAGTTCAAGTTGTATGTAGGAGGAGTAGAGTTCGAACCCTCGCGGTGACAAAGAAGTTATAAGGTATTTGTAACGGAAGCAAGAAATGGTGGTCCGAGTACATCCGTAAATGATCCAACACTTTGGAAGTGTAGAAATTTAGGCTGTGACACCTTCCACATTTTTAAAAATAAATAGGTCCCTTTAACAAATTAGTAGTCATATTTAATAATTTTGTAATTATTTTTAGTCTTTATTATTACTCAGTGTTTTTACTCGTGGTTTATTATATGTGTTAACTAAGAAACGTCGTTTAAATATCATATACATATAATTAATTTTTTTTTTATATTTTAGATCCGTGTACAATTTCATGTAAGTGTTGAAAGGGAACCCATTAAGCATAAGATTGGAGTGAAACTAGATTATCGTTGCTATATTAATTACTAGTATAAAAAACTTACTCTAATTTAAACATGAACCGTTAAAATATATAGTATGGTGGGGAAGAAGAATATAATGCAACGAGCATAATGACAAATAAAAGAATTTAGAGGGCAAGATTGTACATGAAGTGTTATTTTATTGTGTCGAAATAATAGGGACATGGGGACATGATGGGAGTTGGATTCTCCTCGCAAGGCGATGTCTATCGCAATCATATAACCCAATTGTTCATTAATTGTTTAGTATATATTTAACCTCCTCCTTCTTTTTTTTTTTTTTTTTTTAAGAAATATATTCAGTTTTTTATGAAGGTATACATTATTTTTTGCACATTACTGACCTAAAATTTTCGCAGCACGTTACGCGTGTTGCTCCGTGCTAATATTAAGGATTATTTTTAAGGTGTAAATATGTCATACGTACTCAACTTCAATTAATTTGAACCTCGACAGAGGCATAATGTGGTATAGACGTATTTGGAGTTACTAAAGTTGTAGAGTAGTATGCAGCACGCGTGGCGTGTTGCTGCGTGCTATTCTCTTGTGTATAATGTAATGTATTGCAATGAATGGAGTAATTATATAATGTTAACATTTAACGACCTCAAACGTAACTAACTGAAAATGACAAATATGTAATTAAGTAATTGAAATTAACAGAAACGTTGTCCTATAAATATATATAATTTTTCTGGATCATTAGGAATCATCTAAGGAATTTTATACAAGCAGGAGCTGAATACTTAGGTTATAGTGATAATAATACAACAGAAATATGGGTTGTGAAAAACAGTTTGATAGCAGTAGTCAAGTTAAATATTTCCAAACTTATAGTGACTGATTAGAATATGTCCCTCATTGTCTTTGTAGGAAGAAGGCACCTCTGGTCAGGCCTGCTGCTTAGTTGAAGACGTAGCACAACCTTAGCAACATAAGTCAGCGCATTCCATAGCTTTTTTTACGTTCCAATTGCTATTTTACGCTTTGAGCATCGTAGCGACATTAATTCGCGGATTAAGATTATGTAGTTTGCGACTTACCAAATATTAATTCGTGACCAAAATACAAATGGCCAAAAACGGCCCCAATCAACCGAATTCTTCTTTTTTCTTCCTTGTCGATACCACTAGGGACGGGGGAGTGGAAGAGAAGAGGTGGCGGGATTGTGGAAAAGAAGATTTCACAATTGAAAACCAGAGAGAAAAATGGAGATAGAAAGATTAGAAATGTGGAAACTAGGAAACACACCGTTGGTCGTGGGTAGATATCCCCAAGATTGCATTGAAGAAGAAGATAGAAGCGTAGAAAACAAAGATGCGCGAGAGGAAGATAGAAAAATGGAGAAAACAGAGCTGCTTTTTGGATTTTGGAAGAAGGCAAGAAGACACGTAGAGTTAGAGGAGTAATTTAGTGTTTCTTTTAATGGGCCAATGGGCTTGGATATCTGATTTTTAAGTGTTAAGGCCCAATGAAAGTTAGTGGGTTTTCAAGACAATTGAAAGTTGAAACCAAATTAACATTTATTAAAGTTCAGTTTATATTCGCTTAGTAGTATTTTAAACTACAAACATGTTCAGTTCAACTTCATTCAGTTCAGCTCAATTTCATTCAATTAAATTCAATTTAGATTAGTTCTGTTCAGACGAAAATAACATAGCCTAAATGATAGATTCTTGTTTTTAGGTGAAGTAAGAGGTGGTATAATGTTTTAAGCAATTTTAATCTAAACTAGTTTAGTCACTTTTCAATTATGTCATATTATTTCAAATATCACAGTGCTCCTGCCCCTGATGGTTTTGGAGGACGCTTTTACCAACAAATGTGGCACATTATTGGTGAGGATGTGTCTAGTGCTGTTCGAACTTTCTTCATTCATGGTGAGTTCCCAGTAGGCTTGAATGCTAGTTTCGTCACTTTGATTCCGAAGCTCAGGGATGCGAATCGAGTGGAGGACTTCCGGACTATTGTTCTGGGGAATTTTCTTTATAAAATCATTACGAAACTGATTGCTGATCGTCTTGGGATTATTCTATTTGGTTTGCTCTCTTTTCATCAGTTTGGTTTCATTCCTGGTCGTTGGATCCATGATTGTATTGTTCTTGCTTCTGAAGGAGTAAACAGCTTGGGCTACCGGTATACGCAAGGTAACATGGTTTTGAAGATTGACATTCAAAAAGCATTTGATACTCTAAACTGGGACTTTCTTTTGGAAGTGTTGAGACTGATGGGATTTACTCATACCTTTATAGATTGGATCCGATTTATCTTGCATTCTGCAAGGCTTTCGATTTTGATTAATGGTTCTCCGGAAGCCTTTCTTTTCTTGTTCCCAAGGGGTTCGGCAAGGAGATCCGCTTTCTCCTTTGCTTTTCTGTTTGGCGCAAGAGGTTTTCAGTCGACTGCTAACTACTGCGGCCTCATCAGGGGAGATTACTCCTTTGTTTCTTGGTCGTTATATTGATTTCCCTTCTCATTTACTATATGCAGATGATGTGATTATTTTTTGCAGGGCCACTTCTGCAAATTGCAGAGCTATTCTGAAGATACTTAATGTTTATAAAGGTTGGTCGGGACAACACTGCAATCCGCAGAAGTCACGGGTTTATTTCAGTACCTTCTTGCCACCAGCGTTTACAGGAAGGTTACGCAGGATCTTGACTATCAGTTCTGGTGCTTTTCCGTTGTGTACCTTGGTGTCGCTCTCTTTATTGGGGTGCCTAGAACGCAATTTGATGGGATTGCTGCTAAGTTTGCTCGCTGGAAAGGCTCCTCCCTCTCCATGGCAGGCCGGATCTGCCTTGTTCAATCTGTCATTCAGGGAGCCTTCGTACACTCTATGATGGTTTATCGCTGGCCAAAGTCTCTGCTCCGGGATCTAGAAGGTAAAGTGCGAAATTTCATCTTCACGGGTGATATTCTTAAGATGAGTGCGGTCAAGATATCTTGGAAACGATGTTGTGTTCGTATGTCTAAAGGTGGTCTCGGGCTTCGTTCAATGGTAGCTGCCAATAAGTCATTTCTCTCACGTTTTACTTGGGATGTCATGACACATAAGGAGCCTTACATGAATATTTTGCTGGATCGCTATATCTCGCATGGCAAGCTGCGCTCCTATGTTCGATCTTCAGTTTGGTTTGGATTCAGAGATTGTTATCCTGCTTTAGTTTTTGGCTCTCGTTGGATGGCTAGTTCAGATTCCTCACTACGTTTCTGGCTGGATAATTGGTTGGAGTATTGCATTGCAGATAGACTCCACATGCCTGATCATCTCCAGCATCATTATGAATTTACAATTGCGGACTACATCCTGAATGGTACGTGGGATTTGACTCCAGCCTTCATCATGGCTCACCGTGACATTGCTTAGGATATTTTTTCGTATCATCTCGCGCCACCCCAACGGGATAAGCGAATTTGGTCTAAATCCATGGATGGAGTTGTTTCTAGTGCTATCTTTTATCATCACACCCGTCCCACATTTACTGAAGTCACCTGGGGTAATTGGATTTGGGCTGATTTCATTCCCCCACGGCGTTCTATTACTGTTTGAAAGGCTATTCATGACAAGCTCAGTACGCTTGATCATCTTAGAGGAATTGATTTTGTGGGACCATCGGTCTGCGTTTTCTGTTATGCCGCTGCGGAAGATGTAGACCATCTCTTGGTGAGCTGCTCCTTTACTCGTGCTCTTTGGACTCGTGTTTTTGATCTTTTTCATTTATCTTTTACAGATTTCCACAGCTTCAATGAACTGGTTCTGCAAGCGATGTCTAGATATTTCAGCACACAAGTATCGAGGCTTTGGCGTATAGTTTTTGTTACACTTACTTGGCTGATTTGGAGAAGTCGCAATTTATAGATTTTTTAGGGGCAACGATTCACTCTTAATTCCATCATGCACACTCTTTTTAGTCTGGTTTATGAGCATAAGAACCTTTTGAAGGGCACTATGCATAACACCATCGAGGATTTGCAAACTCTACGATCATTTAGCATTACAGGAAGGCCGCGGTCTGCTCCTTTGATTACTGAAGTTCGGTGGATTCCACCTTCCATAGGTTGGATTAAAAGTAATACGTATGGGAGCGCTTTGGGGGCTCCGGGAGCAGCTACAACGACAGGTGTTTCTCGGACCACAAACATCACGGTTGTGGGTTGTTTTGTGCAGCACATTGGCACTTCTCATGCTTTTGAGGCTGAATTGGTGGTGGCAATTATGAGTATTGAGTATGCATACCAACAAGGGTGGCACAAGCTCTGGATGGAGACAGATTCTACTTATGTTCATAATGTAGTTACCTCTCGATCGCTGCGGGTTCCTTGGCAGCACTACAGAATTCGATGGCTTAGGGTTCTAGAACGCATTAGTTCGATGGACATCCAGGTTACTCATATTTATCAGGAATGGAATATGGTGGTTGATATTCTCTCCAACTATCCAGTTTCAGGATTCTGACTTCACCAAATTGATTGCATTGCGGATCAGGTGGTTCGGGACGCTTCCGGACAGCCTTATTATCGACTTACGCAACATTAACTCTCAGGCACTCTTTTTTCCATTCATAGATTTTTCCCACTGGGTTTTTCTATGAATGGATTTTAACGAGGCCCGTGGTTGCAACCAAGAATTACTTTTCCTGGGTATAGTTTATTGTTTACTTTGTCTTCGTTTGTTTTTGCAGTCCGTTTGTGGACTTGAGTTGTACTCACGACTCTTGTATTTTCTTTCTTTTAATATAAGTTCGACCTAATTAAACACGTAATTTCTAACTTTAGTTGACTAACAATAAAAAGTTCATCTTTACCCTTATCATTTAATCTATTTTTTTCACAATAATAAAAAGATTCTACACTATTACAACTTATATTTAAGGTATATTTACGTCTAGATGCCCTCATGTAAGGGACCATCTCTTTTTAATTACATCTAGGTCCAATTTAAGCTGAAAGGTTGACCAACGTATTTACTCACTCTCTCTCTCTAACAACAAAACAATGCCTTAATTTTATTCTCAATTTTCGTTTTATCTTTTTTCTTGTTTTCCTTCTATCTAGTTCTTTTATATTTTCTTTATCATTCGATTTTATTGAATTACAACTGTACTCATACTTGCAATTTTTGTACCCGTTAATACCATCCTTCAATATATATATTTATCATTTTCATTTCTTTAATGGAATTTAAAATTAAATCGGTACCTTTTAATTTTCTTTTTTTACGTGGACATACTTTATTTATTGTTAACGGGAGGGTGATAAACATAATGACACGGCCCAAATGATCAAATTCATGATAATTAATTTCAACAACAAGATCACATAACATTCGGATCCACAAACATGTGTATAATTATTATTTCATTATATATTCATGATCATGCGAAATGAAATAAAAGTTTGGGCTAAAGTTCTGATATTTAACCGGTATAACAAATCCTATATATTTATAAAAATTTCAAACTCTCCCACCCACAAACTACAAAATACTAGTATATGTTTTCAACTCCAAGGAAGATTGGAATGAAATAAATAGAATAAATATGATAGAGAGTATGTTACCTGAATAATAGTTTTGTAAGACCTTGAACGATTTATAGCTTCGTTTTTTCACTGGAAAATTGTAAGAGTTTAGTTGTGTAAAATACTCTAGGTTTTGGAAAATGGATAGTAAGGAGACACCGAGAGCTTCGACAACCTGTGAGAGACAGGTGACTTGTGAGAGACATGGATGGGAAGGAGTGATCAATTAATTTTAAATTCAGATTGACTATTGACTTCATAAGATATAAATATAACTGGTTTAGTATACCAAGTTATTAGTATTTTTGTGGTTAAGTTGCGATTTGTTTACGAGTAGGTCTTAGGTGCAATTCTCATCTACGAATATTTTAGTAGCTAAAATTAATAGTTTAAAATGTATTTATAAATATCCTATTAATTAATCATAATAAATTAAAATATTAGTCCAATAAAAATTCAAATTTAATAAATTTTTCATATTTTATGGAGGGTAAAATTGTCATTTTACAAATATTAATATTTTATTAGTTAAAATATTAATAAGGCTGCAAGGCGAGAATAAGGGGAAAGGGCAATCACCTGGAAAAAAATTTGGGCGAAGCGTTGAAAGTTGAAACCGTTGTGAGACTCAGATTAGGTTGCATGGCAAAGCTTGCCGGACCCTAGAAGATACTAACAAAGAAAAAGAAGGGAAAGAAATAAGAAAAATAAAATAAAATGAAAATATAGGAATGAGATTAAATTTGTTGTTTATGCTTTAATGAATGCATCACACGTTTGAAGTAGGGGTGGGCATAATATCGGCCCGTCCAACTTGATCGCGCAAACTGTCGGCCGACTTTTTCGTGTTAAAATTAGCCGCGGCTGAAAATCTAAACATTCGCCGCGGATTGAGTCGGGTGGTGGGTTGACAGTTGCACCCGCCACCCACCCACCCGACCCAACCCGACTTGTGTAGTACTGTACGTAGATTGGTACTCTAGTGGTAACTTAGTAGGGTATAACTATAAACTTAATACTTTAAGTAGTGGTAGATTAGTACTTTAGCAGTAACTTAGTAGGGAGTAGTAACAGTTATGTAATTTTTTTTTAAATAAAGAACTAGATCTAGGTCTGGAACTTTAACCTTTTGAACTTGTTTAATATTTTATGTTGTTTGCTGTTTCTTTTTCTTTTTTAATTGTGCGATATTTAGATAACCGACCGTCATCCGTCCGTCAAATTTGTCACTCAATTCGCCGTGGACTGATAAAATATTTCGCCCGCCGTGGATTGTCATTAAAACCACCCGTCTATGATGGGTAGGATAGATATTTGTTTGAAACCGACCGCGCTCACCCTGGTTTGAAGTAAAATTTTGATGATGGATGCATATCGCATGAAACCAAAGTAATTACAATCTCCAACACTAATCAATTCCGAAATGAAGTGTTCATTAATGATTAATTTGTCTCAACTCCATATGATGTTTCTAGCTACTTGAACCTATATAAATAAACCTAAAAAGCTCCAAAGTTCACTAATTAATTTAATGGCTTTTCTGTTCTTTAGTAGTGTAAATAAGAATTGTCCCCTATATAATGATATGGATCATATAGTTCATGCACGCACAAAAGCACAGATCTGATAATCTTTTATCAACATATCTTGATTCTCAGAGGTTGACAATATCTAAATTAATTAATATTCACAAGTGTACTTTAAAATTACAATAAGTGATGCAAGTATTAAAGTGTACTTTAGGTGTTAATTAATTTAATTGTAAAGCATAAAGGAGAAAGCTGGATCATGTGCTGGTGGTGCCTGCTTATCTTTTCGACACTTGTGGTCATGATTTTAGTTCAAGGACTATTATAACCAGTGTTTATTTATGAACCATTATTTAAGGAAAAATCCGCCGATATCCTTTGATTGCATACTAAATATGCTCGTTTTAAAATACATAACTTTCAGTCTAAATATTAGACACAAAACTGTCTTGTGATCTCAAAATCCTTATAATGCACGCATATGTAGAAATCGCCATTTGCTAGAGCTCTACCAAGGCATGGCCTCACTCTCGAAAGAAACTATGTCACACGAATTATGGCTGATTCTAACAAGTCTAATATCCATTCTAGTGCAATATGAGTTCACAATCTGTTGGTATGAAATATGCAATGTGAACCAATGTTACGGTCGGGTCATTTTGTTCCCGGGTTCTCCTCTCTATCAATATATTTAACCATACATTTGTATATCAATATATTTAACCATATGTCCGCTATACAAGAATTTGATTGCATTTACTAAATGGACAAGGTGTTAACCTTTTCGTGAATGGTACGGTAAACCGTGATTATAGTAAATTTTTTAACCATTTATGATAACAGATCCTTGCTAGCTGCATGTAATCATCAGGTTCTTCTTACATATTCTTCTGTTTTTGACATTTTGTGGTCATGAAATTAGGTTTCTGAAACTGGCAAAGCCAAAACCAAAACAAAATCTTGCATTCAAATTCCAAATAAAGGTCCATTCTCTCTTGTTTGGTTGCTACTTGCCAAAGTCGGCCAGTTACATAAGAACATGTACTTGTGCATATTTTTCTTTAATCTTTTTCTCTGTCTTTGTTTTCATGTTGATGATAATTGACCTTTTCAAGCAATAAAAGATATTCTTGGGCAAATTGGGAAAACTAAACTAAGGATAGATATTGCTAAGTTGCTAACATTTGGGCCATATGTTTTCGTTCTGCAATTTCGAGAGGGGTGGGCTAGTAATAATAGTGCAGTGGGTCGAAATTGGGCGATTAGGGCCCAGTTGAACTAACGCATCACCAAATGTCACTTCTCTTTCTTGACTCTGAGTTTATTATACTTAGCATTTTAGCAAAGAGTAATTCGTATTTTTATTTACCTTGTATGTAATAATTTTTTTTATTTATCTTGTGAATGGTTGCGAAACTTTCTTATATATACTTTGAGGACCTGCCCCCCTTGTCTCTTGGGGTACCTCCTTAGAGAGAGGATTGTTAATTAATGGTTCAGGACCGGAATTTAGGGTTTGGCAGTGGCTGCTTGCCACTCTTCCTATCAGGTTTGGCGGTCTTGGTATCTTGTGCGCTGAAGATGTTAGCGGTGCGCCTTCCTCGCCTCTCGCTTACAGTCTACAACTCTGCAGGATATGATTGTCACAAAGTCTAGTATTATCTCTTCCTTCTTTTCAGTATGCTCTTGACGTATTTACATCCTTCTGCAATGTTGATGTCCTCTCTGTTACCTCTAGCTCTCCTGCACCCTAGTTGATGAAGACTTTGGCAAAGTGCTATTTGGTGTCACTGAGGCTCACCTTGCTACAATTTAAATCAACATCATGTTGCTTTGCTCAGTTGCATTCATGCTCCGCAAACCCAAAATTTCTTGTTCACCATTCCTATTGACGGTTGGGGCAGCGGATGAACCCACAACAGTTCCGTGACGTGCTAGGTTATTGGGTTGCGATCCCTTTGTTCACTGAGGGTACCCTTTGTTCAAGTTGTCATGTGCACCGTATGGACCAGTGGGTGACCTCGAGGTTCACTGTTATAGTGGGGTCGGTGTGAAGTTCAGGCCTAACCTTGTGTGGGATACTTTGGTTGATATATGTTTCAAAGTTGGTGTTGATGTGCGGAGGAGGCCCATATGGGGTTTCTCTCTGAGGACGGCATGTACTAAGACCTGCAGACCTCATGTTGTTCAATTTGTCCCAAGGCAAAGACGCATGCTTAGATATGATCGGTTTCTCTCCATTTGCTGGTGGTGGGGTGAGTTCTTGGGCCCCTGGGGTGGCATTGCACAATGTTGTAGAGAAGAAAAAGATGAAGTATTCGTCCAAATGTGCAGAAAACGGTTACTCGTTCATCCCTATTGCTTTCTCTATGTTTGGAAAACTCGACAAGGAGGCCTTGGATACACTCTCGCGCCTTAAGTGTCTTTCTGGTAGTCACTCTAATAATGTTAAGAGTGGTGTTTTTCTTTTCCATAAATTGAGTTTTTCTATTCAGAAAGGGATGGAGCACAACTTGTCGCTAGACTCCCATCTAACTTTACGTGATAATAAAATGTAGCATTCATAAAAAATTGTAAAAAAATAATAATAATATTGCGCCCTGACCCAATTTCGATTGAGCCCATCATATAACCGGTTCGCGCCATGGACCCGATTTTGAATCGTTTATATTTATTTCTCGACCTCTCATAACTGTTGATCGGTAAGTTCGTATTTTGTGGAAGTTGTTGACTATAGGTATAATAGCGTCCTTCCAATTAATCAAACTTGAATATGGGGGAGGGGTTGTTTAATACTTTAAATCCGGTTTGCCAATAGGTCAAATCGGACAGAGGAGTTTACGAATAGGGAGTTGAAGCTGCCCTTCTATTTATAATTGTGTAATAATAATCTTGGATTATACATAGAATAATGTGCTTATTTAATTTATGCCTTTCACCAAAGTAACTTTCTTATTTTAGATATCGACAAGTGTACGTCTAAGATTGAACCACATCAACGGAGTAGACCAATTTACCATTACATGGGCTTGGCCCAGGTCCGCAAATGGTTTGATCAAGTGTATCTTATTCTATTTGCTCCCGTAATGAACTTCCCAGATGTTTCGTGATCTTAGGTCCTCCCTATGTGTCTAACTAGATTTGGTCCGACACGTGTCACAATTTCCTTTAGTTCAAGTGAGTCCTCTAGTCTTCGTGACTCGGTCGGGGTTGGGGTTTATTTTACATTACCTGGCTAAGACCGTGTTCGACCATTTCTAATTAAGGACGTTGAACTTAATCCGCTTTCTACCTTGGAGAGTGTGTCGACCCTAGTAAGTGGGTCGAACCACTTATTTGGCCCATGTGCAGGTTACTCATGATTAACATATTCTTCCTTGGACCATTTTCCATGACCTGGCAGTGTCCTTGGCCGGCCATAAGTGATGGGTGGTAGATCTCATCACTTGGACGGCCCTTGCACACAAACCAGAAGTCAAGTTCACCCTTAAGACAGTCCAAATATATAGTTTGCGAATTGAACATATTTTAAAATCATCAATGACAATCGTTAATCAAGCACATGGTGAGTTGTGCTATCTTTCTCCCATTGGATTTCAATGCATTTGATTTTGAATTGAATTCTTAGGAAGTTTGTAGAATATGGATGTGTTAATAACTGATAGGGGTATATATGTCACCACTAAGACAAGGCCCCGAAATACATGCAGAGCCACCATCGAAAGAGTCTACACCCTCGAAAGGACATATACCCTCAAAACATATGCATCCTCGAAGCCACCGAGCATTCACGCCCTCGAAAGAGTCTATACCCTCGAAAGGACAGACACCCTCGAAACACCTACATTCAGTTAGGAGCTAGACCTCATACCCACATTTGTCTATATATAGCCAAGGTACACTACTACTTCTACACACTCTCAACACACTACCACTCTCTAAATACCTTCCATTTCCTTCGGGTATTTCCACTTAAATGCAACACCGGTCTGCCTATCGGCAGGCCGGTAAACCACTAACCGTCCCAACCCGTCCCTAGGTTTCCGCTAAGAAATGAATCTAAGAACGACTCTAAAGGGAGGAGATCTTGGAGATGATGAGGAAAACGGCATGGATACATTTTACCCTCATCAATAACTTTAATAGTAGTACATAATATGAACAAAGATATGAGATAATAACTTTAATACTAGCACATATTCAATGAGAAGCGCGGAATTAAAATACGTATAAAATTCAATATGACATGGGATCGAGTAATATGGCACACCAAAACACAAATAGAAGTAATCGAGTGACCAGTCCAATAAGACAGTGTATCTCCGTCTGAGTCTGATGAGACGCCTATTGGAGATAGTCTAAGTAGTTTCCTTGAACATAAAGGTAGGCGGGCATATAGAAATTGTTGTGAAGAAGAAGGGTAAATTAGTCTGTGAAAGACCCCAAATAAGGCCGAAGGGCTATAGCAATTGGGGTGAGTGTATGAAACGTGACAAAAACAAGGCCCCTTAACGTGTAGTAGTAGTACGTATATAAGTGTATGCAGTTGGCTCGTAGCTCCAGTAGTAGTAGCCTTTTCATCATCACCACCACATAGTACTTCACTTCAGCTAATGAGGAGCATTTGATTTTTTTTGTTATCGAACAGTTTTAAATTTATATATGAATTAATTTTAAATTATAATAATTAAATAATTTTTATTATTTAATTTCAAATTAGTTGTAAATTATATCGAAGACTAATTTCAAAAAGTTATATTGTGAAATTATGTTTTCCGATTTGATTTGGAATTAATTAAGGGAGAAAAAAAATCAATAAAAATAAAATGGGAAATTTGGTGAGAGGTGGAGGGAGTATTACGTCGTCAAAATCAACACTATTGTTTCATGAAAGTTCGAGATGATAATTATCGTTTAACTTAGAGATGGATGTGGGAGTTTTCTTTTTTCCCACTGTATCACTTATAACTCGTAGACGGATAATGTAACTTCATTTTTTCTAAACGACAAATCTATCCGATCCTACTCATACCCCTATATGTCTATACCAACTTTGTAACTCAAATTATATCTATACCACATTATACCTTCATCGGGGTTCGACCCCGAGCTCTGACATCTCATGTGTTAACTTCATCAACTTTATCACTCAACCAACTTTATTATAACTCCTGGAGTATGTAACTCATATAATTGAGTATGTAACTCATATAATTGAAATAGCAAGTACTACCTGTGAGTTGTGTTCTAGTGAACGTTTATTTTGTTGATTTTTGTAGTTTTATTTAACTATGTACCAGATTGATCTTATAAGTTACCAAAATATTATTAAAATATATAATGACAATATTTTCGCAATATATATCCCATGTATTTATGCATGCAATGCAATTTTTACTGTGGTCTTGAAACATGATTGATGATGAGTATGTTTTTGTTCATTTGTGAGAGAGTATGAATGTTTTTCTTCGGTCCAATTGCTTCTTTCTTTTGCTGTGCTGTTAATACTATAACTTTAATTTGTACAAGTACCAACCATATACTGCCATTCTTTGAGTCAATACCCCTCCCTACACCCCCTCCCCCACCCTACCCTCTGTCGTTCTCCCTTATTATTAAGAGCGACTTCACAACAATACCTGAAGAAAGATAGAACTTAGAAGGTCTCAGAGAGAGAGAGTGAGATAAGTTCATCAGACAAAGAAAGAATCAAGAAGCCAAAAAAAAAGGAGTAAAGCTCATCCTTTTTTTTCTTGTTTCAATCTTCATAAAAAGCTCACAAAAGCTGCTGAAGGAAAAAAAAAAAAAAGGAAAGCTGGTTATGTTACCGAAAGAAAGTTCCTTTTGGGTTGTGTTTTTTTTCCTTTTCCCCTCATGGTTTTAGCCACTGTGCATATTCTGTAGCCTTTAGCTCTTTCACAAGATTTGTCTTCCTCTTGAATACTTCCAATAGTTTCCCTCATCATTTCAAACAAGAAAAATCACATCACACCACTCCTACTTTCTTTCTTTCTTTCTTTTTAAATAAAAATTTTCATTAAATGTTGAGCAACAACAACATTAATCCTTCCCTTCCCAACTCCGACCCCTTCTCCTCCGAGAATGGCGCCAGCACCAGCAAGCGCAAGCGCCGCCCCGCTGGCACTCCAGGTATATATATATATATATTTAATTTAGATAAAAAATTGCATTTTTAGTCCCCTAAGTAACTAAGTACTAGTAGTGATATAGTTGGATTTCAACTATCCGTACAGATCCAGATGCAGAAGTGGTATCACTATCACCAAAAACCCTCCTGGAATCGGATCGATACGTTTGCGAGATCTGCAACCAAGGGTTCCAGAGGGACCAGAACCTCCAGATGCACCGTCGCCGCCACAAGGTGCCGTGGAAGCTCCTAAAACGTGACACCCCGGTAGCGAAAAAGCGGGTCTTCGTCTGCCCAGAACCGAGCTGTCTCCACCACGACCCGTGCCACGCGCTAGGGGATCTAGTTGGGATCAAGAAACATTTCCGAAGGAAACATAGTAACCAGAAACAATGGGTTTGTGAGAAGTGTTCCAAAGGGTATGCTGTTCAGTCGGATTATAAGGCTCATTTGAAGACCTGTGGGACTAGAGGCCACTCTTGTGACTGTGGCCGTGTATTTTCCAGGTTAGTACTATTTGATAAGATTTAGAATTAATTAAGTATACGTTAATGTTGGATTTAAAACTTTTAATGGTATATTTTGGGGAGGATTTACATTGTATTCAGTGTGGAATGTTTTTTGCAGAGGGCATTGTTATTTCGTTTTCTAGGTATTGGAATCTGTGTACATCTTCATTTTTTTGGCGTGACAAATCATTTTCTGAAAAAATTAAATGTGCAGGTGAGATCTTAATATAGACTAGGTTTTGACTCATCATGTCAGCAATTGGACTAGTACATGCACTTGATTAATTAACAATTCATATAGTACTTGTACAAAATATTCTATGGACTATGGAATTGTTTTAGTCATACTTAAATTGATTAATTAATTAAAGACTTTGGTACACTAGGATCAAGGTTGTGCTTTTTAGACTGTAAGCTAGAATTTGAATTTTTGTGGAGACACTTAACTAGACAATGTCATAAACTAAATTAAGATTTTAATAATATGTTGTGATTTTGAACTAGTATTAATATCTTGATGTTTGTGGTTTGTTTGGAACTAATTTCGAGATCCATATGATTTGTAGGGAAAGTATTGGATACTCTTTATCTTCTCTTGTATAGGCTAGTAATATTACTATTACTATTACCCCATATGGGTGATTATTGTACAAAATGCTCTATGCTCAACTTTTGAGCTACATGTAGAATCATTACCATGTTTTATGATTCATAAAAACAGTTCACAATATATGATTCTATTTGGCAGTCCAACTTGGAATAGAATGTGGAATTCTTAAAAAGTAGAATAATGAGATTTTCATTGATTTCTATTTTTTTTTCTTTTTATAGGGTGGAGAGTTTCATTGAGCATCAAGATGCTTGTACTATGGGGCGTCTCCGGTCCGACACCCACCCGATCCAGCAGGCACCGGCAGCTTGTTTGTCACGAACAGCGTCTAGCCCTAGTCCCTCTAGTGATACCAACCTTAGTGTTGCGCCTTGGGCAAATCGCTCTATCTCCTTACCAAAGCCAATTGATGCCAACTTCTTGACTAATATGCATTCTATGGATGCCAGCACACCAAAGAATAACCCCCGTCGCCCGCCAGATCTTGAACTTCAGCTCCTCACGAAATCCACCAATACTGGTGGCGTTGATATGTCACATGATTCCACAAAGTTCGATGAGGATCACTCCACTCAATTGCAGCTGTCAATTGGCTCATCGGAAATTGGAGACAAGATTGAGGCAGATAATACGAATATGATGAATTGTAGAACGCCAATTGGGAGATACTCGCCTAGGGGGAGTTGCAGTACTAGCGAAAACCCGAACATGGTGGTTCCTCAAACACCAAGGTATAAATTTTCCGCATCATTTAATTAAAATTTCAACATATATAGTTGCAAATGTAGACATTCTTAGTAGCCTAATCGCTCCACAAGTTCGTACTTTTAGATGACACATCCTTTTAATTATGGTACAAGTTTAAAGTAATGTAATTTTTATCTTTTCTAACTGTCCTATATTCCCTGTGTGACTGTGTCCTTCAAAAAAAATTCCACATGACTGTTCATTGGATTTCTAAAAGAATATGTTTGTAAAATGATAAAAACATCGAATAACCGTGACACATGTTATTTTATGACAATTTAAATTAGTTGCGGTATTAACTTAAGGATTAAGTAATTTTTCATACCGTCCAAAAAGCACACAAAAGAAGCTTTCTTCTGGACAGATGTACTACGTACGTTCTTATCTTTAAGAAAAGGCTGACATATCAGTATTTCATGTTAGGCTGAAAGAACAAGCACAAGACCAGCAGAGAATAGCCATGGCTGAGAAGGCCTACGCTGAAGAAGCACGGCAGCAAGCAAAACGGCAAATTGAACTCGCAGAGCAAGAATTTGCGAATGCAAAAAGAATCCGGCAACAGGCACAGGCAGAGCTGGAAAAGGCGCAAGCGCTGAAAGATCAGGCAACAAAGCAAATAAACGCGACAATGTTGCAAATCACATGCCATTCATGCAAGCAGAAATTCCAGCAGGCTTTAGGGGAAACATCGTCTTCTTCTCGTGAGAACTCGTCACTGGGGCTGAGTTACATATCAGCTGCATTGAGAGAATGGGAGGTGAAGAAAGGTGATCATCAGAAAAAGTGATATATATACTACTAATAAGCTACAAGCGTTGATTCCATCGTATCATGCAGAAGAATATTTGTGTTTTTGGTTGATTAAAGATGGGATTGATTGATGGTTAAATT
Organism: Plantago ovata; assembly: GCA_028274465.1. Lineage (NCBI taxonomy): Eukaryota > Viridiplantae > Streptophyta > Magnoliopsida > Lamiales > Plantaginaceae > Plantago > Plantago ovata. Next base: position 6,015,602 of record CM051458.1, read on the forward strand.
GGTCGTCACGTTTTGGTATCCTATGTTGAATTTAATGATCGATGATGATGATAATACTTTTGGTGTCTTTGATTTGATTTCAAGTTCATTATAGTTGGGGTGTTTTGTTCATGAATGAGATTAGCTATAGCTAGGTGTATTAATGAGATCAGTTGAATGTAATTTTATTTGTGTTTTTGAATTTTTTTTTTGTCTCTCTCTCTCTCTCTCTTTTTTTTTTTTTTTTTAATGATGCATCTACAATAAAAGAAGAAAAATTGCGAATTTATTTATTTTGTTCCCAAAATATTGATTATTTTTCCTAGTAGTAATATTCCTGGTAAAAAGCTAGTAAAATAAAATAGAAATGCTTTACTATGTAAAATTTATATTATTTTCTTGGTAGGAAGGGTAATTATGATAAATTTCTTTAAATATATCCAGTAATGGCAGCCTGGCAGGTGAGACGTTATAGGAGCGGTTACCAAATCTGTTATGAGTTTTTAGGAGGTTTCCTCAAGTTTTTTTTTAAATAAATATACTTAAAAAACAAAAAACAAAGTGTGAATCATTTATGTTCGGTGTTTACTTTTTTTAAAGAAATATTCAGTTCAGTTTAGTACATACTTTTTCATGTGAATTATCATGAGTAAAAACAATTCAATTTAATTTAGTTCGGCTAAGTTTGAGATTTCAATATTTTGCAATCAATATTATATCATAAATCATGACTCATGAGAATAACAATTTCTATCTTTTCTTGAGATGATTATAATTTTGAGATGATTATAATTATAGTTGTATTATTTTCATCTGGAAAAAGATCTTAATTGAATTTAAACTAAATTGAACCGAATTAAATTTATTTAAAATATAAAGAATCAAAACCAAATTATAGACATTTTTTTTTTAAGATGAAAAAACATAGACTATGTGTGATTATTCTTACAAACTGTACAATTGTACTCTTTAATTGGGGGAGAAAGACAGTCGAAGTGATCTTTGAAAATGTATGCTTATTAACACGCGCATAAATCCTTGTACTTTTTTCTCCTATATATGTTATGTGTATTCGTGGAGGTGTTAATTTCAGTGCTGTCTTAACCGTCATTGTTAATTAGTGCTTCTTTGTCCAATTCGATTAACGGCACTCAACGCAACTAACTTAATGTATGATTTTTAATTTTTTTTTTTGGCTTTTTTTTTTTTAGAAAATATGTATATAGATACATATTAACTTGAAGATGTTGTAGTACAGTTTATATACATTGTAATTTTAGGAGGATAATACAGTGCTCGATCCCTTGTTACAAACAAAATTAGTCATTTCGGGCAAACGTCTCAAATTCTACCCATCTCCTTAAATGGTTGACTGTGTGAACAGTAAACGAGGATCTAAAGTTTGCAACGTTGTAACCTTAGCTAAAAGATATGTGTACTGATTTGCCTCTCGATAATTAAACTGCACCTTCACATCTCCAATAGTTTCCCTGCCAAACGTCTAATTTCCTACAACAGGCTCCGCAGAAACTAGAAGGTTTAAAACACGCACCAAGGAAGGATGAGTCCCTTGTAATAACAATATTTTTAAAATCTCTAGTACCAACAAGTAACAGTTTACAGTCCTAAATTCAGCAGTCACATTATCCGTAAATGCCTATATAAGCGGCATTTGCAAGCACAAAAAAGCGATGTTCATCTCCAAAAAGACATTCAGTTTCGGCATGTTAATTAATGAATCGTTGTATGGTTATATTACTACTACTATCAAACATCACTAAGGAAGAAAGGAGAGAGAGGGGGAGGGAGGGATGGAGATTGGTATAAAATTTTAACTCTTACTTCCTCCGTCCACGACGAAGCTTCCCATTTGATTTCGTTGACTTTTTCTAGGTTCCTTTTGACTTCGAGTTAATCCTAAATCGCACCGGAAAAAAATATTTTGAACTTGTATTATGAAAGTGGAAAAAAAATCTTATATTTTCATTATATAAGTTCAAATATATTTTTTTGGCTACCATTTAGAATTAATTCGGAGTTAAACGGAGACAATAAAAAAGGAATCAACGAAAACGAAATCAAATGGGAAGCTTGGACGGAGGAAGTAGTTTATTTGAAAACGTGAATAGAAATCGAATTTAAGAAAAGTTAAGTTTTAATGTATAAATTTTGGCATGTATTTAGTAAAATATAGAATGAGTGGATGATTGTGTATATTTATTTAGTGGAAAAATATGACGAAGGGTATAGATTTAATAAGTGTATAATCCTGAAATTTGTTCAAAATTACAAAAGAGAGCAAAGTTAAGTTGAGAACCAAATTTAACAAAATGTGTACCTTAGACATACAACAAGTTGTCCAAACGCGCTGAAATTTTCTTTTAAGAGGGGGGGATTTGTCATACATACACACTCGAAGCCCCCGTTGTTTATTACCTTTGTCCAACAGATATATATTAAAAATGCTTTCCATCCATAGTAAAAACTCGTGGGTCAAAAGTGAATGAAGGATTGAACGCGCGATCATGATATAGTATCGGTCTATCGGATCGGGTCAAATAGATTGAATGACGTCGAGCAGTTAAAAAAAAGGTACAGTATGACATTCTAGTAAATACATGATGGTTAATTTTATGAAATATCCTAAACATGTTTCAGCTAGGTACAATTGAATCTTAATGATACAATTGCATTATCTTAAGAAATTTTGCAAACTTCCAATTAATTGAGCTCATGAAGGGGGACAATTTATATACATTAGGGGCCAATTTTGCAAACTCTCCGTTGCCAATTCGCCAACCAACCTCCGTAGTATGCATTTCCATTTTATGTATATACTAGGAACCGCGTACGCATGTGAAGCGTAATCTTGTAAAACATTATTGTTTTAATAAATAATATATTAAAATAAATAGAATGAATATATAATTTTCACATAATGACTTCAAACGTAATAAAAAATAACTAATTGAGTAATTAAACTTATTATAAATGTTGTGCTATAAATGTATATAGTTTTTATAGTTATGCAATTAATAGTTTTGAATTGAACTATATTATGATAGTGTATATGTCCTAGAGACAGTCTTGTCGGTTTATCAGATCGGGAAGATCCCGAGACCTACAAAGAGGCAATTATTGATATTGACTCAGACAAATGGCAAGAGGCCATGGAATTAGAAATGGATTCAATGTACCAGAACCAAGTTTGGAACTTGGTAGACTTGCCCCAAGGGGTTAGACCTATTGGGTGCAAATGGGTCTTTAAACGAAAGACAGATGCCGATGGCAAGGTACAAACGCACAAAGCTAGGCTTGTGGCGAAAGGCTACACGCAAAGGTATGGCATCGATTACGATGAAACCTTTTCAACGGTAGCAAAATTGAAGTCCATTCGAATTCTACTTGCGATAGCTGCCTACTATGATTATGAGATCTGGCAGATGGATGTAAAGACTGCCTTCCTCAATGGCAACCTTGAGGAAGAGGTCTATATGGTACAGCCGGAAGGTTTTATTAGTAAAACCAGGCCAACTGCTGTATGCAAATTACAAAGATCCATCTATGGGCTAAAACAAGCGTCAAGGAGCTGGAATATCCGCTTTGATGAAGCTGTCAAATCGTTTGACTTCATCAGAAGCAAGGAAGATCCTTGTGTCTACGCTAGACACAGCGACGAAGGAGTTGTTTTCATGATCATTTATGTAGATGACATTTTTATCATGGGAAACAATGTCTCTATGCTAGAAGAGACTAAAGTTTGGTTATCAAGTACCTTCTCGATGAAGGACTTGGGTGAAGCGAACTACATCCTAGGGATCAAGATCTTTAGAGATAGATCCAAGAGAATGTTAGGAATGACACAGTCCACCTACATCGACAAAATACTGTTATAAGATGGACGACTCAAAGAGAGGCTTTCTCCCAGCTAGGCATGGGATTGTCTTATCAGTTAAGGATGGTCCTAAAACTGATGAAGAAAGAAATGCAATGAGTCGTGTGCCCTATGCTTCGGCAGTAGGGTCTATAATGCATGCAATGAATTGCACAAGGCCCGATGTGGCATATGCGCTTAGTGTCACTTGTCGACACCAACAGAATCCAGGAGTACCTCACTGGACTGCTGTAAAGAACATTTTTAAGTACCTTCGACGGATTAAAGAGATGTTCTTGGTGTTTGGTGGAGAACCAGAATTAAAGATGTCTGGGTATGTCGACGCTGGATTTGAATCGGATCCTGATGACTTCAAGTCACAGACATGATACGTATTCAAATTGAACGGCGGAGTTGTCTGTTGGAAGAGTTCTAAGCAAGCCACGGTTGCTGACTCATCCATAGAAGCCGAGTACATTGCTACATCAGAAGCACCGAAAGAAGCTGTCTGGATTTTAGAGTTCTTGAAGAAATTGAGGGTTGTTCCTGCTCCTAGTCCAATAACGATTTATTGTGACAATACGGGCGCCGTCGCTCAACCTAGGGAGCCTAGATCTACAAACAAGAACAAACATGTACTTAGAAAATATCACGTTATACGTGAGATTATAGATAGAGGAGAAGTTAGTATAGAACGTGTCTCTACCACGGACAACGTGGCAGATCCTTTCACCAAGGTCTTATCAGTGGAAGTCCACTTAAGAAATTATGTTAATCTGGGTATTAGGCATAAAAGTGACTGGCTCTAGTCCAAGTGGAAGATTGATAGTGTATATGTCCTAGAGACAGTCCTTACTAAGGGCATGGTGCCCTTATAGATGGCATATATGTACTATTACACATGTCAACGTAATATAATATATGTTTGTTGCTTTTACTATTGAGTATCGCTTTCATATTTATATTACACCAGGCATGCAACATGTCATATCTTTATTACTGTCTGTATTGATATTAAACATGTCCCCTCGGATAGATGACCGATCACACAGATAGTGGGAGCTATGTGAGTTATCATCTATCCCAAACTCTCCCTAGTCGAGGTTCATCTCGGATGTAGGGGTCTGAATGAACCAAACGAGACTAGTATGCGTGGATGTTATACTTGTTGGAGCAAGTGTGAGCCGATCCCACGGCCACGGAACGGATTGTTGGACAATCGAGAAACGTTTCCATAACTGCGCATAGTTGTTCGAAGAAGGATTATCGAACAATGGAAGTACCCACCGGACACTCCCATCGATGTGTACTCTACACCGAAGTGTCTATGAGAACCAGTAAGTTGTCGAAGTGATGCCAGTCGTCCTTTGTACTTACAGGACTTTATCATCACATTTGTTGCCCTATATCCTTGGTGGACCCGTCGATGTCAGCTCTGAATAAGCAGTTGACCTAAGACACGATCCAGGATTATGGCTACATACAAATGGGGATGATAAGTGATTCTGTGAAGGATTCATCTCTCAAGTGTAGCACAGGAGAGTACTGCTCATAGCCTGCATAGTTGTGTTGGTAAAGTCACTGGCCAGTGCAAATGATATATTATGATGGTCATAAGTATATCTTAACCAAGCAACTCCCTGAGACGCCCGTGGATGTATTATTGGGATAGACACTTCATCGATCCTAGATACATTCGAGCAAGTCAGATGAAGGGACCTTACCATCGCCGCGTTGAGCGCAACAGGCTTCACAACGAAAAGGGTTAGCTTTGAGAAACCTCTCAAACGTCCTCATGTATTAATATTGCAAATAGAACCGTCTAGGAATTCCATGTTGCCTAGTCTAGGACTTGCTTAATACGATGAGTCCCTGTGAGTCACACTATGTGGTGATTCAGCCTATCAGAATATCCTTGAAAATGAAATCGCAATTAATTTGGAATTAATTGTGATTGATGGATTATAATTAATTTGAAATTAATTATAATATTTGGTGGCTCAATTAATGATTTGGAATTATTAATTGAATTGGCTAATTAATTGTATTTTATGTAAATACAATTAAAGAATATATTTTGGAAATATAATAGAGGTTTGATTTGAAAGAATATGTTAATTTAGAATTAACATACGCACTTGGGCAAAATCTACTTGGAGTTTGAATTGTCTTAGAACTATAAGTGGGTCCCAAAATTGGGACCCACCTCCCATAGGACTGGGCGCGCGCGCGCATGGATAAGATGGAGGAAGGAGTTCGACTCCTTCCTCTATTAGAAGTCAAAGGGATAAGTTAGATTTTCCTGATTGAGTTTTAATTTGATTGGGAATGAATCTAGACTTGATATTGGTTTCCTTGTGCGATAAGAATTAGATTCTTATTCCTTTACGAAGTCTAATTGCTTATGCTTTAGGCTTCTATTGACTACTATATACAGTAGACTATTAGAGAGCTTTGGATACAGTTTCACACACAGTTATTCTACCCAATTTTTTTAGAGAAAATAAAAGCTCTCCCCTCCTCTCTAAAGCCACGCGCGCGCGCCACCTCTGCCGGAGAATCGCCGCCCCGTCTTCTTGGTCACACAAAGAATATCCTAGCATTCTTCCGATAGGCTGTTCATCCGTGGATACCAAGGTTGAGGTTCTAGGAGCTGGAAACTAACTCTTATTGTCTTGCTGATAATCAGAGTATTGCAGATATCTTCGACTTCGACGAAGGAGAAGATACACTGGATTATTACGAAGACTTGGAAGCTGCTTTGGAAGTAAGGTTAGTCTTCTAATTGACGTGTTTATGTATATACGACATATGCATTATCAATTAACCTGTTTGTTAAAAAAAAAATTGAAATTCCGCTGCGTACCCTAGGGGTAACTCTGATCATATTTTCTTACATATTAGACATACAAAAAGTATTCTTCCGATGAGTTAAGAACCATCAGATACATCTCTAAACTTTAGAAACATTCAACTTCAAAATCTGTAATGCATCTTTTTCGCAAGTTAATTGGTATTTTTCATCAGTTGAATATATTGTCAAGTGCTTCATTTAAACATTCTAGTTTCATAATATGATGTTTTTAGTTATTTTTATCGTATGATTTAAGAATAATTTAAAGTCAAAATGATCATCAAAAAGTCAACAAAATCAAGTGTTACATTTATTATTGGACGGAGGAAGTATGTCTTTTTTTCTTATAAGAACATATCATGGTTATATTTTAAAATTAAGTATAATACGTCATACAACTTTATGTTAAAAAAATAAAAATTTAAGAAGAAAATAAATAAAAAAGAAAAAAATTACGTCAATAAGATTCGAACCCAACACCTTCAACTAAAATAATGATACAAATAATAGAGAAAAATCACGCCAACAATATTCGAACCAAACACCTTCAATAAAAATAATGGAGAAAAATCATGCCAACAGGATTCAAACCCTACATCTTTTAATTAACTAATGACACATGTACGCACCAGATTAAAATTGGATAAGTAAGATCAACGGATTAAAATTGATTGGTAGGTCAATCAATTGATTGAATCAACATGCTTATTATATTACTTTAAAATAATACTTATCTCTTCCAATCAATTTTTTACGTGTTAGTCCTTTAGATAACAAATAAAGACTAGAGGGGGATGAATAGTCTTTAAAACTTTTTCGTGTCCAAAAACTTTCTTAGCAAGCAATTCTTAATTTTCAGTAAGTAATGTTTGATGATACTTAACAGCCAGAGTGCGAAATACTTTTTCAATTAAGTGCGTAGCAAAAATAGTCTATCAGTAAGCAGTTTGTAAAACAAATAAAGCTTGTTGAAAGAAAAGTTGCAGTAAGTAAATCACACAAACACTTTTATAGTGGTATCTGAGGGTGGCGTAATCCCTCAACCAATCCACTTTGTTCAATCTTGGACTGAATTTACTATGATAAGAGATGAAGTTTCTTACAACTCCTAACAACTAGAATTCCAGAAACCAAATCACACTAGCTTTGTTTCCAAAAAAACCTGAGAACTTTCACCTTGTTCTCAACCAAACTTGGTACACTACCTTAACACAACTTGTTAAGTAGTTCCCCCTAAAAACACGACTGGGAGGTGGTTTTATCAGTTAGACTTTGGTAGAGCTTACTGAGATTAACTTTTCAGTTAAGTCAAGTAATCTAAGAAACTCAACTTGATAATACTTCTCAGTAAGCAAGTATATAGTTTCTGGTGTCAAGACTATTCCTTGTTTAGAGAAAAAAAAAACACTTAACTAAATTACTAAGGTTAGTATTCTACTTCTCCACAAGTAGCTTCTGTTTCAACCTTAAGTCCTGGAACGGATCAGTAAGCTCGTAAGTAAGGAGAAGGATTTGAAGGTTTGTAAGCACAAGTGAATGTTTGATCACGTTGTTGACATAACTTTCTCCAAAGCCTAAGGTCCTCTATTTATAGTGTCAATAGTGTCGTTTGAATTTTGAATTCTCGGACTTAACCGTGAGATGTCATTATCTTGTTGTGTTGTCACTATCAGCAGCGTGTATTCTTTTCTTCATTATTCAGAACGACATGTTGTGCATTAAATGCTCTTGAAATTCAAACTTGAAAACTTGGAGCTCAAATGCTAGTGATTTCAGCACGGAAGGTCACATGTGATGTGATGGCAGTCAGCAAGTAGTCTTAGTTCAAGACACTGGCGGATCTACAGTGTGACAAGGGGGGTAAACCGGTAAAGTGCTCCCCTCGATTTTTGATTTGAAGTTAACACTATACCCTCCATACAAGATAAAAACTAAATTATTACTTATATTTTATGCATGTTATTTGGTAACAAACCAGTGTTTGGTGCATTGGCAGAACTTACTGTTTCTGTCTGTGTTCTGTCCCACGCGGGTTCGATACCCATGTGTTGCAAGTTTTCATTTTTTTTTTCCATTATTCATTTTAAACCAAAAGTTTTGTTCACCTTGATCCTTATTTCAATTTCTCCTACTTAGTTTCTCTTGTACAATATTCATTTTTACCCAAATTTAAAGATTTTGTTACCTTCATTTAAATATTAAAATAATACTTCCTCCGTCCACAATCAAACTTCCCATTTAGTTTCGTTAACTTTTTCTAGGATTCGTTTGACTTCGAATTAATTCTAAATCGCACCGGAAAAAAAATATTTTCAACTTATATTATGAAAGTGGAAATCTTATATTTTCATAATATAAGCTCAAATGTGTTTTACGGTACGATTTAAAATTAATTCGGAGTCAAATGTAAGCTAAAAAAGTCAACGAAATCAAATAGGAAGCTTGATTGTGGCCAGAGGAAGTATTAATTATTTAATACCCTTTTTCAATTACAAAAGAAATAATATTTATTTAAAAAGATTAATTTATTTATTTTCAGTTGCTATGATCTTATAAGTACATCGTGAAATATAATTAATGTTAAAATAGTCAAAAAAAAAAAATTAATCTTATTTTCTAATTTCTCCTAGAAACAATAAAAAATTTCCTAGAAAAAATTAGTCAAAATTCTTTATATTTCGAAAAGATTTTTAATATCTGAAATATGTATTTAGGATGTAATTAATTTATTTAAAAATTATAAGGGATATTGTTTTGAAATAAGTTTAAATTGAAACTTTTTATCGACATCCTTTTTATAATTGTGCCCCTCTTGAAAAATTTTCTGCGTCCGCCACTGGTTCAACAAGCTCAACCTACTATGTCATATAGATTTTCACTTAAGCAAACTTGTTGCTGAGTTACTGTGCTTTCTGACCATAATGCGCCTTTGTAGATACCAAGTCTCAGAATTTTCTAAGTCTTCAACACTTGTAGTCTTCGGAGTGTTCTAGGTCTTCAATAATTTGTTTACAAACATAATACACCATCAGCAAGCATAAAAATCTAAACTAGTACCTACACTACTAAGTCTTCAGCAAACGTTCCTCTTTTACAATGTCCTTTAAAATATTCTAAAATTCTATGAACCTTAATAGTACTAGCTACTGGACTTAATTTAATTTAGTTCGGTTAATTGCTCATCAAAATTACACAAGTTTCCTAACATTACGTATTACTTTTTTTGACGTCCCAATCAATTATTTACGTTTTCATTTTTGGAAAGTACCTCACATCTCATCTATATTATTTTAAATGTGGACCTCACTTTTACAATTATTTATATTCACTCATATCTCACACTCTTTTAATCCACTACTCCACATTTATATATAATATTAATATAACACTACCAAACAAAATCATTCATTAAAAACCATTCAAAAAGTAAACTTAGACATATTATCGAGACGGTGGAAATATGATACACTCTATATTAGAGTATTACAATGTATTTATAAAATGTTGGAGCATAATGATTGAGCTAGTCCTCAAAATATTTTAGGGAATTATTAGTTGAAAGAGTTTTAGTGAAATTTTCATGTTAATATGGAAAAGAAAAACATAAATGATAATTAATTGAAGGAAATAACTATGATAATATGACAAGCACAACTGTTAGCATCACAAGTTTGAAACAAATGGACCATATATGTGTTTGGCGCAACTTAATTAGTCATGTTTTCTGATGGTTCCACTTTATTTGACTAAAATATGGTGATTTAGCTATAATAATATGTTTAGTGAACGTCAATAAAAGTGATGCGCCAGGTAGCGTTTTTGTAACTTGTATTACAAAATGGTAGATACCATTACAATCAACTCATTTCAACTCATTTTGACAAATATACATTATATTCCAAGAGTGCAATGCACTTCATTACATGAGTGGGGATAGGTAGTGCACACTATCAGTGTTAGTCCTACACCCATACTATGAACAACCGACCCCTAAATATATCGTGCATTATTCTATGAAAATTACATACATGTACTTATACATTCGCACCCCCTAAATTAAATCATACTAATCCTACAACTTTTATTTACAACTCCAACCACACACAAATCAAATATGATGTATTCTGTCGGTTCTATTTTAGAAACTGTTCTTTTCGTTTGAACTGAATTGAACATAAATGAATTGAACTTAATGAAACTGTGTTGGAATATTTGCACTATCAGGATAGTATCTGTATATAAAGAAAACTGGAACAGAGAGTATATATGTAGGTGTAAGTAATCCTGCAGAATAACGGGATAGCCGAGTTTTCTGAGATAATATTTGTCTTGCACTAGTGCTCACAGTACAACAAATATATCCCCAAGATAAGACTGCAGGAGAATTTAGTAAGTAGCACACCAAACTAAATTCGAACTGGTTTTTCTCAATAAGGAAGAAGAGACTTTATTTTTTAGCAGAGGAGAAGAAAGAAGAATGAATGAGTGAGTTTTGGTAATGCATGAGGGTCCTTTTATAGCTGTGAAGAGGTGTTAATAAACAGACATGACTGTTGGAAGAAAGCTTCAAGTTCCGAAAAGATGACACATCTTTTCGATGAAGTTTTATGTCTGTTCATTGAACGAAGCTTTTTCAGGAAGGACACAAGAATTTTCCCTACAATTCGATCCGATATGCTTTTCTTATTGGGCAAAAAATAAAGTTAGTATTTTGTCCAAAAAGAATACATACACCATCACCTAGCCTTGCCAAGCCCAGACCCGGGCCTGGAGCGACCGTGAAGCAATCTAGGTCATCTTTCGTCTAAAATCATGGGTACCCCCTGGGACCACAACCCCTCTTGCAAACTAGACACTTAAGTCTTGCTCATACTCTTCCCATTTTAGCTATATGGGATAACTCCCAATTCCAACTCTTGAGCTTCCTAGCTAAGTTATCAACCAACACAATTTGAGCTTCAATTACTCTTTCATTACCAAAAGAGTTTTAGTAATTCTTTCTCAAGTGTTTTCTACTATCATAGTAGATTATGCACATTCAATAAAACACAAGTTTTTGAATGTGTGAGCGCTCTTTGGTTAAGCCACAAAGTCATAGAAAACCCATTTGGATTTAGCTAAAATTCCTACAAACTAAACAAAATTTATTTATAGTATAAAATATAACTAAGCGAGTCTGAACAGAACTGAATGAAATTGAACTGAATTGAACAGAACTAAACTGAACTGAAAATAATGAGATTTCATATTAATATAACATAGTCTAATTCTCTTAGTTGTCGCGGACAGAATTAGTATTGTTCATACATATACATGTGATGTAAATGATTCAAACAAGCATGGAATAGGAGGGAGCTATAGAGCTACTATAGTGGTAGCTAGGTTGTCATGAACAATATATCATCTATCTATGCTATATATGATCTATATCTATCCATATCAGTACCACTCCACTATAGTATATATCTACCTAACAGTGTTAAGTAACTTTCAGTGTTGTATTAGAGTTTAGCGTTTGGAGTATTTGAACATTCATATTATACATGATCAGAGCATTCAACAATGGTGGTGAGTCAGATGAGATCACTAGTCTGAAAAACAAGGTAATGTATATATGTGAAATTGAGTGATCAGTCTATATAGTGTAATAGCAGGCAGCTATCCTGTTTCTGGTCAGGGCATTAAAGAACATTACTACTATTATATTACACACTGCATTCAAAGATACTACTATACACAATTATTGATTATATACGTACAAATATGATGCATAATACGTACAAATACATACATATTCAAAAGAGAGTAGTGATATATAAATGGGGAGAGATAATAAAGGGACCTTTAAGGTACAGTTTCTGTGTAGGCATATAAATGTAATGTTTTGAGTATAGAAGTAATAATAATGTGAAGAAAGATGAAAAAGACAGGAAAACACACACAAATGCATGGTTTTCAGTGCCCGAGTTGGATTGGTTCATGCCCAAAGACTCGTCGCTCTCAATTCTATCAATACAACTCAAACAACCTTCAACGATCAGATTATTCATTTATTCATTCACTCAAATTAAGTTGAGGAGTATTCTACTTATAATTGTACTGTTTTCTCCGTTTTTTAAGCGGCAAAAATATTCTATTAATAAAATAGAACATAAGAAATGATCGAAATAAGTTACTGTTTTTTCAGTTAATTACAATTATATTCAAAATGATTTTTTAGAAGAGTCGTATAAGTTTTATTCGACGATAAAAAGGTAAACATAAACAATATATTAAAAAAGATCGGGGAAATGTAATTAAAGACAGGGATTATGATCATCAAAATCATGGCCACGCTAGCTGCGAGAGGACTAGATCTGTATATATGTATACCCACGTACTGTACAAAGGCATCTTTCTTCTTTTTTGATGTTTTTCTCTCACTGCCATTTTGCATCGAACCATAACTATTTACGTAGATGTTCTAACTTAATAATTGACCTAACACTAGAAAGAAAACAGAACTAAAATCCACAAACTAGACTCAGTTTTTTGGACTCTAATTGTGTGTCTGTTTTGTTTCTGTTCACCAACACGAGGATTCTTCTTCTCTTACAATATACTACTAATATAGTACTCCCTCCGTTATCTCAGAAGTGTCCTGTTTTGACTTTTTTCTGTTAACAACTTTTAACTTTGACTCTCAATTACTCTTAAACTATAATGATAAAATATTTAACGAAATTATATTATGAAAATATAGAATTCAAATTTTCATAATATAACTTCGTTAAATACATTATCATTATAGTTTAAGAGTAGTTGAGAGTCAAAGTTGAAAGTTGTTGACCGAAAAAAGTCAAAACAGGACACTTCTGAGAGAACGGAGGGAGTATATGAATCATTGAATTAGTCTGTAGTGTACTCTGTAGTATCTTTTATAATATCAATTTCCACCCTAAAACTGCACCACTTTGCTTTTTAGAGCCTTCCCTCCAGCTCTCCAGCCTCCTACTACTTTGATTATTGTAAGATCGTGAATTTGACCAAAGTAGCACCAACACCTAGTGTGATACATGTGTTGCAAAATTCTCAAATTTATAATTAAAAAATAGTGAAAATTAATTAGTTAAGAACTAATGCATGTGTATGATGGGAATATGTTTATACAATTTTTGCACTTTCTTAATTCTAGATCAAAACAACACAAATCACATAACGATGATATACAATAGCTAGAGATCTACTCTACCTAGTTTATCACTCAACGAAGTAGAATATAAACTTGTATTATAAAGACACGAAAACAAACAATTAAACAATAAAATCTAAACTCTTTGCTATCAGAATGTGCAATCTTCAATGTCGAATTCTTGGTGTATTTATAGTGGTTGAACAAAGACGAATACCACCAGGACTTGAGCTTCTATTCTTCGAATTGTATTTGGAATCAACTTCCTTGAAATCAACTTCTTCAATTAAGAACTTCTTTCTTCGTTATGTTATATTCTTCCTTTTCTTCAGGTCTTTCCTTGACTCCTTGTAGTATCAAATTCTTGCATACATCATATAATTATAGCGGAAGAACTAGTAAGTACTAAAAAAAGGTAAAACAATAAAAAACGGTCAAGTGTGATATGTTTTCAAAATATACTTGTTGAGTAAAACATATATCAACCTCTATTTCAACTCCTATCTCACCGATAAAAACACACATACTTACACCGTTACACAAATGAAGAAGAGAAAAAAATGAAAATTGAAGCGTTAAAATTAAGAAGTGGTGTGTTTCCTACCTTCCTCTCTTTATTTGTCTTTCCACCCTTCCTGAAAACTCTTTGCTATCAGAATGTGCAATCTTCAATGTCGAATTCTTGGTGTATTTATAGTGGTTGAACAAAGACGAATACCACCAGGACTTGAGCTTCTATTCTTCGAATTGTATTTGGAATCAACTTCCTTGAAATCAACTTCTTCAATTAAGAACTCCTTTCTTCGTTATGTTATATTCTTCCTTTTCTTCAGGTCTTTCCTTGACTCCTTGTAGTATCAAATTCTTGCATACATCATATAATTATAGCGGAAGAACTAGTAAGTACTAAGAAAAGGTAAAACAATAAAAAACGGTCAAGTGTGATATGTTTTCAAAATATACTTGTTGAGTAAAACATATATCAACCTCTATTTCAACTCCTATCTCACCGATAAAAACACACATACTTACACCGTTACACAAATGAAGAAGAGAAAAAAAAGAAAATTGAAGCGTTAAAATTAAGAAGTGGTGTGTTTCCTACCTTCCTCTCTTTATTTGTCTTTCCACCCTTCCTGAAATTACACTTTAACCGGGAAAAAAAAAAAAAGTTAAAAGGCCTTCCTGCCCAACCCAACAAACAATGACTCCCCAAGATTTTCCACTTACCACCATCATCATCTCTTTTCTTACTTTTTGGACCACTCATTAATTCCTCCTTTATAAATTCTCACACATTATTTTAGTATTTATTTGTATTTTCTACAAATTAAGTTTAACTACCTTTTTATGCACATTATGTGGAAATTTCCCATCCAACAGTATGTAATTGTACGGTTTTGAACAATAACGATACATCAAATTGAACTCGACTACAAGTAACTTTCACTTGTTCTTACTCGAACTATTCCATTTTCAAACAATTAAAGACAAAGGTGTTGTAATGCTGTATATAGATGCATGGTACTACACTACTACAACTACTTGGATTTATTATTCAAGAAATTAAAAACATAACCAATTCTTAACCTCTCAGACCCAGCCCAATTCCCCTGTCTAAGCCCAAACCAATTTAGATAAGCAAAATCACGAACCCCTAAAAGCGAACATAAGGTGAGTCTATATATAAAATAGCTATCACTTATAATTCGCAAATTTCAGGTGTACTGATACAATATGAAAAGACAAAATTGATAGAACAAGAGAAGAAGCAATGAGCAATTTTGAGTTTGAGCGTGTTAGAAAATTTGAATTGGGTTTTGCATATACTCTAGTTTGCAAGAGATGATTATGATTTTTTTTTTTTAATTTTAATCGTCAAAGCTAGGATCAATAATGGGTTCTTCATTTATCTTTGTGGTGACTCGAACCTCCGTCCTATTAGCTGGAGGTGAAGCAGGTTACCAACTGAGCTAGGCTTCATAAGAGTTGATTATGAATTGATGTGACTGTTGAGAATTTTAGTGAAACGAATGAGCTTTCAATTCGTTCGATGTATTGGTCATTAGGGTCCAACACGTTGGAAACAAGCTTTCCATGATCGTGCATTTCCGTTTGATAAATTGGATGTTACTAAGGCATTAATTCACTAAAATTCCTTTGTGGTGAAAGATGATTAATGCATATAATGTGTTGATCAATACATGAATGAATTAAGTCGTTCAAATACGGTTGGTACCACTGTGCTAAAATTCGTGGGTAAAAGGCAAATGAGGTTTGCATAGATATATGCAAAATGCATTGTTGGAATGTTATTCATTTGTGTTTAATTGTAATTAATTGCTCAAAGTTGATGAGAAAATTAATTTACAAGTTAAACAATTTGAATTAGTGAATTTGTGACCTTTCACAATGGTTTCCAATAAGAAAAGGTGAAAAAAGCGTAAATAAAGAAATATCAGGCTTGGGTTTTGAACCGCTGACCTGTTGGACGAGAGCAGCGAAATGTTGCTGCTGAACCATTGCAACTCTTGGGAAGAGTTTTGTTCAAAGTGGGACTTATCCAATAATATGGTAGGCGAGATTATACACCTTTAGGCAATTGATTGAATGGTTGCAAACTATTCATTGCATCCTTTTGAATTGTTTTCATACCACTTCATAGAAGCTTTTGAGAAGTATAAATATGAGAATAAGGTTCATTCCCAAACATAACATCCAAGGCATTTGATACTTCTCTTCTCATTTGCTTTATCTTTGCACTCAATCATACTCAAAGTAAGTTCGCCAGATTCGACTATTTGGAGTTCTCCTTAGTCGTCTCAAGAGTAGTTTTATCCTGGGAGACCATTTGCCGTTATTCCGTTAGCACCATGAGCGGGGAAAATATCGTCTTAAGGAGAGATGGTCAAACCATCGACTCTAGTCGCCATTTCTTGTTGTTCGTTACCATGTTGGAGTTGCTCGAAGACATGATCCTTTGAGGCGTGAAGAAAGATAGGGAAGTTTACTTTGTAAATTACTTTATTGTTATATTATATTATATATTAATGTACAAGTTTCATTCATTATCATGTTATCTCCCTCTTGTTCCATCTTCTAACTCTCATATTCCCCGCGTGAACACTAATTTTCCCAACAGTGACTTATAACGACCACACCTGTTTTAAGTGTTGTTTATTAACCGCACACACTATTTCGTTTAAATTCTGTTTAAGTCAAACAAAACTCGTTCAACCCATTGCCTAACATACACATCTAAAGGGGGTTGTTGTAGCCGGCATTAATTTAGTGACCCATAGCTACGGGTGGCTAAATTAAATGTTTTTTCTTTTTATTTTTAATTCCATTATTTAATTTTTTTTTCATGGTTAATGTTTTAGTGAACCATAAGCTTGTGGGTGGCTAAATTTAGCCAACCATGGTTTTGGGTGGCTAATTGCGTGACTAAATTCAGTTTTTCATGTAGTGTTAGCCAACCATTCAAACTCTGGCATATCTGCGTTACCATGAATACAAAAGGTCGACCTTCCAAAAAATTTCTCCTTTCTGACCTGTTGTATTTTGCCACATTGGCTAAGAGCTTGTAAGTACCCGTCCAAAGTCCTTTAACCAGATCTACAACTTGAGCATCGTTTCATGAATTCTGAAACCAAGTGAAAGTGAATCTCCATCTGTGCATGTTCTTCTTCTTCGGAATTGAGACATCAACCACTTTCCCATTCTTTGACAATAGCTAAGATGGATTTCTTGACATTCTTCCGAGAAATTTGTGACATAGAGATTCAAGAAATTGTCATTTAGAACCTGAATTTTGGTATCTTCTTCCCTAACTCTGGCGTTATTTCAGTGTCGGACCACAGTACAATCACTTGAAGCTCCCCGTGTTGACTTACCTCTAACCGTCACATACCTACTACCAATAGAAATAAGATTTTGAAAATGACCAATTGGGTCCCTAGGATTCCTCTCCCTACCACTGTCCCTCTTTATTTATTTCTCTAGAATGGATAAAACTATAAAGTAGACATGGTAGTGTTTGGTAAATTCAAATTAAATCATTCGTTTTTAATTGTAAATGAAATACTAACTGCTAAAGCCCTTAGAAGCAGCCATTTGCATACTTCTCAACTTTTGGCGATACTTGTTTTTTGTAGAAAATTTGCAGCAAAACTTGTAAAATAATACAACAAAAAACTACTTTTACTACTTTAAAATCACACAAAAAAGTCTTTTTAAACATTTACGAACACACACTAAATCAAGCAGAATTCATATCAAACTTGCGAGTTAAATTGTTGATGCTTAATGTAAGGGCAGTACCGCTTTAATACGTCGATAACAACTTAATATCCATGTGATATGAAACCTAATATTTGGGTTGTGTGGGGATCCCATGACGCACGGGCCGCCAAGGCGTGTTTAGTTTGTAGGCCAACAAGTCCAATAGAGGGAAGCATTTAGAATAGGTCAGTATCTACGGTTTCTAAAAGATTCCTTGGAGATTAAGACGCGTAATTATTTTAGATTTCTATATACTTTATAGTTTTAATTATCGTAGATAGTTGTCAGGTTAACAAATATATATATGTAGCAGGCCACAACCCATTATTTATGCTTTATTGAAATAAGAATAATAGAAGATGACTTTTCCATATCTCTCTTTCTGTCCTTTCTCTCTCGGATTTCTTCTCTTGTTTTTTCATTCATGCAAGAACACGATTTATCTTCCTTTTTTAAGTTAATATCCATTGTATGACCCCTGATTCATGCGTGTCATTACTGAATAACGATAGTTAGGGTTATCAATACATGCATAGGCAATATGCCAACATATATTGCGCTAGCTCCACTACGGTGGCATACTCATTTGTCCATTCTTATGGGTAGCTATTAGCTTCTGATTAAGAGGGTAGAGACTAGAGAATAGTAAGTAGGATTGGATATTTGGATATTTAGATACTTGGAAAGCGATATACTACAATACTTGTCATACGATACGATAGAGATGAGATGGGAGAAACAGAGCATGTGAGTGGGGTGACACTACCTTTAAATCCAAAAAGACAAGTTTCCGAGAGCGAGTCCAAAAGTCAAATTAAAGGCATCAAATCTTATGATTTTACCGCAACAACCCAACTAATTAGTATTATCAATTGCATATAAATCAATCTCAACTCAACCGGTTATCATACAACATAACCCAAACACCACCAACCCTCTTTGACAATTCGAATCCAACAAAACCCACAATTTAATTTCTTTTTCCATTTCTTTTTTAAACTCATTTTTTATTTCATTCTTTTTTTAACTCATTCTTTATTTCATTTTAACACCACAATATAATAATAATAACATTAAATTAATTTTAAAAATTAAAATAGTTGATAAATAAAAATTACAAAAAATATTAAAAATTAAAAACATACTAGTAGAAACTAAAACTACCACGATAGCATAAGAATACTACTTATTAAATAAGAATACTACTCCTTTTCGTTAAGGCCTAAAAATTCACGTGCTTCATTGTACTCGATCGTTTCAACTTCACTAACCGGTGCTCCTTCCTCCACCTTGCTTTGGTACTTCTTCACAACTTTGAACATTCTTGACTTCGCCACATGCGTTCAACCCACAATTTTGTGGAAACTAGAATGAAGTCAACTGTTTTGGTAGGGTTTTGTTATTGCAAAAGAATTTGATCGAACTAACGTTCCAAAAGCATGGAGTTGAATGATGGTGTAATTAGTTTTAAAGTAAGTGTATGAGTTTTTTTATTAGGAATTTGTAATTTTAATGTTTAGGAAAGTGAGTTTTAAATTCTCATGTTTTAATCATTTATAAAGTTATCATCTATTCCGATTTTAAATTTCATTGTGAATATTTCGTTTAAGTATCAAAGTTTAAATTTGGAATAATATAATTTTAAAACATAAAATCGAAAATCAACTTTTAAATAGGAAAATATAAAAGAAAAGGAAATGAAACAAAAGAATAAATGAAATTGAATGATATAAATCAAAATGAAAAAATAAAAAGTTATAAAATAGAAGATAAAGAAAATGAAAAAATAAAATAAAAAAGCAATAGAAGCCAACAGAACCGGTTCCGATTCTGTAGAACAGAACGAGTTCTGTTATTAAACCCAATAGAACACTGCTGGAGTTCAGTTAGGATTCTGTTGAGGCCAACAGAACACTACTGGAGATGGCCTAATACCATACTAAATATGGCATTTAACTTTTTAAAGTATACTTTTATATTTGATTATAATTTTACTAAAATGTGTTTTCTGTAACACACCAAATTTTTTAGAGATTTTAAAAGTATAGAAAACTCCTATTTATACAAATAATGTGCACATTCTTTTTTCAAAAAGCCATTCATGAGAACTTCAGAGTTAAGCGTGCCTAAATTTGAAGCAAACCTAGAATGCATGACCTAGCTACCGAAAAGTTCTCTGTGCACGGGAATGAACATGTGCTGGTAGGTTCAACATATAACACCGGAGAGACATCCAAGAGTTATCGTGTCGGCCAAAAGGGTTGGACCTTAGGCCCATTAGCGGTTGGGATGTTACAAAAGGTATCAGAGCCTAAGCATCCCAAAACCCACAAGAGGTGGACGGCTGGTCGAGAAAAGGCACGAAGAGGAGTCGAGTTCATCGCACCATTTCAGAGGGGGTGGATGTAATTCACCTAGAATTTCCGAAAGGTTAAAGAGATTGAGAACGCTACTCATAGAAACAAGGTACACCTTTTATTTTTAGGAACCCATCCATAGGAATACCAGAGTTGAGCGAGTTTTGCTACTCACACTAATAAGGCGGGCACATTTTAAATTAATGTCAATTCCAATAATATTTTATATATCAGTGATACATTCAAATCTTTATACATATTAGTATTTTAATATGTACGTGCTGGCTATAATATCTCATTATAACTTAATGAATTAATCTAACATATGACGAACTAGCTAGTCCTGAGTTTTTGTTGGTTTGTTGACGGTACTGTGAAAATCTAATTAAAAATATCACTCGTATTTACATATATAGATTGATTGACCTTAAGGCGGTTCAATGAGATGATCGCTTGTGTAGACTGCAAAATAAGCCAGCTGGTGATTGTAGGCTCAACAATGACTTTCACGGGTTTGACCTAAATACCAATCTAAGAATATCTTCTTGATTATTCCAGGTCATACGTAGAAATGGTAACACTGCCGAGTGCACATTCGTACCTCTTTTGGTGTGGCTTTCGGAACAAGTTCTAGGCCTACTCAACCGTTTGTGAGTCATAACTTCGTGAGGTGAGTACCTCGGTAAGGGTTACAATCTGTGGTCTTTGATACGGGCTATATTTCCCTTAATGTTTGGAGGCCGGGAGGTGCATCCTTCTCAGTGGCGTAAATTATATTACCATGGAGGTGTGACCAATTCCTAGGTGTGACCATCTTGAGCACCTAATAACGTGGACAAGATCGTCGTATTTCACCCTAGACACACTTAGACGGATTTGATATATTTTAATATTATAAAAACCGATTAAACGTAACATTTGAACTAATATTTAATGTTGAAACTAACATTTATGTTGACTATGATGATGATTTCAACTTAAATTGATGAAACTAATACTGTTAATAAATTGATGTTAAAACTGTTGGAGAATTAATATAAATCACTAGATTCCGTTCCTCCCCAACAATTTAAACTTTTGGGAGAGTTGGATTTCTATCATGGTATCAGAGCCATGGCTCACGCCCACCTGGGTTCGAATCTCATCGGAGACAAACTCCGCCCCATATTAAATTTCCATTCGATTGGTGTCCCTAAAGAGGTTGAAATCGATCACGAGTGCGGGGGAGTGTTGGAGAATTAATATAAATGATTAGATTACATTCCTCCCCAACGGCTTAAACTTTTGGGAGAGTTGGAATTCCATACAAAACAACTGTTAGAAACTATTGGTGTTGGTAAAGCTAATTGAAACCAATGAAAATAACATTGACACTGACACTAGGTTGACTATGATGTTCGTTTTCAATCGAAATCAATATTGAAACTAAATAGTTGATTTTAAGTCTAACTTAAAAACAAATACAGATTTTAGTTTCACTATTTAAAGTGTAAGTTTTCGATCCCATAATATTTCCTCTTTTTTTTTTTGTTTTGACTTCATTATTATTATTTTATTATTTTAGGGAAAAATAATGATTCATAAGTTTTATGCCGTTAGTTTCTGTACATGTAATTGACCGTTGTTTATCATAGTTGTTGATCATATGTGGCTTGTATATGTGATTGGCCCTTGTTTTAATTAGTTGTGTGATTATTTTTAATTTCTAAGCTGCCTTGTGTTTTGGAACAAATGGTTCTTGAATTTTTTAGTTTGTTCCAGATGGTTTTAATGGGTTGTGTGATTATTTTTAACTTCTATGCTGCCCTATTATGCCGTGTTTTGGAAGAAATGACTCCTAAATATTTTTAGTATGTTTATAATTGTTTTACCGAGTTGTGTAATTGTTTTTAATTTATATGTGTCGATGATTACATCCAGTTTGACAATAGGTTTCTGCAAGGTGTCACTGCTTGCCAAGACATGGTTAGAGTTACTACATTGTATAAAACACACTCCAATGAACTTGGTTTCGCTGTTAAGCTAGACATAAAATGATATAGCAAGTTTGTTAACAAAGTTAAGAGATATATTTCAACTTTTGCGGAGGTTTTCAAGTAGCTTCTAAATGTTTTAAGTAAAATGTTGATGGTGTTAAGTACACTTTGGGTTTTTTAAGTTCAATGTTACATGATAATTGTAACTTTTTTTAAAATTATTTTAAGTTGTAAACAGATTGCATATTAGAAGCCGCGGGTTAGAAACCTTCGAAATACAGTTGGTTTGTTTATGCTCTAAATCTTTCATGACATATGGTTTTAGACTTCCATATGCCCGGACCTGCGCGCCTTAGAAAACGGATTGCATCACCTATAAATGGAATTTTCTATGTTATAGAAAGTTTTTGACTTTTCCGAGAATTGGACTTAATTATATCCTAGTAGACGGTCTCTAGTATAGACCAATTTATATAAATTATAAAACTACCCCAAACAAGAAGCTACAAAATAACTACAAAACTATTAAAAAACTCGGTGGTCACCATATAATAATTATAAATATAGGGACCTTTTAGCAAACTACCTTTCTTCTTCCTTCTAAATCTTCACATAAACCGAAAGACAAAACAGATCGATCTGTTTCTTCTTCATACGCGCTTCTCCCTTATTTTCTCTCTCCTTTTCTTCATCATCATCATCATCATGTATCATCTAGCTGCTCATCATCATCGTTGATCATCAAGCTACTCATCATCATCATCATCTCATCGGCGTCATCATCATCATCTTCTCATCCTCTCACCTTGTTGCCTTCGTTGTTGACAGTATCTAGGTAATTATTTTATATACTTACATTCATGTTTTTCTTCAATTTACATCTAGATTTACGTTTCTTCTAGTTGTTTATATCTAGATTTATTGGTGATAGATACTTGTTGGTAATATATTTATGTTGAAACGACGTTGTTGTAGCTATTTTCATCTAGATTTATGTAGTTATGTTGTTGGGTCGAAGTTTATTGGTGATAGATATTGGATTTGGCATCTAAAATGAGATTTATGTAGATTTCATGATAAAATTTACGTTCAGAGATATTGCCCATGATCTCAGCCATATGTCCCATGTTATCAACAATATATCACATGATCTCACAATTCGCGGTACTCTGTTTTTTTTTTAGTTTCGCATTAAACATGAAATAATTGACATACAGTAGTTTCTATGTTAGATTTATGTTAAATCAACATTGTTGTAGTTGTTTGCATTTAGATTTATTTAGATATGTGTTTGGGTTGAAGTTTGTTGGTGATAGATGTTAGATTTGGCATCTAAAAGTAGATTTATGTAGATTTCATGATAAATTTACGTTCCGAAATATTTCCCATGATCACAACCATCTTTCCCATGTTATCAACAATACATCCCATGATCTCCATGTTCGCGGTGCTCTGTTTTTTTTTTATAGTCGTTTACATCTAGGTTTTATATAGATTTGTGTTTGAATCGACGTTGTTAAAGTTGTTTGCATCTAGATTTATGTAGATCAGTGTTGTCAAGTTTGGTCTGTTTGGTTGAGTCAAGTTGTTAGGCTGTACAGATGATTGTTGATTCGTGAAGATTAATTACTTGGTTGACAATGGTGTGGGTCAATGCAGTATGGTGTACATATATGTTGTTGCTTTGTTTTATTTCCTCATTGGCTAATGCCTAATTGGTCTTCGTTCGATGCCTGATGTGAGTATTACTGAGGAGTTGTTGGTTTTTGATTCATCCCAGTGTGCTGTATCCCATGATTTCACTTTAACATGTTATGATTTGACTTTAACAGATCATCATCTCAAAAACGGGAAGAAAAAAAGTATTCAATTTTTTCCATCATATCATCTATATATCTCATGATTTCACTTTAACATCCTATGATCTCAAAAACATGAAGAAAAAAAGTATTCAATTTTTTCCATCATATCAACTATATCCCATGATTTCACTTTAACATCCCATGATCTAAAAAACGGGAAGAAAAAAAATATTCAATTTTTACCATCATATGAACTATATATCCCATGATTTGACTTTAACATGCCATGATTTGACTTTAACATGCCATGATTTCACTTTAACATCCCATGATCTAAAAACGGAAAGAAAAAAGTATTCAATTTTTTCCATCATATCAACTATATATCCCATGATTTCACTTTAACATGCCGTGATTTCACTTTTACATCCCATGATTTCACTTTAACATGCCATGATTTCACATTAACATCCCATGCTTTCACTTTAACATCCCATGATCTCAAAACAGGAATACATCGCATGTAGACAGTCGATGAACAGGAAATTCAATGAACTTATTATCAAATCAGATGGAAAAAATGAAGCCAGGAAGATACTAGAAGATGCATACAATCAAGCCTTGATGGGAATAAACAATCTTATAGATGCAACACAATTCAAGGACATGCCACAAGAAGAAGAGTCCGACATCCCCACACAAACTGCTGCCCCGAACACTAGTGCCCCAACAACTGTTCTAAACCCTGCACAATGTCATACAAAATGGAGGAAAAAACAGAGGCCAAATACCTTTCTAGAAAGACAACAAAACAAGAAAAGAGCCATGGAAGAAAAAACACGGTTTGAAGTATCGCCGGACAAACACTTGATATGATTTACACCTAGAACTTTGTAATTTTTCCCATGATCTTAGAAATTAGGGCAAATAACGTACAGTACCCTCGTTAGATTTTTTTATTACGGATTTCTCCCTATTAGATTTTATATTACGTCGACCCCCCTGTTAGAAAAGTTTAATTACATCTAACCCGACGACTTTGACTTTTCGCGAACTAAAACCTGGAAAATACCATTTTACCCTCGTTTGAAAATCTGATTTTTTCCAGAGCCAAACAGCTTCAACTTTTAGTAATTGCACATTTAACTCTAAACTTTTCATTTTTACAAAATTAACTATAAATTATTTAAAATAGACCCACATAACTTATTTATATTTCAAAACAAACTTAAAATTATTCAAAAAGAAACCCCAAATAAATTTTTAATCCAAAAACAACTCCATTTTCTTTTTTTTTTCTCTCTTTTACTTTTTTTTTTTCATTTTTCTGTCATCTTCTTCAAATTTCTGGTACCGCAATTTTTTTTTAATCACCTTCTTCACAACTCCGGTACCGGAATTATTTCGGTACCGGAGCAACACCTTTACAGCTCCGGTCGGAGCTGTAAATCAGCTCTGGTCGACCAGAGCTGATAATCAGCTCTGATCGGAGCTGATTTACAGCTTCGACCGGAGCTGTAAATCAGCTCTGGTCGGAGCTGATTTATAGCTCCGACCAGAGCTGTAATTTACAGCTCCGACCGGAGCTGTAAAGGTGTTGCTCCGGTACCGGAATAATTCTGGTACCGGAGTTGTGAAGAAGGAGATAAAAAATAATTGAAATAAAAAAGAAAAAAGAAAAATTATTGGTAAGGCCATGTTTGGAAACAAGAATTGGTCAAACATTTTGGGAAAAATTGTGCTAGATGTAATTCTGAAACTAGCAAGGAGAAAAATGAAAAGTGGGCTTGTAACAGGGGGAGTCTGAGTAATTTTCCCTAGAAATTATATACATTCGTATTATGTTATGTTTGTCAGACATATATCTTATATATATTAACATTGTTATGTTATGTTGTCAGTAATAATCATATATGCCATGTTCTCAGTCATATATCCCATGAAGTTAATCAAATATCCCATGATCTCAACAAAAAAACTCATGATCTCAAACACAAACTGCTGCCCCGAACACTAGTGCCCCAACAACTGTTCTAAACCCTGCACAATGTCATACAAAAGGGAGGAAAAAACAGAGGTCAAATACCTTTCTAGAAAGACAACAAAACAAGAAAAGAGACATGGAAGAAAAAACACGGTTTGAAGTATCGCCGGACAAACACTTGATATGATTTACACCTAGACTTTGTAATTTTTTCCATGATCTTAGAAATTATATACATTCGTACTATGTTATGTTTGTCAGACATATATCTTATATATATTAACATTGTTATGTTATGTTGTCAGTAATACTCATATATGCCATGTTCTCAGTCATATATCCCATGAAGTTAATCAAATATCCCATGATCTCAACAAAAAAACTCATGATCTCAAAAAAGATAGAACTAAAAAAAAAAAACAGTTAAAAACTACTCCTACTACTAGTTCTTGGCTTTTAAGATTTCCAATAATATTACCCATGATCTCTGCACACATGTCCCATGATCTCAAACTAAACATCCCTTGATCTAAGCCAAATATCCCATGATTTTAACCAAAAAACCCATGATCTCAAAAAGCAAGTCAAAGGGTCATTAAGTCAACCTCCAAACCAATCCAGAGAATTGAACTAAAACTAGCTAGGCCTCCATCATAGCTCAACATCCAAAAACCCAAACTTACCACAAGACACTACCCGAACCAAACACTACAAGCAAACAACTAAACCACACACGGCTTATAGAAACGCCAACAAGCAGGTCCCTGATCAGCCTCGAGATATGCTGGTGGTGATAACATACATATCAACACCAATTAATACGCCATTGACAACATACATACATATCCACGTTGGAGACTTGGAGTATAAACAGAGCACCACCAGCACCTAACTACACATTACACCCAACAATTTCCACAAAATAAAGTCAACCACTCCAATCCATCACAATTCCACTTAAACATCACAATTGATGTTAACTCACGTATATAATTAAAACTTGAATTAAAAGCCTAATAATTTTTCCAAGTCGTCATCTCTGTTCGTCATCTGATTCTTTTATTTACCCTCTACTCAATTTCATATGCCAAGGTCAAGCTATAGGCTCCCAAGCCAAAGTAAATGACAAGCCAAAATAGACCTCCGATCAAATCCAATCAAATAAGCCGCCTTCTCTTCCTTATGCTCGTCGCCGCCGCGATCTCAGACGGAGTGGTCTGCCTCGCTACAGAGTAAGCGGATAAATTTCTAGGGCAATTTGGAAGGGAATCTCAAGTCTGGAGCAATTTCGGAAGAGAGGGAAAGAAAGGGGAAGGGTAATTTACTAAAAGGATCTCATATTTATAAGTTATAACACTTTAGCCACCGAATTTTTTGTACTGATTATAAGTGGTTAGTAAATTGCATAATGATCCGGTCTCTCTTAAAGACCGTTTTTCCTGAGAATTATTATACACAATAAATATATATATATATATATATATATGATTATTACTTTAAAGAAAAACCTACCCTACCTTGAATTTCACCTCTATATAACCTTTGATATTTAGCTTTCCTTGCAAAAATTGTGTAAACATTTTGGAGCAAATAATCTTATTTTCGAGTTCTAACGAGTTGAGCGTTCTCAATCAAAAACGAATCCAATTTTTGAGCAACTCAGGATTAATTTGATAATTTGATGAGCCGAACACGAGCTCGATTATGTAATACTCAATGATCACAAGCCAAACACTACAAAACGTAAAATTCTGACAATTACTGATCAATAGTGTCAAAGTTCAATTAGAATCGACTTGTTAACGGGACATGTAATTATGGAAGATGCGACAGTATAACACAGTTTCTTGTAGAATTTCATGTCATTGACTATATATAATGTGTCATTTAACTTTTTTCAAGTTCCTTTTATATAATAACTGTATCATTTACTGCTTAGATGCAATATTATGAGTACTCTGTTCTTCAAGTCAAACAATTGGAAAGTAAAAATCATTAAAGTTTAGATTAAGTTGAAAGTACATTTTACCCTCTTTTAAGACAAGGAGCATGGGTTGCTTAACTTTCCCAGTGATATCATATCATTTCATCTTTCTCTTTTTCTTTTTGGTTCCAATGTGATTAAACTTTTCTGAGAAGAAGACCCTTTTCTAGTCTCCATGCATGTGCTCTCCCATCAGCTTCAGCTCCAGTAGTGGTATTCTATCATTTCATTTCATATAAAAAGACAAATCATTCTAAAACAAGATATCAATCCAACATCATATTGATTTTTAGTCACAAAGCATAACTAATTAATTCTTCCTAGCTTAAACCCAAGTGATAATACATTCCAGCCCATAATCTTAATTATATAAATGATGATTTGTTTTTTAACTTTATGTTGTAGTTAATTTTAGTAATTGTGTTAATTTGAAGGGATGGGTAAAGAAACAAAAAGTAACACCTAAAAGAACATGGGGTGGTACTCTATACTACGTACTGGGAAAAAGAATAATTAAGATTCCAAAGGACCAATTTTACAACTAAAAAGCTTAGCTATCTTTTGAAATGACATCTGCTTTTTTTAAGAAGGATCTATCGAGAAAAAATGTGCTTTATATAGGAGTATGTAGATATAGATACATATAAAGATAATATTTGCATGTACTGGAGTAGTATTTATTTATTTATTTATCAACACACCCTAATCATGTCAGTGTATAAACCAAGATGAGGGGTCCTATAAGTTTGGAATTATTCCATCACATTTCTTCCTTGTATTCATTTCATTGCAAGAAATATACTGAAGCACTGATAAGGTCAATTTATTCTTAAGCACTCTGGACAGATAGTAAATGTGAGAAATCAATTTCATGGTAGAAATTATGTTTGTTCTTGCATCACCAAAGTGTTTTCAAGGGCCTACATCTAGCCATTTTGAATCTGCACGGTTACTAGGAATTAAGTTACACACATTTTATTGTTATACTGTACGTATATGATATTATCCGTCATATAGTGGAGATCTCATCTAGCTAACTTATTATGTTATTATGAAATAACTAAAAAAGTCTTATTCTTCTTACCATGATGTGTCATTTGATTTTTTTCAAGGTCTTTTTATTTACACGGAAAGTTGTATCAAAGTGTATCTAGCATATACCAGAGGGAGATATTAATATAACTGATAACAAAACGGGGCACGGTGTTGTTATTATCGTCGTCCAACCTCGAAGGTAAGTTAGTACAGTGTAATCTACCTTCCTGCAGGCTAGGCGCGGGCAAGCTAGAAAGATTCTTACATGACCGTTCTAACTTCTAGCGTGTTATTCTCTTCCTTTTCTATCCGATTTTTTCTGGTGTTAGGTTGGAATCATTACTCTTCTTCCTCGATCCATCTCAATTATAAAGCTAAACCAATATTTACTATTTATATGGACACACACACGAAAAGAAAGGCGCATTTCTAGTTCTTCTTTCTGCCTCCGAAACCACCTTTTTCAAGAATTTGGTTTCAACATAACTCAGAACCAAAAAACCCATTGTAATTAGTATATGTTTGAACTTTGAACCAAGTAATGCCAATCTTCAGAGTGCAGTCCGCACATAAAGGTAGATATATAACATGGAAGGTTTGAGAAGAAACAAGTAGTGGTGGAACCGTGGAAGCACAACACAAGGACAATGCATGAAACATGCACTAAAAATAGTACACATACAAACAGCAAACTCCATTGTTATTTGTTAGTGTAAGGAAGAAGATAAAAAGAGTATCATCTTTTTGGTTCCAAAGGGACAATTTCTAACCTAGACCTCACTATTGATCATCACTTATTGGGGTTTGATCTGCCAATTGCTTTTCATACACTTCTACTTGTTGCCTTCAGTTTCATTCTTAGTGGACTACACTACACAATTGCAACAAATCATTCATCTTTTGCACATACATATATGATAGTATATGCATGTACGTACCTAACTTTTGTTTGGATTCCCGTGTTTGTACTTCCTATAAATCATCTAAACGTAAAACTACGAAAATTATATATCTTGCCCCCACAATTTTTCTTTAATTTTTTCGAGAAAAATAAAGTAAACAAACTATGATGATCAATTTCCCATGATTATTTGTCTGTGATGTGAACATATCTTATAAATTTTCTTGATGTTACATTCTATATGTTTGTTGATGGGACAGAGTTGATTAATAATGCCCGATAAACTCTGTGAGAACTGATATTCACATTTAATTATTCCCTTAATTATCCCCACCCCAACAGTCTCTTATACAAATTTGGCTCATAATTATAAATTATATTACTAACAACATCGGCACACCACACTGCCACAGTAGCACACATTGTATGCGGTGCCCATTCACTTCTTTCATTCTTTTGTTTTTTATTTAATGAAAAACGACTAAATTTTATTAATCCAATACTTATGAGTCCCAATTAAATTTTCTGTATTTAGGACATCCTGTTCAATTCTATATATGTTATCATTTTCTAAAACTACTATTAGAATTCCCACTTATACTATTATACTATGTGTTAATTATTTATCTCACTATTGATGTGAGATATTATAACACCACTCTCACGAGTAGTCCGCGGTTAGTCAGCTCTACACGTGAAATCATATATGCCATCATTGACAAGCCGTAATTATCACCGGCTGGGCCATCCATCATAACAAGGCTTTGACACATATTAGAATTGGACCGTCACCCTCTCTTAAAAAGGTCTTGTTATTATGTCTCTCACAATTGATGTGATATATCTAACAACTAGCACCACACTCATCTATATTATGTCAAGTGTGGAACACACCACATTTTTTTTAACTCCATCCATATATCACAGTTTTCCAAACCGGATAGTGCTATTTAACGAGTCGAGTTGAGTCGAGTATTGCTGGGCTCGACTCGAGCTCGTTAACAAACTGAGTCGAGCATAGGCTCGAGCTCGTTAACATAACGAGTCGGATCAGGCTCGAGATCCAGCTATATTAGGATCGAACTCGGATCGTTTGGCTCGAATGAGCCGAGTCTTACCGAGCTCGAGCCGAGTTCATATAAAAAAATGTGAAAAGTTGAAATAAGATATCAAAAAATCAAGTATTCAAGATTATTCATTAACAATAAACATTTCAAATCATAAATACATAAAAAAAACTAACAAAATGCAAACATAAATATTCAAATCTAATGCCAAAATCTCCGATAATTATATAGATATTAAATCTCACGAGATTTAATTAGCTTTACCGAGTATTCGCGAGCCGAGACGAGCTCGACTCGTTAGTGGAACGAACCTCATGTTAGGCTCCAGCTCTACTCGAATATATATCTTATCGAGTAAGCCGAGTCGAGCCCTCGGTAAGGCTCGGTTCGCATAACAACACTAAACTCAGGTACCCATATTTACATACAATATTTATATAACACTAACAAATAAAATAACTCATTAAAAACCGTAGAAAAAATAAATATATACATAGCATTTTTTTTTTTTTGAATCAGCAAAACTTTTATAAATTAGTGAGCATCAGAAATGCTTTATAATAATTACATCATACACGGAGCATACTCCGGAAGCAATCTGAAAACCGTATCACCAATACCGATCCACACCATTCAAATAGGTCATACAAACTAGCTTAGACCTCAGTACCTCCAAACAAATACCCTCACTAGAAAGATAGCTCCCATACAATACTGCTACCACTGCTTATACATAGCATTATGACGAAGGGAGTATATATTATCATAAAAGTATAAAGCTTTATTAGAAAGATAATGCTAATTGTAGGACAATTTTTACTAGTTTTAGGACAAAAAAATATTTTGCAAAAAAAGTCTATAAATTTTAAAAATTACAAAGAGATAGCAATATCAAATTTTGTCCTATAACTAGCAAAATTGTGTCCTAGAAATAGCAATATCCTATTAGAAAATAACATGAAGACACATATAAGGTTGATAGTTCCATTATATGCCTCCTAAGTAAACACCTGAGAGCGATAACTAACATATCAGATGGTTTGGTTGGGGAAGAAACATAGTTCAGTTAAATGCATCATAGTTCAACGCCTGAGAATGATAACGGACTTATCAGATGCGTTGGTTGGGGAAAAAAACGTAATTGTTGGGTTGTCTAATAATGTAGTAAAAATATAAGGGGGTTATTAAACGTAGTAGCAATTTTACTAAACGTTGAAAATTTATTTGTAATTTACAGAATGACTCTTATTTTACAAGTATTACAAATAAATTCCAAACTTACTAAATTCATACAAATTATCATAAACAATTGCAAGTATAATAAATTCATCAATTCTACTTTACCACAAACACTCCCTAAAACAAATACACTCATAAATATAAATTATTAACATGAAATGATCACTTTAACAAAAAATGATCAAATGATACTTCCGAACTTCCAAAAATTAATAAATTTGATACTAAATTCAAGTGTTTCAAAAATTAACATGTAAATTCAAACTCAAAAAGAGAAAAAAAAAAAAAAAAAAAAAACAGGGACAGTAGTGATTAGAAGCAGCCCAGCACTAACGGGGCTGCTGCTAGTGATTAGAAGCAGCCCACTAGGAGTAGGAGCAGCCCAACGGGCTGTTGCTTCCCTTCAACCTTTTTTTTTCTTTTTTAAAAAAAAAAAAACTTTTTATATAAATTTATTTAATTATGCACAATACCTATATATATATATATATATATATATATATATATATATATATATATATATATATATATATATATATATATATATATATATATATATATATATATATATATATATATATATATATATATATATATATATATATATATATATATATATATATATATATATATATATATATAAAGAAAATAAAAAAAATTGTAAATTTATAAATTTATAGATACTTTATTATAAATTTATAAAATTTTTTTGGTAGGTTTATAATTTATAGATACTTTATACAATTTAACAAATCAAGGTGTGAAATGAGTTTGATGATATCTCTTGGTGTGTTATTCAAATTGAATTGAAATATGTTGATTAGGTTATTGATTTAGGGGCTTGATTTATTTAAGGTGGATTGTGATGATTTAAAAGTATTGGGTTATTTGTAAATTATAAATTTATATATACTTTATGTAATTACAATAAATTTCCAACATTTAGTAAATTTATGTTCCGACGTTTAATATTTGCCATATAATTGATATTTTAGGAGGAAAAGAGACAATGAATTTAAGTCGGGAAGGAACACTGAACCACGGACGGGCACGATTACAGTATATTGGCTGTGAAGTTTGTATTGCTTGTACGATGTGGTTGTTACACTCGACTTTGAGTGTCATATTACGAGTATTTCTTATACTCGTGGTATAATTAATAAACTTTTAGCCGTTTAAAAAAATAAATTTTTTTTTTTTATTATCATAGGATATTGCTATTTCTAGGACACTCCTTTTGTTCAGTTGGGTCCTTTAGGGGGAAAGGGTCGGCCCAATTTGATAAACACAAAATGCCGTCCAATTTGTATATCTAACAAGCCTATAACATATAGGAAACTTTGTTAATTCTTTTTATTGAAATTCTACTTTTTGTACATAATGTTATTAGAAGATAATTATGTATTACTCATCATCAATCGCAGTCATTTCTTTACGATTTACGTTTGTTTATCTTCTTAAGGATTTATGTTTGTTTATCGTCTTTTCTTACTGTAAATCGCTATATATGACTATGTTTAATTTGAATTTCAAAATCAATCGCTACTCGCAATGCTCAAACTGCCACTTAGCCGATGAACAGTTACATCTCAATGAGACGGCTTGATCAAGCAGTCTATACTGAGCCTAATATTATGTCGATGATAATTGGTGAAATTGGATTAAAAAAGACTATGAATCCGGAATGGGTACTTAACGAAAGTGAGGTTTTGACTGGGTGCTAAGTGAATTGACAGTATAAACTTGGGTGTTAAAAAGCCCACTTAACACCATATTAGGTAAGCCCAAAGTCATGGGCTAGGAGAAATGGAGTACACAAGCTGTAAACTAGTTGGATTTTAATGTTATTGGTGTTAAGCTATTTTATGGGTATTGATCAATTAGAGATCATGTATTTATTTAGATAGCGATCTTTAGGATATATTTTTTTATGCTAAAAAACAACATGCATTATGGTGCAAAATCGCTCCTGAATAGGATCTTCCACATGACCTCTAAGTGAATGGTGCCCCTATTTTATTTACTCTTTAATGAATTTGGACTTAATGTGTAACAATTTGAGTCCGCGTAATTATTTATGATATGGGCCACAAACTTACATACGTTTTATTGGTATGATATATTATGCTTTGGATTTGAGCTAGCTTGGAATTACCAAAAAGACCATGTACCATATAAGAATAGAGTGATGGTTCACTTACATATCTATTATCTCAGATTATCTTAATTGATTGATGTTGGAGGCATGGCATTATATGTCAAGTGTCTCAATTTTTTTTGCTAAATTTATCGGCCGTACGTGTTGAAACCAATTTAACATAACATTACATTACTATGTCAGTCTTCGAGATATAAGACCTTTCCGGGAGTACCTCAATGCTGATTGTAAAAGACGATTGCAAATCATAATTCACTTGATTTCTCCATTTTGTATCTATTGCAAGTGAATCGTGCTTGATCATTTTCTAGGTGTAAGATGGGATAAGGAGATTTAGACAATATGGCATTAATCCTTCAATGTAGTTTCTTAGTGACGAAGTGATAATTCATTCATAAGAATCATAACGATTTATAACGATTTATGTTATAGCATTACTTGTGCTCTTTGTTATTATATTCGAGTATTAATAAAAAAATTACGATTGAAAAAAGAAAAAAATATAGAATTCGTTAAATTTGTGAAATCCAATAGTACATTATTTTCTTTACCAGATCAAACAAAGGCAGGCACTTATTGGGAGAATAAAAATTACCATCCTATTTCTTGCAAAAATTGAAGTAGTACTATAATTAAAGAATTTTCTCACGCCATGTTAGAAAGCAAGAGATCAATTTGAGATAGAAAATCAGTTTCATCTGAACATCTTCATCTTGGGGTGACGGAAAGATGAGAAGATGCAAAGTAGAGCCATCAAAACAAATCCCACAAGTAGAAGCCCAGTCGAAATGTTGCCCTTTAACAAGAACGTCTCTGCTTTGTCACTAAAGAACCCATCAAAAGCCCGTTTCAACTCGAATGTCAGCCCGAATCCAACTCCAACTCCACTTGCCAGCAGGAATGCCATCACCTGCATGCACGTAGTTGTTAGAATTCATAAATATTCAAGCAAAATTGGTTTACAGGAAAATTTGTTCAGAATTATAAAACGTTGAGGACTTGGACTATATAGTACAAGAACATTAAAGACAAGGACTTGATTGCACAAAAATAAAAGTCATGGGCCAAATTGAAATACAATGAAATACAACACACCCAATTGTTGAGGCTTGTTACAACTGTTTCTGTTGTAACTTGACAAACCTTCCACATTTACTATTTAGAACGAATGATCCAAATCAAACTAGGATAGATTGAGAAGTAAAGGAGAGAAGCGTGAAGACCTTGTCACCGTAGAAGTCGAATTCTTCGAGAAAACCATTGCGAATCAACCTCTTCTCGCGGATCACTTCGTACATAGCAAATGGAATTTGAAACAATGTGTAGAGAAATCCTATGGCCGCAACTGCTAATACATACCTGCACGAACATGTTATTGAAAATAAATTAGCCCTCTTGCCAAAAAATGCCATAGACCACCTCTATATAAGAATTAGCATATCGCCAAATAAAATCACACGCACAGACCAGGTTCATGCATATGGTAAGGTAACGTACGTACTATAACATAATGTAATCCTCACCTGTAAGCAATGAGATCATAGAATTTAGTCTTTGTACCATCGACATCGGTGAAGTTGTTGAGGAGCATGACCACAGCAGAAGCAGCCAGAGCTAAGAGGGTAAGTATCCTCAAGAAAAGTATTGTTGCCAAAATAGCAGGGCTAGCCATTTCTTTGATCTCTTGTTTCTGCAACAAACTCGGATTGAACTATGTAATGTAATCAGTAAACTGTGCTTGATTAGGTTTAGGAAAGGGAAATGGATGGGTTTATTTATAAAGCAAGTTTATTTGTTTACTTGTCTCGGAAACGTCGGTGATTTTCTTGTGTTCGGACAATCAAGTGTCACGACAATGTTGTGAGACAATAGCCTGCAGGCCAAATAGAAAACTTCGCTGAGGAAGGACTATAGGATCTTGTTTGTACATGCATATATAGCAGCTACAAGTGACACTTCCTTCGTAAAATATGCAGCGCTGAAAAAGTGTGCTTTAAAAGTTTGGATTCACTAACTAATTAAATACACTAGCACACGTATTTACAAGTGGCGAAACGTGATTTTTTTTTCAAAATTATAATAACAAAGTAAGAAGTTTGGGGTGGCCGTTGCCCTCTCGCCACCGCTTATCTCTGCCGCCTCTGTGCACTGATGCCGGGGCAGGGGAAAATAAAAGGCTTTGAAAAAAAAGATAAAAGAAATGCGGGCTTTCCGGGTTAATTGCAGATTTGGTCCTCTAAGTGATGGTCCTCTGCGTTTTTGGTCCTATGTTTAGGCGAATTGGCGAATTCCGTCCCCGAATTGGTATAATTCACCGTATAATCGTCTAATTCGCCGTATATTGCCATAATTAAACTCTAAAGCTTAATAAGCTCTGAAACAGAGCTTTATCAAGCTCTGAAAACAGAGCTTAATATGCTATGTTTTTGGAGCTTAATAAGCTCTGTTTTCAAAGCTTAATAACCTCTGAAAATAGAGCTTAATAAGCTCTGTTTTCGGAGCTTCATAAGCTCGGTTACAGAGTTTAATGAACATATGTTTGCAGAGATTGATAGCAATGAACAAAAACAAGAAATAAAAATTGATTTTGATTGAAAAATCGATTTAGGGTTTATAGGAAAGGGAAATTTTCAATTTTGGGGGTGAATTTCTCCCAAAAACTCCACTAGTTCGTCTACATTCAGTTCTTCATGTCCATTTAGTTTGCCCTAGCTCAGTTCGCCGCCACCTCCATGTCCAAATCAGCTCCACCTCACCCGTATATATGTATTTGGGCGTATAGGACCGTATGGGAAAAAAGGAGGACCATCACTTAGAGGACCAAATCTGCAATTAACCCCGACTTTCCGAAGATGAGACTGCTTCGCCGGTTCCTTCGTATAAGTTCTTCAGAATATGCTTGAAGCTGTGTAGTGATGAATATTTTGAGGACATGAGGTATATGTGTACTGACATGTAGAGCTTTAGTATATGAATATTTATGAAAGAGAATGTTATCAGGAGATGCATGGAAGCTCTGTTGTACAGAGGTTATTTTATTAGGAAACACATGAAAGGCTATTTGTTACATAAAGGCTTGCTATGTGATCTTAAAGTTCTATTCAGTACACCTGTAAAAGAGTAAACAATAGTAATAAAAAATGTATGTATATAGTTTCACGATAACAGTTGCGTGCAACAACTTCCAACAGATTAGATTACTGCTTCTGAAATTCCCAGAACCATTGGTAATACTAGTATTAGTAGTGCTCATTTTCTTCAAGAAAGCAACAGTAAATCACAAATCAACAATGAAATCAAGAAAAAAATAAGTGAAAATGTGGTATAGGGTTTGGAATTGATTACAGAGTACTTTGAAATTGGGGATTATAAATTATCACTCAAAGCTGTTACTCTGGACCAGACTCCAGAGTGGTAGTGTTGATCTGGTAATCAAGGTTGCCCACACTTAAGTTTCACAGTCCACGTATTTTAATCTTAAGGTACCCTAGTTTTGTTCATTTCCAATCTTGCCCTCCTATCTATGGAAGTATTTGGAAAACCACAATCGTGGTGTACTGTATATTCACATATATATAGAGTACAAGTGAAAGAAATTTACAAAGATCTAAAAAGCTTATCAAATTAGTTACATATGATAAGTACAAATAAAACAACTACAAAGATATATTGAAATATATCCACGAGGATAATGATCAATCCTCAACACCCTCCCGCAAGCGAAGCGTCGGATTTGAAATGACGTGAAGCTTGGACCTAAAGAATGTGAACAGTGGCTGTGCCAAGCTTTTGGTGAAGAGATCAGCAATGTTTAAGTTCGTAGGAACATACTATGTAATTAACTTCCGTGAAGAAACAAGTTCCCGAGTGAAATGATAATCCAACTCAATATGTTTAGCCCGCTTGTGTGATACATGATTATCAGAAAGAAACACAGTTCCTTTATTATCACAAAGCAGAATAGGAGGTGATGAGAAACTAACTTTTAAATCAGTGAGAAGATGAGTGAGCCAAATGACATCAGGTGCAGCATTAGCTAATGCTCTATATTCAGACTCACAACTTGATCGCGACACGGTCGGTTGTTTCTTAGAAGTCCAATTAACAAGATTGGAACCAAGAAATGTTGTAGAACTTGAGACAGACCGTCTAGTGTCTGGACACGCCGCCCAATCCGCATCTGAGTAAGATAACACAGTTGGAGTTGCACAGCGGGTAAAATGCAAACCAAAATCAGAAGTTCCTTTTACATAGCGCAAAATTCGCTTAACTGCTGTAAAGTGCTCAACAGTTGGAGACTTCTGGAATTGGCTGATAGAGTTAACAGCAAATGATATGTCGGGGCGGGTGATGGTAAGGTATTGTAGTGCACCAACCAAAGACCGATACAAGGTGGGATCATCAAAAAGAGCGCCGGTAAGATGAAGGTGTTGACCAGTCACCATAGGAGTAGCAACCGGCTTACTTTCTGCCATATTGGCACGAAGAAGGAGATCATGTACGTACTTGGCTTGACTCAGAAACAATCCTGAGGCTGTATAGCTGACTTCAAGACCAAGAAAATATCCCAACCGACCAAGGTCTTTGATAGAAAAGGCCTCATGAAGACGAGTAATAAACTGTCGAATAAGCATAGAGTCGTTACCCGTCAAAATTATGTCATCGACATACACCAGCAGATACAACAAAGTTTTGCCGCGACTAAAAATAAACAAAGAAGTGTCTGCTTTACTACACTCAAAACCCAAATGAATTAGAAATTCACTAAGGCGGAACCAAGCGCGCGGAGCTTGTTTGAGACCATAAAGTGCCTTTTTGAGTCGACATACATGATTAGGGAAACGAGAGTCAACGTAACCCGGTGGTTTCTCCATGCAAATTTGTTCAGTTAGAAATCCATTCAAGAATGCATTCTTGACATCTAATTGATGTAGTGGCCAGGAACGGCCAAGGAGAGGACCACACGGACGGTGGCAGCTTTGACAACGGGGCTGAATGTCGTCGTAAAATCAAGACCAGGTATTTGAGTAAATCCCTGTGCAACGAGGCGTGCTTTATATCGTTCAACTGAACCATCAGAGTTGAATTTTGTGCGAAAACCCATTTGGATCCAACAATTTTGATGTTGGACGGGCGAGGAACTAACTCCCAAGTACAATTATCTCGTAGAGCTTTAATCTCATCGTCCATAGCAGCCACCCAATGCGAATGTTTGGCAGCAGACAGAAAACCTTTTGGTTCAGCAGTGGTCAAGAGAGCATGAATGAGTCCAGAAGGTTGAAGAGTAGCCAATAGACCTGGGTGTTTAATTTTAAACACACCTTTAGAACCACGGGTAGCCATTCCATGAGTAGGAATTAGTGATCTTTGCCGTTGACCAACAGGCAATGGTTGCAATGGAGTCGTAGAGTTAGCCGGCGAGGTAGAGGCTGGTGACGGAGGAGCCATTGGCTCAACAACTAACGGTGGGGAATGAGGTGGACTAGTTTGGGGCTGTGGTGATGGCGGTGGAGTATGATGGTGCCGCTGTGGAGAGATACGAGGCGAGGACGGCTCAATGACTTGTGTTGAGGTGCATCTCAAGAAATGAAAGAAAGAGAACGAGAACAAGAGCAGAACATAGGAGTTGAACCAGACAACACTTAGGAGTTAAACCAGAAATGTTAACTCCTTGGTCAACACCGCCAGTATAGAGATAAAGAAAGAGAACGCACGCTCTGGATGCTAAGGAAAACGCAGTAGAGCTTGAGGAGACTCAAGACAAGAGAATGTGCAGCTTTACCAGATTAAGAGAGTCCAGGTCTCATCAGGAAACTCCAGAAGAGTTTGAGAAGAAGGAAAGAGTTAGTTTAGGGTTGAAAACCGGCGTGTACATACATAATTGTTAGGGATAGAATTGTCTTTGTAGCAGAGAAGATAGATAGGGTTACAGTAGTATAAATAGCTAGCTATGTTTTCTTTCTGCAACACGTAATATACATAAGTTTTCTTACTTTCAATAACTCAATTCACTCTATTTGTTCTGCCATGATTCTTAGCGTACTCTGAGATGGTATCAGAGCTCAGGCTTTCAGGCTCACGCTGTTGTTATCAGCAACAATCATCAATCATCAATCAGAGATCTTGAATCACAGATCCATTGTTCACTATGGCTACTGATGATGATATCAGTAAACTCACAAACCTGAACGACAAGAAGGATGAGGATGATCTCTCCAAGTCAAAGAAAACTGAAACACCAACTTATGATCTCAATGATCCTTATGGTCCCTTCTATCTTGGACCGACTGACACAGCTACTTTTGTTGTCATAGAGCCAAAACTCACAAACTCAAATTATTATGATTGGAAACGAATGATTTCTATGCATCTTGAGGCTAAGAATAAGTTGGGTTTTGTGAATGGAACCATTAAACAACCAAAAATTGATGATCCACTTTATATGCCCTGGATCAAGTGTAATAGCTTGATATTCACATGGATTTTGTATTCTGTCAGTAAGGAGATAGCCTCCAATCTCAGATTTGCCAATACAGCCAAAGAAGCTTGGGATAAGCTGGCTATAAGATATGCCTCCCCTGACAGGCTTCGAATTTTTGAGTTAAGAAGAGATCTCATGTCTCTCATTCAATCACAATTGTCCGTTGAAGGATACTTTGATGCTATGGTTAATCTTCTCCATGAACTCAGGACTTTTAGGCCAAAGCAAGGTTGCCAATGTGGAAAGTGCCCTTGTAGATCACTCCATGATCTTGCTGAAATGGAGGAAGATGATGAATTGGTCTAGTTTTGCATGGGCCTAACCAGTGCTCATACTCAAGTGAGAACTCAGATCTTAACTATGGAGAAGCCACCTACCCTTGACAGAGCTCTTAAACTTGTGCTCCAAGATGAAAAGCAGAGAGGATTAAGCAGTATCAATAACAGTGGTAGTGAAGCTTCTGCGATGATGGTTGACACCTTCAACATGGCTGTTGGATACAAAAGGAAAGGGAAGAATCAACTATATTGTACCAAATGCCGTAAAGCAGGTCACATCAATGAGAAGTGCATGATTTGCACTTTCTGCCACAGACCAGGTCACCTAGAGAAGAATTGCTACAGGAAGAATGGTTTCCCACCTGATTTCAAGTTCATAAGGAACAACAGTGCTGGTGGGTATGTCAATGTCACTCAGGGAGACCAGAGAAATCCAGTGAATCAACAGAGGAACGATGAGATAACCATCACCAATGCTCAATTGCAAGCCTTCTTCAAGATGATCAAACCGAATGCTCCTGCCATATCCGGCTCATCAACTTCTCAGATCAATGCCGTTTCATCCAACAATTTCACACAGAATCTCACTGGTGAAGAGTGGGCAGGTAATACTGTTAATCATGTTTTTAATAATTTTAATCATGTTATTTGGATTCTTGATTCAGGAGCATCTGATCACATTATTTATTCACCATCATTATACACTCACAACATTAGAAATGTTGTTTCAAAAGTACAATTACCAACTCAACAATTCACAGTAGTAACTCATATTGGTGACATTCTTATTGAAAAGAATGTCATACTCAGAAATGTACTCTGTGTGCCATCATTCAAAGTAAATTTAATTGTTGTTTCTAGATTGACTGATGATAATGATATCTCTATTGTATTTAACAAAGATCATTGCAAAATGCAGATGAACTCTTCAAAG
The DNA here is from genome assembly GCA_028274465.1 of Plantago ovata. Classification (NCBI taxonomy): domain Eukaryota; kingdom Viridiplantae; phylum Streptophyta; class Magnoliopsida; order Lamiales; family Plantaginaceae; genus Plantago; species Plantago ovata. Next base: position 6,057,960 of record CM051458.1, read on the forward strand.
GAGGAGATTGGAAGGATCAGAATTGAACATGGTCTTTATTATGTTAGCTTGCATTCCTTGACCTTTTCACAACTACATCAATGTCATCGGCCAAATAAGGAATTGTGGCATTCTAGATTAGGACACATTCCAGTTACAAAGCTCAAGTTAATTGAACAATTTTCTCCTATTGTAACAAGCATTGATGTACAAGCTTGTGATGTCTGTAGCAAGGCTAAACACAAGAAAATTACTTTTCCAGTTAATGAAAACTGTTCTAGTTATTCTATTCTTGAACTTTTACATATAGATATTTGGGGTCCTTTTTCCCAAACAGCATTGAATGGTCACAGATTTTTCCTAACTATTGTTGATGATTATTCTCGAATGACTTGGACTTATCTCATGAAATACAAATCTGATGTAGCTACCATTTTACCTAATTTCATTCATCTCATAGCTACACAATTTAATAAAACCGTTAAAATCATAAGAACTGATAATGGAGTCGAATTTCAATTAGAATCTTTCTATAACAATACTGGTATTCTGCATCAAAAGACTTGTATTTACACCCCACAGCAAAATGGAGTAGTTGAGAGAAAACATCAAACTCTCCTCAATGTAGCCCGAGCATTGATGTTTCAGGCAGAACTTCCTCTTAAGTTCTGGGGAGATGCTGTTCTAACAGCAACACACTTGATTAATCGAGTACCATCCGTTGTTATCAACAATGATACACCATATGAAAGGTTCTTTGGAAAGAAACCAGATTATTCACACATACGCACATTTGGATGCTTAACATATGGGGCGTCCATATCACAACTTCGCCACAAATTCAGTCCAAGATCACGAAAAGACATTTTTATTGGCTATCCGACAAATATCAAGGGTTATAAATTGTATGATCTTGATAATAAGATCACTTTTATCTCAAGAGATGTAGTTTTTCATGAGCAAATATTTCCTTTCCGAAAGGATCATTCATTCTCTGACTCATGTGACTCTACAAGCTCAGAAACATTCCAAGAAAATTTGTTTGTTCCTGAAATACGCACTTCATTAAATCATAATGACAGTATGTCTCCTTCAGAGGATCAGGCCGTTCACGAGCACAACTCTACCGAGAACTCTGTTCCTAGTTCGCCACGTGATCAGGCACACTCTCCTTCGCCTGTTCCTAGTTCACCCTCTCTTTCTTCATCAACACAAATGGACGATAATCATCATGATCCTGAACCTTCTGAGTTGCAAGAACAACCAGAATCAATCACATCTCTTCGCAAATCTACTAGAAACAAACAAAAGAGCGTTTGGCTCAAAGATTTTCACTGTGCAGAATTGAAGAAAGGCACAAGACAAGCCACTCAATCTAGCACAGCATATCCCATTTCCATGTATCTATCCTATGATAGACTTTCAGAAAATCAAAAGGCTTTCTCCATCTCCTTATCAATTCTTGAGGAACCAAAAAGTTTCCAGGAAGCAGTCAAATACCCCCAATGGAGACAAGCCATTCAAGAAGAGCTGAATGCAATGCACCACGACAATACCTGGAGCATCACTACACTTCCACAAGGACACAGAGCAGTAGGATGCAAATATGTCTTCAAAACTAAATTAAAATCAGATGGTAGCATTGACAAATACAAGGCTCGGTTAGTGGCACAGGGATTTACAAAACAACATGGTCTGGATTACAGTGAGACATTCAGTCCAGTTGCTAAACTCACCACGTTTAAGATTTTTTTGGCTCTAGCTGCACAACACAATTGGAGACTTTTCCAGCTAGATGTTCATAATGCTTTTCTTAATGGTGATCTTGATGAGGAAATTTACATGAAATTACCTCATGGATACACCATTAAGGGGGAATCCTTAGAGAATAAAGTGTGTAAACTCAACAAATCAATTTATGGGCTAAAGCAAGCCTCCAGACAATGGAACATGAAATTCACTAATTCGCTCATTCAATATGGTTTTGTTCAGTCCAAGCATGATTATTCACTCTTCATTAAAAGAACAGAGAAAAGCTACTTAGTACTCCTAGTATATGTTGATGACATTTTGCTAGGAGGAACTAACTCTGATGAACTGAACAAAACAAAAGAGTACTTAAGACAACAATTCAAGATCAGAGATTTAGGGGAACCTAAATATTTCTTAGGAATAGAAATTTCAAGATCAAGAGAAGGTATATATTTATGTCAGAGGAAATACACTCTGGAAATCATTCAAGAACATGGCTTGCTAGGATGCAAACCACTGATCATTCCTATAGAGCAGAATCACCATATCCAAAAGGATGGAGATCCACTTGACAATCCAACTGAGTATAGAAAGATAGTTGGAAAATTAATTTATCTCACCTTAACAAGGCCAGACATCAGTTACTCGGTCAATATTCTCAGTCAGTACATGGAAAATCCCACAAAAGAACATATGGAAGTTGCACTAAAAGTAGTGAGATACTTGAAAGGAAATCCAGGACAAGGCATTCTACTTTCGTCACAAAGAAACCTGGAGTTGACAGCATTTGTAGATGCATATTTTGATGGGTGTGTTGACACTAGAAGATCTCTATCCGGGTATTGTATTTTCTTGGGGAAATCTCTCATTAATTGGAGAACCAAGAAACAAAATGTTGTTAGCAAGTCCTCTACATAATCAGAATACAGAGCGATAGCTCATGCCACTTGTGAAATCATGTGGATTCATTATATCATGAAAGATTTTGGTTTTGAACAAAAACAACCCACGAAGTTGTATTGTGACAATCAGTTAGCAATTAGCCTGACTAAGAATCCTGTTTATCATGAGAAAACTAAACATATTGAGATTGATCAACATTTCATTAGAGAAAAGGTACAAAATAAGATCATTGAGGTGATTTATGTCCACACTTCACAACAGCCGGCATATATGTTCATTAAGGCTTTGCCATCAGAAAAGATTAAGTTCTTCATGGGCAAGATGGGAGTAATAAATATTTACTCTCATCTTGAGGGGGAATGTCAAGAAATGAAAGAAATAGAACGAGAACAAGAGCAGAACATAGGAGTTGAACCAGACAACACTTAGGAGTTAAACCAGAACAGGTTAACTCCTTGGTCAACACCGCCAGGATAGAGATAAAGAAAGAGAACGCACGCTCTGGATGCTAAGGAAAACGCAGTAGAGCTTGAGGAGACTCAAGACAAGAGAACGTGCAGCTTTACCAGATTAAGAGAGTCCAGGTCTCATCAGGAAACTCCAGAAGAGTTTGAGAAGAAGGAAAGAGTTAGTTTAGGGTTGAAAACCGGCGTGTACATACATAATTGTTAGGGATAGAATTGTCTTTGTAGCAGAGAAGATAGATAGGGTTACAGTAGTATAAATAGCTAGCTATGTTTTCTTTCTGCAACACGTAATATACAGAAGTTTTCTTACTTTCAATAAACTCAATTTACTCTATTTGTCCTGCCATGATTCTTAGCGTACTCTGAGAGTGCATAAGCGGCATGGTCCAACATGAGTACAAGTTGGAGTGATAGGCAGGGAGCTAGGAGATGGTGGTATAAGTGTAATTGACTCCTCAAAGGTACCGTAATCCATTGGAGTAGATGATGTATTATTTTGGCCCTTAGATCCTGCTAAAGGGAAACAAAATTCATCAAATATAGCATGGTGGACAGTATAAATTCGTGAATCCGTAGGATCCATGAAACGAAAGCCTTTATGATGAATGCTATAGCCAATAAATATACAAGGACGGCTTCGAGGGGCCAACTTGTGAGGAGCATAATCACGTAAATATGGAAAAACCCGGCAACCAAATGGTCGAAACATTTCATAATTCGGGGAAGTGCCAAACAAAGTCTCATAAGGCGAAATGTCCTGAAGAACCGGACTTGGTAACCTGTTTATGACATACATCGCCGTGCAAAAAGCGTCCACCCAATATTTAACCGGCATATTAGATTGAAATAACATAGTAAGTCCAACCTCTGTAACATTACGATGTTTGCGTTCCGCCCGGCCATTTTGGGCCGGAGTATAAGGGCAAGAAATATAATGATGAATGCCATGACGGTTTAAATGATCACGAAAGAGTTTGCTAGTAAATTCGCCACCACCATCACTTTGAAATGCTTTGATTTTAGTTGACAATTGATTCTCAACATATTGCTGAAAGCGTATAAAAATATCTAAAAACTCAGATTTATAGCGAACAGGATATAGCCAAGAGAATCGTGAATAATCATCAACAAAAATTACATAGTAACGAAAACCGTCACGTGAAATTATAGGAGCCGGACCCCAAATGTCACAATGAATCAAATCAAGAGAATGTAAAGCACGTTTTTCATTAATGGAAAATGGTAACTTGTGGCTTTTGGCCATTTGACATGGCGAGCAAACCATAGGGCTCGGCAAAATGGAAGTAACAGATAACTTGTTTTGCTTATTTAAAAGGGAAATAGTACTGTGGGCAACATGCCCAAGGCGTAAATGCCATAAATGAAAAGAACCAGAAAGGCTTTTTGTCCTAATAGCCGCCAAAAGTGCGGAATGAACTTGCTGAAGGACATATAGAGACCACCTTCACGCTTGCCTTGAGCTACTGGTGTTCCGGTTTCTCGGTTCTGAATGACAAATGAATCATTAGAAAAAGTAACATCAACGGGAAAATCATTAGTAAGGCGGCTGATAGATAACAGATTTTTCGTGATCCGTGGAACCACTAAAACATTTAATAAATTGAGAGATGGTGCAATAGCACAATCGCCAATATGAGATATAGAAAGAGTGTTACCATCACCAACAAGAACTTGTTGCTTACCAGTATAGGCCTGAGATGAATCGAGATTGGCAGTGCAAGATGTCATGTGGGCCGAGGCGCCAGTGTCAAAATACCAATCGGGAACATCCGGAGCAGCAATCGAACATGAGGTAGAAAAGGTGTCAGCCAAGTTGGCTTGAGGGGTAGGCACATTGTCATAACGGCGACGACAGCGGTCAGCCGTGTGACTTGGGATATGACAGATCTGACAGACAGGAACATTGCCATTGCCACGACCACCTTTTCCACCCTTACGACCAAAATTACCGCCTTTAGGGCCATGTTTAGCTTTCCCACGACCGTAATTCGGCGAGGGCTGTGCGTAGAAGGCAGCGGGTGAGGAGGAAGAGCCCTCCAGGTAATTTTGAAAAATTTCAAAAATTTCAGCCTTCGGAATTAGATCCTCGACAGTAGGGAGTGAAGGGAGCGCTAAGTGAGAGGAGAAAAAGGCAGTGAAGGATGGACCGAGGCCTCGGAGAAACGAATGAGACTTGTCGGTAGCATCAACAGGACGTCCCATGGCAGCAAGTTGGTCACAAAGAGACTTAAAAGTCCTGGCATAGTCAGAGACAGATCGGGAGCCCCGCTTAATCAGCTGAAGATCGTCTTTCAAACGGAGCTCACGACTCTTGGAAGCATGGCTGAAGGAATTTTCCAGCACAATCCAGAGGGTGCGGCAAGAATAAGCACCAAGAGCAGCGGACATAGCTTCTTCCTGTAGGGTATAGAAAGAAGGAGACTCAGAAGATTCTGGTCCATTTCGAGCCAGGTTGTGTACGCAGGGTTTGCAGATTCGACCCCGTCATCAGAGAGAAGAGTCTGCGGTGGTGGGGAGAAAGTAACATCAATGTACCCAACAATGTTACGACCCGTAAAGAGAGGAACGATCTGTCCTTTCCAAGAGAGAAAGTTTTTGAGATCAAGTTTGATGGTGATGAGGTGGGCTAAATTATTGATGAACTGAGGGATATCAGCAGGCGGGGGAGGAGGAACAGAAGAGGGGGGAGGAGGAACGGAAGAGGAGTTGGTCATTTTGGATCAGTTTGGTAGTGAACCTTACTGACTCGTTGATACCATATAGAAGTATTTGGAAAACCACAATCGTGGTGTACTGTATATTCACATATATATAGAGTACAAGTGAAAGAGATTTACAAAGATCTAAAAAGCTTATCAGATTAGTTACATATGATAAGTACAAATAAAACAACTACAAAGATATATTGAAATATATCCACGAGGATAATGATCAATCCTCAACACTATCTGTGGGCAGAACCAGCTATGCAGACATAATTAATATTTATCGTACACACAAACACTGCACATGATACTAGGTCTACTTACACTAAGGTAACTAAGGTAAAGGAGAGTACCTATCACGGAGCCATACATGCAATGTTCGATCAACATTCTTCCCAACATCATCGTTGCTCACTTTTTTAGTGTGTTTTGCATTTTCAACGTTTTCACCAAGTTCTTGGCATATATGGATTTAGAGATAAATATCCATCATCCATCCACTTGACTTGTAGACCTAATAAAAATGTTAGTATACCAATCATGCTCATCTCAAGCATCGATGACATGGCTTCAACAAAGCTTTTAGCAAGCTTTGGGCTTATAGAGACAAAGACTAAGTCATCCACATAGACTTTTAGGCAATCAAAATATCTTTCCCATCTTTCCTGATGAAGAGAGTCACCCTCTCCTCTGAGAAAATCGCAATCGATGAGAAAAAATTGATAATCGGGATACGAATAAATTCTGACGGTCAACATCTCATCCATTGCCAATTATGTCGTTAATTTGCGACGGATACTTTAACCGTCGCTAAAGCGACCCGCTGTTTAGAGATGACTTATATAGCTACGGATTATCCTCCGCTAAATTTTTCTAGCGACAAATCGCTAATGTATATCGACGAATAATTCCATCGCTATGCACTTGATTTTTTATAGTGTCTGGTGACTGTGAAGGGGAGTCGACCATAGGAGGTTCGTGGCGGCGGCAGTGTGGAGCTGCGAACATAGATGGTAAAAGGTATGGAGACAGAGAGTGGTGGTGTTGTGAGGTAGCCACCGGAGAGGGCATTGGTGCAGTGGTGGCCAGGAAATCACCAAGGAAACTGGCCAAATCAGTATCCATATATAGCTGCAACAGAGGATCATGAGCTGAAGCGGAGGTGAGTGGAGAAGGTGACGACCATGAGCTCGCTGGTGGTTATGGTGATGGCCAACATGAACGCCGACCAGAAGCTTGTGAGAAGTTCAGGGGTTCACCTGGAGGCTTGGAGGTGACGTGAGGCGGAGGTGGTGCGGCTCGGGTGCTTAGCCGTGGTTGTTGCTTGAAGCTTTGGAGATGGCAGACTGAGAGGAAACGAGAAGTAGAAGAGGGCACCTTTCGTAGTTAGGAGAAGAGAGAATATGAGCTTGGGCCAAGAAGAATAAGCTTGGGCGTTGTGAATTGGACCATAATTAAGCATGTCTTAGGTTGTGGACAATAAGGAAGCTCTTGAGGATTGGGCATGTTCGGTGTATGGCTTGGTTATGGAAAATTCTCGAGGTAATTTTTACTGGATAAAATTAAGAGTCCGTCTCCTAGTAGACCGTCTCTAGTATAGACCAACTACTACTAATTATAAATCAATCCCAACTAATTAGTAGCTTTTTAAAAAAGCCCCAACCCAGCAACCCGACTCAGAAACGGGTCGTAAAAGCGGGTTATAACAAAAACTCGCTCTCCAGCTCAAACACAGAAACGAACGCAAGTTTGAAGAGAGAGAAACCGGCGGTAGAGAGAGAAAGAAACCACCGCCTCCATCTCTACGTCGCGCCGCCTCCATCTCGACGTCGAAACCACCGCCACGACCACCTACGTTGCCGTCGCCGTCGCCATCTCCAGCTACGCCGTCGTTTCTGCATCTAAATCAAACGTACGTACAAAAAATTCATTCATCTCTGCAATTAATGGTCCATAAGCTTCAATTCGTGATCTAGGAGCTTGGATTTGTGTTTTTGTTACATGATTCATGAACTAGAAGCTTCGATTTGTGATTTTGTAACGTAAATCATGATCTGGAAGCTCCGATTTGTGATTTTGTTACGTGAATCATGATCTCGAAGCTCCTATTTGTGATTTTATTACGTGAATCATGATGTGGAAGCTTCGATTTGTGATTTTGTTACGTGAATCATGATTTGGAATCTCCGATTTGTGATTTTGTTACATAAATCATGATATACAGGCTCTGTTTCGTGATGTTTCTACGTAAATCATCATTTACAAGCTCTGTTTCGTGATGTTCCTACATAATCATCATCTGCAACCTTTGTTTCGTGTTGTTGGTACTTAAATCATCATCTGCATGCTTTGTTTTGTGTTGCTGCTACGTAAATCTGCATCTGCAAGATATGTTTTGTGTTGTTGCTACGTAAAATGTCTTTATTGTTGTGATTGTTAGATGTCAACTTCTCAAAACCCTGCTGCTAGTAATCAACAGCTTCCATTGACTGAAGAAGCAGAAACACAAAATAACAGAGGTTATATCCCATAAACTCAATCATATATCCCATGATATTAGGTATATATCCCATGATATCTAGTACATGCACACATACTGTAAAACCAAAGGTTATATCCCATGAAATTAGAATTAGGTCCCATGATATTAAGAATATATCCCATGAAATCAATTATATGGCCATATTCTCAAACACAAAACAGTATATCATATATCCCATGACATTAAGCATATATCCTATGAAATCAATTATATGTCCCATGATGTCAACCATGTCTCCCATATTCACTAGTACATGCACACATGAAGTAAACTCACAGGTATATCCCATGATATTAAGCATATGTCCCATGAAATCAATTATATGTCCCATGATTTCAACCATGTCTCCCATATTTTATAGTACATGCACACATACAGTAAACTAACAGATATATTCCATGATATTAAGCATATATCCCATGAAATCAGTTATATGCCCCATGATTTCAACCTTGCCATATTCTCTAGTGCATACACATACAGTAGTACACTATATCATATATCCCATGATATTAAGCATATATATCATGATATCTAGTACATGCACACACACGTCCCATAAAATCAACAATATATGCCATGATATCAAACATATTTACCATGAAATCACCTATCTTGTGAAAACATATTTCATATGCAGACGTAAATGATCTCCCCCCTGATTTTGACATTACGGGATGCTTAAAGGGAATCAGTGGAACTTTTGATCAACTATACTTCTTGTACAAAAGGCATGCTGCAAATGTTGGATTTTCTGTGAAGAAAGCAACCTCACGTATTGGTAATAATGGTGAAATATGGGAGAAGTACTTTTTGTGCAGCCGTGAAGGTAAAAGTAAGGCAAACCCAAGCCCATTACCCATCACTCCATCACCCACTGTTGCTGCACAAGACGAAGAAGGTGATGAGCCTAAGAAGATTAAGAAAAGAAGGCAAAACTATAGTGGAAGGTGTGATTGCAAAGCAATGATGAGGTAAAAAAAAACTCACATGTTCTCAACTATATATCCCATGATATCAACAATATATCCCATGATGTCAACAATATATGCCATGATATCTTACACATGTTTTTATCTTCAGGATCCAAAATATTTTCAAAACCGAGAAATATGTAGTCAAAGAACACAAAATTGGGCACAACCATGAACTGAATAGACCGGAATGGAGTTACTTCAACAGGTCAGAAAGAACGATTGATGATGAGAGGGCAGAAATTATTGATTTGTTCGAGAAAGCAATGGTGAAGCCAACCGACGCGTTCAAATATTTGTCAGCAGCTGCGGGCGGGGAAGAGAATGTTGGAATAATCCAGAGGGACCATATCAACTACATTTGTCGCAAGAGAACAAAAATCATGGATGGTGCAGATGCACAGTGTGTGTTAGACATGCTTAAGCAAAGAAAAGATGAGGATCCGCAGTTCTACTACTCACACAAGTTGGATGACGAGGGTAAAATGTGCAGCCTTTTCTGGAGGGACTCGATGATGAAGAACGACTATGAGCTTTATGGTGACGTCATGATATTTGACACCACATTCAGGACCAACAAATATGGACTAATTTGTGCACCGTTTGTTGGTGTAAATAACCACTGGAACAATGTAATGTTTGCTTGTGCATTCATTGCCAATGAGCAAGCTACATCATTTATCTGGTTGATGGAAGAGTTCATGAAAGCCATGGATAATAAGAAGCCAATTACAATTTTCACTGATCAAGATTCAGCAATTGCAAAAGCCATTGTTCAGGTACTATGTTATGACTTATACGTCGCATGATATTGCTTAAATCTCCCATGATATCTACTTTAAGATAATAACACACACAAAAAAAAAAAAAAAATGAAAATGTATGCTATATTATATGAACTGTATACTACATTACATGAACAATATACTACACCATATGAACTCTATGAACATGAATAATCTTCCATAATTTCAACTGTTATATCTCATGATTTCATCAAAATACCCCATGATTTAACCAATATACCCCATGATTTTAATATATAAGCACATGAATAATCTGTCCATTATTTAATCTTGTGTAGGTTTTTGGAGATGAGACCAGACACAGGCTGTGTCTTTGGCACTTGTACCAAAATGCATTAAAAAACTGCTCGAAGCTTAGGCATAATGACAAATTCAATGAAGTTTTCAATATATGCATCTATGGGTTGTCAAATGAAGAAGAATTTGAAGAATACTTCTCTGGAATGATTTGTGAGTTTGAGCTCGAAAATGAATCTTGGTTCGATCAACTGTATTCTCTAAAAGAGAAGTGGTCACCTGCCCTAAGCAAGCCCTTCTTTTCAGCTGGAATCCTATCTACTCAAAGGAGTGAGAGTACAAACAATGCAATTTCATTCAGAGCCAACAAAAATACATCTCTCACACAATTCTTCAGACTCTTCGATGTAGTGATCAACCGCTGGAGATCAAATGAGAAGCATAAAGAGCACAAGAACACTCATAATAGGCCAAGACTGAACTCTAACAATGCTCTTGTCAAGCATGCTGCTGAGGTATATCTCAAACTATATATCCCATAATATCACTTATATCCCATGATATCAACTATATATCCCATGATATCTCTCATATGTTTTTATCTGCAGATATACACACTCAAAATCTTCAAGTACTTACAGAGACAATTTAGAAAAGGACTAGAGACTACAGCTGTTGAATCTGTAACAATTGGCGACAAGATTTTGTATGATGTCTACCCTGATGATGATCCAGAAGACATTAATGGTGTTCTATTCATTAGGCATCCATCTGGTGAGATCGAAGTGAGCTGTAAATGTAGACACTTTGAAGAGGTTGGCTGGCTATGCCAACATTGCCTCCGTGTTATGGACAAAAATAACATAAAACGCATACCCGAGAAGTACATACTACAGCGCTGGACAAGAACATCTAAAGCGAGGGTATGGGACCGTGTTGTACATACCAACAGCACAAACAAGAATGCACAGGTATAATAAAATCTTCATTTCTTTTCTATCATATCATCTATATATCCCATGATTTCACTTTAACATTCCATGATATCTCTTTGACATGCCATGATTTCAATATAACATCACATTATATGAAAACAGGAATGCATTGCATGGAGACAATCAATGAACAGGAGCTTCAATCAACTCATTATCAAATCAGAAGGAAAAAATGAAGCCAGAAAGATAGTAGAAGATGCATACAATCAAGCCTTGATGGGAATAAACAATCTTATAGATTCAACACAATTCAACTACATGCCACAAGAAGAAGAGTCCGACATACCAACAGAAACTGCTGCCCCGAACACTAGTGCCAAACCAATTGTTCTAAACCCCACACAATGTGCTACAAAAGGGAGGAAAAAACAAAGGCCAAAGACATTTCTAGAAAGACAACAGAACAAGAAAAGAGCAATGGAAGAAAAGACACACTTTGAAGTACCGCCGGACAAACACTTAATATGATTTATAGCAAGAACTATGTAATTCTTCCTATAACGACTCATCTTATTTCATTTTACAAATTATATACATTAATCCTATGTTATGTTTTCTCAGACATATATCTTATATATATATATTAACATTGTTTTGTTGCAAGTCATACTCATACATGCCTTATTCTTATACCACATGAAGTTAGACAAAAATACCCCAAGATTTCACTTAAACATCCCATGATTTTCCTTTATCATAACAACAACTCAAAACAACAGGCAGGAAAGAAATTACTAAAATGTTTACCACAATATCAACTACATATGCCATGATTTCACTTCATACATCCCATGATTTCGCTTTCACATCCCATGATTTCACTTCATACATCCCATGATTTCGCTTTCACATCCCATGATTTTACTAAAACATCCCATGATTTTACTATAACACTAATGATATGAAATCACCTATCTTACTTAACAAGGATGTTTTCCTTCATCTATGTATACAAAGATTTAACATTAACTTCCAATGATTTCATTTTAAACATCCCATGATTTCACTTTCAAGTCCCATGAATTTACTATAACATCCCATGATTTTTTCTATGACATCCCATGATTTTACTATGACATGCCATGATTTCACTTTCAAGTCCCATGATTTTACTAACATGCCATGATTATACTATGACGTCCAATTACAAAAATATAACTTGATCATATCACCGAATATACCATGATCCAAAAGCAGAAAAAACTACATGATCTAATATCCCGTAAAAAGTATAAAGTATCCAATGATTTAAGTAACAAAATATACCATGTCTTTAACTAGAAAAGAAACCTATCATACTATTTTAGGATCTTGTTGGATTGTATCAACTTTAGGATCACCATCAACCAAGGAAGCTGCAATAGCATCAGTAATCTCTTTTTTTTCACGTTCAACTTCAGCTTTCCTTTGCTCTTCAAGTACCTTTCTCTTCTCCATTTCCTCCTTCTCATGTTTATCAGTAACTTTCTTATACTGAATCCTCAGAAGAGTATGTAGAGACCTTGGATTGTGATTTACATTGTCACTGATTCTTGCTTTGTTATTAATAAAAGCAGCAACTTTCTCCTTCAGTGATGGAAGCGCCGAGTTTAATTTCGACAAAGCCAGCGTTGCAAGAATTTCAGCCCTAAGCACCTCTCTCGACGAAACCTAAATTAAAAAATACAGTTAGTAAAACTACATAACATATACAAAACATATATATCCAGAAAACAAGAACAGTCCATTGAAAAAAAATATATGAAAACAAGAACAGTACCTTGTAAAAGCGCGGGAAATCAAAAAGCCTTCCATAAAACAACTCCATGTGCTTCATAAGATAAACACCACAGTCCTCGGTATCTTTTTCAGTCTTAATCCAATGAAAAGGAATCTTCTCCAATGTAAAATCCCTAATATCTCCATCACGACACAAAGAATTTTCAACAAGGCACTCTGTGAAAACTTCCTTCTACAAAAAGAGAAAAAAAGGCAACAAAAAAAATTAAAAAAAAATGAACTGTAACATAAACTATATGCTATGATATAATCAATTTGCCATTATACAAAAATAACTTACCAACACAATGTAAAAACTTTCAACGGCCAATGGATCAGTATTCCTATTATCAAGATACTGCACTCTCTTCAATTCCATATTCACCACATAGCAAGTGTAATGATCCCCAGCTATCAACGGGAAAAAGAACTACAGAAAAAGCAAATATACCATGATATCAACAATATATCCCATGATATGGATACATATCCCATGATCTCAACAGTAAGATCTGAAACACAAAAAAAACTAATATACCACATGTTTTCACTAAAAATACCCAATGATATCACACAATATACCCCCATGATTTCACTAATGTACCACATCATATCAGACAATATACACCATAATTTCACTAATATACCCCATGATATAGACAATATACCCCATGATTTAACTAATATACCCATCATATCAGACAATATATATCAGGATCTCAAAAATTAAAAAACATAACTTAATAAAAAAAAACATAGCAACTTACCAGTTTTACACTTCTAATATCAACATCTCCTGGCCCAAGAACACTTCTGAAGGAGTAGAACATCATTTCCAACATCTGGAACAAATATTTGTCCTTAAACTTAACACTGTTATCAATAAGCTCCTTTTGAAGTCTTTCTTTTTCATCTTCATCAAACGCATGAGCCAACTTCCTCCATGGATGCTAAAAAAACATAGTAACTACGATTAATAATTGATTGACAAACATCAAACCGCAAGAAAAAAAAAAAAAAAAAAAGCAGTCAGACACATACAGAAATATGGATTGATAACCACATTCGGTGCATCCCTGGCTTAGGACGGAGGATAAGCTCGGTAAAATTCAAATTTCGGATCCAGCAATCAATAACACTTGTGCAAATCCTCTTCTTAGGACACAACATCCTAATGCTATCTCCATACATGAAATAGCTTAATCCCATATCAACAAACTTTCCCTTGATCCTACATTAAAAAAAAAAAAATGATATAGGGAAACACAAAAGTTACATGAACTGTAATAGAAAAAACACCCATGATAACAAAGTTATATCCCATGATATCAGCTAAAACATCCCATGATATAATGTAGAACACAGAAACAGAAAATAAAAAATAAAAAAAATACCTGCTATCCTCAGTTATGAAGAACAAATAGTCAGCCACTTCTTTTCTGTAAGATGTCATATCATTTACGCCCTTTATATACTTCTTAATCACCCTCATAACGGCAGACCCCAACACAAGAGAATTATCAAACTCACCACAATCATCAAAACATCCAAGTTCATGAAAAGAATAGTTGGGGAACCTATCAATGAACAATGCCCGAACCTCTAAATCCACCTCAATCCCTTGAATATCCTTCTTACTAGTATGTAGAAGCAAGACTTCATCGTCCATGAGCTTCTGACTATCATCAGATCCATGATCCTCATCAACTTCCTTACCTGAAGATCCAATCATAGGATTCTCTACAACAACAACAGCCATATCAACCTTAGAACATCCATGCTCCTCCATATCAACTTCCTTCTCCACATTTTTCACTGCATCAGCAACAACTTCCTCATCCACAACAAATTCCTTCTCCACATTTTTCACTGTATCAGCAACAACTTCCTCCTCCACATCAACTTCCTTCTCCCCCTTGTTCACTGCATCACCAACAACTTCCTCCTCCACATCAACTTTCTTCTCCCCCTTGTTCACTGAATTACCACCAAGCTCCTCCAAAACAACTTCTTTCTCGCCCTTCTTAACTGCATCACCACCAAGCTCATTCATATCAAGAACAACAATCTGCTGATCACCCCCAGTCACCAAAGTCCCATCACCCTCAACAATTTCTTCCGTATTCTGATCACTATCCTCATGCATCCCACCCTGCATCTTAACCTCTAGCTCAACATTTCTAGCTATAGAAGAAACATCAATGTTCTTCAGCTTCTCAGGATACAACACATCATCTAATAATTCAAATTCCTTTTCCATACCACTGGTTCCTTCATTATTATCAACCTGAGTCGGACTCTCATTCAAATTGGCAGGAACAAATGAATCACTAGGTGAATCATGCTGAGATGCTCTAATCGACTCCCCAATCCTCGACTTCAATTCAACACAAACATTGTCAACAAATGAATGCAGCATAGGATCATCATAAAACCTTTGCGTAAACCAACTCTGTGATGGTTCTAGTACATCATCCAATTCCTGACCACCAGAACCACACTTCTGCATCCTTTCAAGATGAGCACGCGAAGCATTCTCAATATCAATCATGAAAATTTTCCATGACTCTTCAGCAGTCTATAAAAAAGCCAAAATAAGCAAACCAGTGAGAAAACAATAGGTATGTAAAGAAGGAAAAAAAAAAAGAAATGAACTATATACCTCATGATATCAACAATATACCCCATGATATCAACTATATAACCCATAATATCAACCATATACACCATGAAATCCTATACACATGCAGTAACTTCAAATTCTGACATAATAAAAACTTCAACAATATAAACCATGATATCACCAATATACCCCATAATATCAACCATATACCCCATGATATCAACTATATACCCCATAATATCACCTACATACCCCATGAAATTCTATACACATGCAGTAACTTCAATTTCTGACATAACAAAAAATTCAACAATATACGCCAATGATATCAACTATATACCCCATAATATCAACTATACACATCATCATATCATATACATGCAGTAACTACAAAATTCTCTGATAATAAAAAACTTCCATAAAAACAAAGTTATATCCCATGATATGACACAAACATCCAAATAAAACATGTACACAGAACTAACAGAAAAATAATAAAAAAAAAAAAAACATACCATAACAGAAGATTCGTCTCTGGCCTTCTTCGGAACATAATACACAGCACCTTGACCAGGAAGTCTCTTTGTAAGAGGATAGCTGGTATCACGCAATAATTTACCAAAACCTCCATTCTTCTTCTCATACTCGATCCTCTCCGATATCAGACCATCATTCCAGTGCTGAATCAAAGGGAGATCACGACCTTGAACCCGTTGTCTCACACTAAACCTCTCCAAGTAACAACCAATAAGAACTCAGAGGCATCCACTCATAGCATTAAACTCCGAAGTTTTAAAACTCCTAACTGCAGAACCGAGCCTGTCAAGAACAAAACTACGCCAGTCATATGTCTTGATCTTCTTAACGTTCTCAACAGCTCGCAACAGCTTCTGATCAACAACAGCAACAGGCAAAGGTGCCAAGAACACCCCACAAACATACAACACAAAGAGCTTCTTGAACTCATCCCCCGCCTCCTTTAACTCAACCAACCGATCAGCAACTGTAGACAAACGAACCTCACCAGATTTGGTTTTATGTTCAGTTGCCCACGTCCAACTGTCAATAATCTCCTTCCTATACCTCCCTTTATCACCATACTTTTTATCCAAAGGCACCTCAACACCAGGATTGCGAGGGATCATAAACAGATCGTACACATCATCACCGGTTATAGGAAACCTATCATCACCAACCACCATATAATAATTTTCAAACTCGAACCTCTCCACCAACCAAGGAGTAAACTTCCTAGGCAGATAATGTACAATAACATGCTGCAAACCACCAAAACCTATATCCATTACAGCATCCAATTGTGCTGTGTTAAATTTTCCAAACAAGTCCAACACCTTCTCAGCCTGACAATAAGCCTCCATCCTCTTATGTCTTACGCTACCATCAGGCAGAGTAACACAAATCAGGTAAGACTTCTGCTTCTCCGACAACTTATCAAATTCAGCAGCAGTAAAACTTTTCCCCTCCTTACGCCGCTTTTTCTTATCTCCCTGAAAATCTACAACACAAAAAAAAACATATGAAAACCCCATGATGTTACCAATATATGCCATGATGTTCACAATCATATTTCTATTAATATCAAATACACACAGAATTTACACTAAAAATTGCCATGATATCTACAAAAGACCCCATGATATCATCAAAAGACCCCATGATATCCAAAAAAGAAAAGGATACAATTCACAGAATCAAACACACACCCCATGATGTGACTAATATATCCCATGATATTCACAAATAAACCCCATGATCTTCAAAAAAAATGCATAGACTTACCAGAATCAGACTGACTAGGTTGCTTCCTTTTATTAGTCTTCTTCAAAGCATCAGTAGAACTGGACCCTGGCTTAAAAGAAGTAGCCGAAACAGCTCTAGTCCGGCGCATATCAACAACCATCTCTAATGATAAAACAGAAAACAACACCAAATCAAAGTAAACCCCATGATCATATTTATATTAATATGAAATACACACAAAAAATACACTGAATATGCCATAATATTTCAAATAAACCCCATGATATAATCAAAAGACCCCATGATATCACATAAACTTCCCATGATATGACAGAAACTTCAAATGATATCAAAAAGAGAAAAAATCTATTCAAAATACATAACACAACAGAACACAAATACCTTTTAATGAGTCAGGAGATGTCTTCTTTCTCTTGTAAACTACACCACCACTTGGACTTTCATTTTTCTTCGCACCAGAAGGAGCTCGCGTCCTTGTGCTTGGTTTATTCATAGCAGCAGCAGCAGATGTAGTAGATCGCGTCTTCCTTTTATCACCATCCATATCTAATACAAACAAAGCAAAAAAAAGGAACAAAGCACCATGAAAACCATCCAGAAAAGAAAAAAATGACATAAAAACGTCAATGCAGCACAATACCTTCAATGAAGCACAACAACAAACAACAAAAACCACAACGTATAAGCAAAAAACAAACAGAAACCACCATGCATAAGCAAAAACAAAAACAAACAGAAACCACCATGTATAAGCAAAATTCGAACAAATTGAGTTACAAAAAACAAAAATAAAACTACTACTGAACATCACACACATAAACGAGCATAAAACAAACACAATACTACTACAAAATCACAGAAAAATAAAAAAAACCACATCCGGAAACAAAAAACGACCTAAAACTTCAATGGAGAACAATACCTTGAACTGAGCACAAAATCGAACTTAAAATACACCAAACAACCGTCGATGAAGATGAAACCGCTTCAAAACCGTCAATCGAACGCAAAAAACGCTTGAAAAAAACCCTAGAGAGAGAGATCGAACTGAGAGGAGAAAAAAAAGAAAAGAGAAAGAAGCCGTGTATATCGGTTAATGTCTGCTAACCCGAATAAGTAACCGGGTCATAAATCCGGATCCGCGTTTTTTAAATGGGTTAGCGAGATTTTAGTTGGTAAATTGCAAAAAGGTCCCGTCTATATTAAAGACCGTCTTCCTGAGAATTTGCGAAAATTAATTCGGGCAATTTAATTATTCTGGAAATTATTATTTTCCTTGGAGGATGTCTATTGAGAATATTATTTTGAGGATTTCCTATTGGTCGAAAAAGCATTGTGATAATATTTTATTATCACAAAATTATCGGTTGTGTACATATGGAGGAATAAGGGTGTGCGGTTGAGTAGTTGAAGATTCCAACATGTTGAATTTATGGAAAATGTCAAAGGTGGGACCTACCAAGTTGATTGGATTATCCGTTGGTAGTATTTGTTGTGACTGTCTAATGGTTAGTAAGCGGAAATCTCACCAAAAAGATTTCTAACCTAATAATGGCTAGTAAGCAGGAAATTCGTTGAAGTGATTTGACACCTAAATGACAGAGACAAAGCATAGAGGTTCTATAACAAGGAGTCAAACTGACATGACAATATATCAAGTGGTTTAAACATTGGTTGTACGGACATAGTGATCGAGTTTTCAAAATTGGGAGCCATTTTTCTTATCCATTATATTTTTGGGTATGATGACATCACTAAGTGGGTTAGCAAGAAGAAGTTGAGGGCTTTTATGGTGGACATACTGTAGAAGAAATATCCGTTGTTTTGATATGAGAGAACTGTGGCGACAAGATAACATAAGAATCATTTCTGAAGAGCATCTCACCGACTGAAAATTCAAAGCGGCTCGACCTTGAGGGCTAGCCAAGGTCAATTTAAGGATATTGTTCGGATTTCTATTACGTTCTAGTAGTCCTAAATCCTATCACATCCCGTACGACCCAAAAGCGTAGGAGAACGACCCAAATGCGTAAGTGATTGGTTCGTCCAAGGCGTCTAGGTCCGTGGAGAAGATACTGGAAGGCTTTGGAAGATATTTTCCGATAAACTTCATAGATTCTCTTTTAGATATTTATGTTATTTACTAGTCGGTCAAGACTAGGAATGTATCTAGACGTTATCTTTTCCTATTATTTCTCTTTGTAATGTTATAAATACTTGAGTCTGACAATTGTAATATTCACGTTTGCTAATGGTAATGGTATGAATATACATTTGTGGATGTCGTCTTCTCCCCCGCCAATGGCATTCCGATAGCCACATGTCGATCGGGTTCTTTTCTTGATACAGTCTAAATGTCTGTGACGACAACCTAAACCGCATGATATGATCGTTCTAGCCTGTTCTAGACACTTTCCAACCAAATAGTCAACGATTCGCACTGAGTCGTTGAAGGCCCTAATTCATATGTTAATGTGCAATCTAGGTTGAGGGAGATCTTATCAAAATACAACTCTTTTGATCAAGATTGTAATCTGACGGCGGAGATTGAGTACAACTAAGTACAACCCATGGGGATTAACATTACCCAGTATAAGAGGGAAGAACCAAGAACTATCCAACTTATTTATATACCATAGAGTACAAATCTAACAGATAATGCACAACCGAGCGATAATCTTGGAAGTAACGCACATGAATGCAAGTTTAGACACTTGTTACTCAAACAAACCACACCATATTTTTATTTCAATAAAAGGCTCGTACTCGAAAGAGTTGATTTATTACATATTAGAGCGTAACCCCTATAACAGGATCACCCTCTTGTATTTGAGATTGAAGACAAAATTAAGTTACAAGGGCCATTGTATATTCGAGTACAGATTCACAAAGAAGGTCAAGAGAAAACTAAGCGAAATATCAATCAGTCCCATGGTCTAAGAAATCAAGGCTCAGGCCAATTAGAAGATTAGAGGATCAAGAAAGAGTGCAATAATTTTTTTTTTTAAACGGCTAAAATTTTATTGATCAACCGAGTATAAGAAATACTCAAATAGATTACATCCAAACTACAACCAAGACCGGGTGCTAACACCTCTACGTCCCGCGAACAAAGAAAGGTAAAAATTGGATAGGACCTCCAAAAGACTTCTAGCGAAGCCCAAAGCCTACACTAGGCCAACAAAGTGACAACACCAAGCGCAAAGCGAAAACCGCAAAGAACCTCCGAGAAATAGAAAAAACTGGAGAAAATGGCCAATCCTCACTCGAAACTTGACAGGGAGCAGGGCCAATAATGATAAGACCATAATGCTTTTGTGGAAAGGTATAGCTATCAACCCCTCTCCTGTAGGTAACCCAAGCAGCATGGGAATAGTTGATTAGTCTGTCGTAAAAATCCTTAGGCAGTCTCTGCCAACCAAAATGTATTCAGATCCTTCCATGAAACCTCGGTGAGTTCAGCAAACTTCTCTACAACTTCTTATTTTGATATGCCATGATCTTTCATATACTATTCCACTGATGTAAGTACTTGTCCATTCTTCCTTTCGTGCTTTAAAGAATTAATAATTAGACTTGTCAAATTAATTTTGAAGTATGTGCACGCTAGGTTATAATTCATAAGCTCGTATCCAAGAGCTGATTTAGCGCTGTAACAACGCTTGGTAAGTAATAACCTTAGACATATGAGGCTTAAGTCTATTGGTAATGGCTTTGGAAGCAATTTTAAAAATCACATTTCTCAAGCTTATGGGGCGGAATTGGGTAATTTTGTTATGATCTTTACATGTGTGAAATTTAGTTGCGGATACAAAATTCTATCATTAAGAAAAGACAGCATCTCGTAAAACCCCTTCTGCGTCCTGCAACCACGTAATTTCATTAATTCTGTCCCTACAACTAGCTTGGGAGTGAAAAAACTTGTATTCTGGTCTCCTTCCGCAAGCCATCGTAACTTAGCTCTCTGCTGCCAGAGCAATTCCTTATCTAACAGCTGCTCCAACTCAACTGTATCTGCCGAATACGTTGCTAATTCCCAGAAATAGACGACTGACTTTGCAAAGACTCCAACTCCTTCTTCAACTTGCCGATCGGTCTCTTTACTGACCGAAAATAAGATTTTTCCCAATTTACCAAGCCAAAACTGCATCTTTCAACATTAGATAATAAATCAACCTCTTCCAGCTAATTTCCCCAATTACTTGTTGAATATCAGAGGATTTCAACCACATCCATTCAAATCGAAATCCTCTTTCTATTTTGTCGAAACTAACGTCGTGGTGGTGCCTTTAACCGGAGCATAATGGGTCAGTGGTCTGACTGCCGCGAGCACAAATGCTCAACTTGAGCCGATGAAAACAAAGACAGAAAATCCCGTACATAGAGCACGATCGAGGCATAACTCCACGGCGTCAGTTCAAATTTTGTTAAATTCTTTAACAAATTTTTGTTAAAGAATTTAACATTATACATTACAAGTAATTTATAATCCAAATTAAAATAAAATAAATAAATATCAACTAGAATGGTACATTCACTGAGTAAGTAGCTCACACCCTTACTTCCTCAGTTTCAGTGTAGAAGTGATTGTGGCTTTCTGGATAAGGATTTTGTTGGAGTAAAGCGGGCAAGAGTAGTATCCGTAGAGATTTGAAGATTATGGAGTTAAAGTTTGTACTACAAAGATTTGTATGTTGTGGTTTATTTATGTTGTTATGGAAGATTATGGTTTGTAATTGATTTGCATATGGGATTTTATACGCTATGTATTACCATTCGAATTAATTTTATTGTATTTGATAATTTACGAAGGCTTCGTGTTGTCATGGGCCATCTCACAATACACTACAAACGTTCCTATTTTTGGTTATGGCGTTACATACAATCTTCTTTGACTCGAAAAAAAGTGGAAATTTTTTATCCCACATATCCATTCTTTATTATCTTTCCTAATTTATACAATCACGCTAATACTTTATCATCCAATCTAATTACAATTTTACTATTAATATTTTGTTTCATAAATTCATATTCTATTAATATTTTTGATTTAAAATAAAACCACCTAAAAATCTTAGTATAATGAAACAATGGGAGTCAACCATTACTATATCATAACAAAAACACGCCTAACATTGATATCCTTCTGTTCCCTTTAAAGTTATCCTTCTGTTTCCTAACAAAGCGATCTTGAGTCCTTTAGGACTATCCTTCCTTCCCTTCCTTTAAAGTTTTCTTGCTTTTTCATTTTAGACATTTTGTTAAAAAAATTCATAAAAGAAATTGAAATAATATTTTTTTTAGAAGTGAACAAATGTGTTATTAACTCCAAAACAGTTCAAGTACATAAGTCGACTCCAACGAGTCCAGACCATCCACACAGCCGAAAAAAGACCAAAAAGATTTAAACTAGCCTAGTAGTACATAATACAGTTCATAAAAAGCTAGCTAAATATCATGTCAGTAACTTGTTGTTCCAGGCCTGGGAAAAGAATGCTTCTGAAGGCAATATTCCGGGTAATTCCATCATACATCCTCTCAGTGTCAAACGCCTTATCTTGGAAAATTTTTTCGTTTCTACTCTGCCACACCGCGTAGACTGTTTCCGCCAATAGCCCCTTGAGCAGTCGCGGTTTTAAGCCCTTTCCACCAGCTCTGCGGCTAAGACTCTTCATGCCCGAATCCCAATCCAACCACGTGATATTCAAGTGTGCCCAAGCAAAAACTCGTTCCAGTAGTTGTTTCGTAACCGCACATTCAAAGAAAAGATGCTCAATGGTCTCTTGTGCACCACAGTAGATACATTCACCATCAGTTTGGAGACCAAAACGAGTGAGTCGGTCTTTTGTGGCAAGTCTCCTCCACAAACATAGCCAGAGCATGAAAATCGCCCTAGGCCTGGCCATGTTATTTATTATCAATGCGCGCCAGTATACCTTCTCAGCCTGACCTCGTAACCCTTCATATATGTCTTTCACCTTGTAATGCCCCCTAGCCATACATTGTGTCCATTGTGGTAGCGCATAAACTTTCTCCCTACATTTTAAAATAGAGCGCAGAGTCCACGAGCAATCACCTGGAGGGACATAAGTATGTAGCGGCTCATCCTTGATATAAAAGGTATGTATCCAACGGATCCAGAGCTTGTCACTTTTATTCTGTATGTTCCACAGAAGCTTTGCCATAAGTGCTTGGTTCCATTCCTCAAGAGAAACAATGTTAAGTCCACCACAGCTTTGTGGATAGCACAGCTTATCCCATGCCACGAGCGCCTTCTTTGATGGATTTTCTTTACCACTCCATAGGAACGTTCTACAGATACTTTCAATATGGTGTAGTACCTGCCTAGGCAAAGGAAATACCTGCAACCAGTAATTAGTAACTGAGAACAGAACACTCTTTATCAGTTGTTGCCTTCCTGCATAGCTCAAGAGTCTTGAAGTCCAGTGACGAACTCGACAAAGTATTTTATCAATCAGTGGTTGGCAATGGTTTATCGTAAGTTTACTTGCAGATAGTGGTACCCCCAAGTATTTAACAGGCAATTCACCCTGTCTAAACCCAGTGCGCTGCATGATCATATCTTTCTCCACCCCGTGTACCCCACCAAAATATACACGACATTTGCCTGGGTTTGCCTTGAGTCCTGTTGATCTGGAGAACACATCAAATTGTTCCATCATGAGGGTGACTGAACCAACATCCCCTCGCATAAAAAGCATCAGATCATCAGCAAAGCATAGATTCGTAATTCTGAGTCTCTCGCATTTAGGATGAAAATTGAAGTCCGGTTTGTGAGCCAGTTGCTGTAAGCACCTATGGAGATATTCCATTACTAAGACAAACAGTAGTGGTGACATGGGATCACCTTGCCTTAAACCTCTCTTGGCCTTTAGTATCTTGGAAGGTACCCCGTTGATGGAATATCTATACGATACCGAAGATACGCATAACATAATCCATTGGCAGAATATAGATGGGAAGCCGAGCTCACGCAAGATGCCTTCTAACGCGCACCATTCAACGGTGTCATACGCCTTTTGCATATCCATTTGAACCATACAGCGAGGTGAGATACCTTTCCGTTTATATCCCCTCACTAACTCTTGAGCCATCAAAATATTATCTTGAATGTTCCTCCCAGGCATAAAGGCCGATTGGCTTTCATCGACCACTGTATTGATCACCTTACCAAGTCTGTTTGTGATTATTTTGGATATAATTTTATAGACTGTGGTACAACAAGATATTGGGCGCATCTCCTTCATGGTTCTAGCTCCAGGTGTCTTGGGAATCAAGGTAACCAGCGTGCAATTCCAAGCGGGGTACAATTCACCCTGATTGAAGAATTCCAGAACAGCATCCATGACATCCGTTCTCGTTGTGTTCCATGTTGCTTTAAAGAATTTAGAGGTAAATCCGTCCACTCCTGGCGCTTTATCTTCCCCTATACCCTTCAATGCCTCAAGATTTCCGAATTAGTGACTCCCTTTATCAAGAATTCCCTGTCCTGGCGAGATAGGCACTTACCATTGCGCAAAGCAGTGATGTCTACGGCCTCCATTCGTATGGCTGCGTCACCAACCAGTTTCCCATAGAAGTTCAAGACTTCCGTTTCGATGTCCTCATGTGTACTCACTTCCCTCCCGTCGGCTGTAATCAACTGCTGGAGGCCCGTGATCTTATTCTTATCTTTCACAACCGCATGAAAAAAGGCGTTATTGCCATCACCCAACTTGAGCCAATCAATTTTTGCCTTTTGTTTCATAACCTTCTCTTCCAATTCGTTCCACTTATCAAGCGATGTGCGTTCTTCTTTCATCTTGGTGAGTAAGGTGTTGTTAAAATGGTCCAGAGCCAACAGTGCTTGTGTTTCCTCCAAAGCTGTCCGTGCCTGTTGAATCTTGGCCGGCAGATTTGTGACACGCCTGTTGAGGTTCCTTAATGCAGATTGCATAAGTTTTAACTTCATCCATACCTGTTTTTGTTTAGTCCCTTGGCGCAAAACTCTCCAAGCGTTTTGTACTGTATCTTGAAACTCCGGCAAGCCCACAAGGCAATTCAGGAACCGGAAGTTCCTAGGGCGTGTGAGAACAGGTATCATGTGCGTGAGTAACAGTGGTGAGTGATTCGACACTCCGGGATTCAGAATTTCAATCTTCACATGTTGGTTTTGCTGGTACCACATTGTATTAGCAATGGCATGGTCAATACGTGAATAAATACCGCCATTTGACCATGTAAAGTACACCCCTTGTGTATCAACAGCCGACAATCCCACAGAAATCATCATATCAAGTAGGTCTTTGTATTCATACAGTTGCACCGCATTCCCTCCTTCCCTATCTTCAATATTCATGACATTGTTGAAATCTCCCAAACAAATCCATGGTTCATTGATATTGCTTGCAAGATTTTCAAGATGTTGCCATAGAATACGCCGATGCACTAGCTGGTTCTGAGCGTAAATAAAAGTCACCAGGCCCTTGTTCATGCCATTTATATCCAAGATTCGACAATGCATATATTGATCAGAACATCCAAGCAGTTGAACTTGGATTCTAGCACTATCCCATAAAATCCATATACGACCATTTTCATGAGCACAATAGTTATCAAGAAATTGCCACCTATTTCCCAACTTGCTTCGGATGCTCGGTGCTCGGTTCTCCTTTACTCTTGTTTCTAGAAGGCTAGCTATACTTACATTTAGTTCCATGAGACGGGAGCAAATCTCCTTATACTTAGCTACCTTATTGAGCCCCCTTACGTTCCACACTATCATGGGATGAGGTTTTGAACCCCATTAAGTCCCGTTCCATGACTTAATAGGGCAAAACCATTCGTTGTCTCCATAGGTCCTTTATCTTTTTGTTGTACCATACGTTGCGGACTACGTCTAGTCGGACTATTAGATTTTCTGCGCACGTCAATCCATTCATGTTCTTTTGAACCAGTACTATTCTGAATCTGTATGCCACCCCTCGAGTGTTGTTCTATTTGCTGATCAACATGAGAAGTTTCACTTGATTGAGCAATCACCCCACTAGCAGTTACTTGACTGGCCGCTCCAGAGGGTGAGGGATCTGTACGCGTTCCGGCAGTTTGTTCCACGACCCTTGGAGTCTGTTTTGTCACCTGCTGCTGCGTCTGTGGACGCCCTATCAGCTGCTGCTGTTCATTCTGCTTATTTCTCCCCTTCTCAGCCCACACCTTTTTTGTATTTTGTACTCCAGTCCTCTGCTTCTGGTTTTGATTTTTCTTTCCACAGTCATGTCCCGTCTGCTGGCAAGCTTGACAGAAGCTCGGCTTCCATTCATACACAACTGGTTGCTTAAATTTGTTTCCTTGCTTGTCCCTGATCGTTAATGTCTCCCTTACCGGTTGCGTTACATCCACTTCAATAAGCACACGTGCATAAGAAACACGTAGTTTATCTGCTGTGCATTCATCCGTAACAAGTGGGGTACCAATAGTGCTCGCAATCTTGTTTAAACTCTTTTCACCCCACAAATAATTGGGTAGGCTTGGAAAGACTACCCACAGTGGCATCGACTTGAGCAACGTATCAGTCAAACGGAAGTTACGTTCCCAAGGTCGAAGAAACATTGTTCTCCCAAATATTGTATACGGTCCTTTCATAAGGACAGCATCCTTGTCAGCCTTCGAATGGAACCTTATCAAGAAGTAGCCATCATCATGGTAGTATAGGGGAGGTAATTTGACGAAATTCCACACCGTCGTCATGAATGATTTCACCATGTTCATTGATAAGTTTTCATCCATATTCTCCTATTGGTTAAGAAATTGAAATAATATTATAATCATTACCCTCACCATTAATATATATGTAAAATGTTATCATTCCACTAACCGTTTTTTATTCATTCTTTACTATAATAATAATAATACCACACTCACCATAATTTTTTCATTTTTTATTCAAACAATATTCCACTCAATACTTTTTTTTTATTCTTAACTCGAATAATACCCCAGTTGCACTCATTTTTATTAGAACTTGTGCCATTACATGAAGTAAGAAACTTGTAGTGGAATAGAGGGAGTAGTATTTTTCACGAGCCAACTATCATATTGCTTCATTCAGAGAGCAACCCATAAAAAAAATAAAAAAAATAAATAAACTCATTGTACTGAAGTAGAAAGAGCATACTTAAAGCACACATTTTATTTTTCATGCTAAACTAGGTGTAATGCACCAATTAGGCACACATGTACTTGTCTTGTAGGTGCACTAAGCTTAGCATAGCATCTCATAACCTAAATCGCGCGGTTGTTGGCTCAGTTGTCATAGTAATCACTGATTATGACATAAAACCTCATTTCGGAAAGAACCCAGAAATTGAACAAGCTAAAGAGGGCAAGGAGAACGCCTGGGAGTTAAAGTCCATGGCACTTAGCTGGAAAATCAAATGGTACTTCTGATGACCCAAAAATGTACATCTTGTCTAGCTCCATGGGCTACAAAAAACGAACAATTCTCACTGTGCTTTACCAATACTTTGCCATTTTGCATTTGGAGTTTGAACCTTTTTCTCCTGGCATGTCCTGTCAATAGACATAGACCCTCCTGCTAACTACTACCACGTAAAGTTCCATGCAAAATTTTAGGAATTGAAAGTGACCTACTCAAGCAGGAGGTAAAGGAGAATGCATAATGCCTTCTCGCGGGAACAAACCACGCGGGGAGTTTATTTGGTGCGTCATACATTTGGTTTTCTTCAACCAGTTGGCATATGCAAAGCGAAGTCCCAATGAAAGTTGAGTTTTGAAAGCTACACACAAGATTAGAAGCTAGATGCTCAAATTGGTGGGTGGGTACTTGCTACTCACTGTTGGAGATGACATAAGTGAAACAAATTCATGAATCTCACATTCTTGAATGTGATTACATAATCAAGAGAGGATAACAGAAACATATCGAGGCATATCATATGCTATTTTTATTGATTTGACTCTGTAGTATTGGTGAGTAACCAAACATGAAGGAGGTCTCAGAAACATGTGTAATCACTTTCCTGAATGTGATCAGCGAGTCAAGAAATGATAACAGAAACATATCGAGGCACATCGTATGCTAATTTTGTTAATTTGACTCTCCGATAATGAGTGACCAGATATGAGGGTCACAGGGAGGCTCCGGAAACTTCAGTGACTCACAGTCTAGAGAGAACTCTTTCATATTTTTCTTTTATTTCATGCTAAACTAGGTGTAATGCACCAACTAGACACAATAATGGCCCCCACACATGTAGGAACCACATGTACGTGTCATGTAGGTTCAACCTGGCAAAAGTCATCCGAATCCGAAATCCGACCCGATCCGAAACCCGAAGTCCCACCCGAAAATTTAAATTTGTGGTCAAACATCCAAACTTTGACCCGAAACACGATCCGAATTCATCCGATCCGAAAGTACCCGAATTTTTTTATCCGAATTAAACAATCCAAAATTTCCCGAATAAATTCAATCCGAAATTCTCCCGAACTGAATTAAATGTAACCCGAACTCTTTCAATCCGAAATGACCCGAATTAAATTTATAGGGAATACATATTTATTTTCATTTAAAAATATATATTTCATATATAACTAACTTATAATAAAGATTGTGAAGTTGTAATATTTCATAAATTTTCATTATAAAAATAATTTTGTATTTAAATATTCAATCAACACTGTTTCCGAATTGACCCGATTCAAAAATGTTTTGAAATTTATAATCCGAATAACACCCGAATCCGATGAAAACCTGAAATCCGAACACATCTGACTCCGACCCGATCCGAAATCATCCGAAACAAGCTCACTCACCCGAAATCACCCGATCCGAACAATCCGATCCGACCAATCCGATCCGATTAACCCGTTTACCAGGTCTAATGTAGGTGTACTAAACTTAGCATAGCATCTCATAACCTAAAGCACGCGGTTGTCGGCTCAGTTGTCATAGTAATCACTGATTATGACATAAAAACCTCATTTCGGAAAGAACCCACAAATTGAACAAGCAAAAGATGACAAGGAGAAAGCCTGGGAGTTAAAGTCCATGGCTCTTAGCTGGAAAATCAAATGGTATTTCTGGTGACCCAAAAATCTACATCTTGTCTAGCTCCATGGGCTACACAAAACAAACAATTCTCACTGTGCTTTACCATACTTCGCGATTTTGCATTTGGAGTTTGAACCTTTTTCTTCTGGTATGTCCTTTCAATAGACATAGACCCTCCTGCTAACTACTACCACGTAAAGTTCCATGCAAAATTTTAGGAATTGAAAGTGGCCTACTCAAGCAGGAAGGTAAAGGAGAATGGATAATGCATTCAGATACTTGGTAGGGACTCGTGGGAACAAACCACGCAGGGGGTTTTATTTGGTGTGTCATACATTTGGTTTTCTTCAACCAGATGGCATATGCAAAGCGACGTCCCAATGAAAGATGAGTTCTGAAAGCTACACACATAAGATTAGAAGCTAGATGCTCCTCAAATTGGTGGGTGGGTAATTGCTACTCACTGTTGGAGATGACATAAGTGAAACAAATTCATGAATCTTACATCCTTGAATGTGATTACATAATCAAGAGAGGAATCAAAGAGAGGATAACACAAACGTATAGAGGCACATCATATGCTATTTTTCTTGATTTGACTCTGTAATAGTGCGTAACCAAACATGAAGTAGCTCTCAGAAACATGTGTAATCACTTTCCTGAATGTGATCAGAGAGTCAAGAAATGATAGCAGAAACATATCGAGGCACATCGTATGCTAATTTCGTTAATTTGACTCTCCGATAACGAGTGACCAGATATGAGGGTCATGTTATAAACATGGTCACAGGGAGGCTCCAGAAACTTCAGTGAAGTACTCACAGTCTAGAGAGACCTCTTTCATATTTTTACTAACACAGCTTCTGATATGGGTCCCTAAGCTAAGCGGTTCTTCTAAAGGGAACCAGAATTTGTGAGTGAGATTCATGAATTTGTTTCAAATCTCTATGGACATCCTTATTCAATTTAGTTCGCCTATAGTCCCATGCTTTCAAAAGAACTACAACGGTCATACAAAATCAACTTCAAGTGAAATTGGTTCAGATGTTTTTCAACGATTATTTGCAAACAAGTAACTACCACCGAATAGCAGCAGGAAACATCAAATGGAACCCAATCACACAAAATGCTAACCATCCCAGGTACAATTTAACATGACTTACTATGCTCAAACCAGCACATTTGAAGATGGCACAAGGAAAAGACGAACATACTAAAACTCTGTAAATGAGGAAACAAAGCTGCTCCTAGATTTACACCTAAACTTAGTAACATGCAATTGACAGAACTAGCACATGTAGTGTTCATCCCTGCTGAGCACTATACTATGTGTCAAGATATATTTCTATTTGAGACATCTCTAGTGGGGCTACTTCTAACGAAACAAGGATTTGGTGACAAAACAGGTTATCTGTTCAGACTTCAGATACTGCATCCTTTTAAAATTTACTTGAGGATGAAGTTAGGATTTAGATGAAAATAAAAAGGCAAAATACAATGCAATTAGTGTTGTATAGAAACGATTTTCCACATGAGGGAAAATCCAAAACCTAGTCCACCTGAGACTATATATATGTAACTTTGCACATTACAGATGCACTGTTTGCATTACTATATATGTAGCTTATGTATAAACCTTGCATAAAAAATTTCATTCTCATTTTCATTTCATAGCTTTCTACGTATACCAACAAACTATGTGCCTGAAGACCTGCTATAAAACCCTCCAGAAGTTACCATTTAGCTTACGGTCATTTGTTTCTGAAACATATATTACTATATTTATCAGAGGAGCCCCAGTTAACATGGCTTGTTTCTTGTAATATTGCAAGAGCATGTGTAAGGAAACTGGTCTCACGTAAACTGGCGCTTATACAGTTGTCTCCAAGCTAAACCTATTATTTCATGAGCAGGTGAATCAGTGTACTGTTTCTAACCAACACACCAAGTGGTATATATGAAATATCGAATTAAAGATTACCATATCTACACAACTACCAGAGTCTAGCAAAGAAGGCAAAATAAATAAATAAATAAATAAAATAAA
Organism: Plantago ovata; assembly: GCA_028274465.1. Lineage (NCBI taxonomy): Eukaryota > Viridiplantae > Streptophyta > Magnoliopsida > Lamiales > Plantaginaceae > Plantago > Plantago ovata. Next base: position 6,089,624 of record CM051458.1, read on the forward strand.
ATAAAAATGGCTAATAAAATTGTATAACTGTACCTTGATGTATGAAGTCGCTCAGGCCCTTCCATCTGACTAGAGATCTTCCTTCACGTTTTAGTTGACATATTAGCATCTAAAATGTTCTTCACACCGCTTCCTGTCACCAGAGGGAAATGATATACCAATGTCAAGTAGTATAAAATGTAAGAATGATACAAATTTATACAAAAACCATATAATATTTTAAATAGCAATGCGCATGAAATGTCCTAGAAGCTACTCGTGAAAGTGTAGCAAGATGCTTCCATTTAGCAAACGGGCAACATGCATCTTCTAGAACAAGTGTTGAGTGGTAACAGATAAAGCCTTACAAGACATACACAAAATACTTAAATCCATAAATTGATTGATTGCCTATGCAACAGGGTCTAGTAGTTATCTGTTGTTTCTCAATATTACTATTTACATACTCTTACCTTCAGATATAAGGAAAAGAAAATAAGGTATGACAATGATAGGCGTACTTGACTGCTTTAGATGTTAATGATAGTTCTTTATTCCAACCACTCCCTAAACTATCCAGTAACCTTCAGTGCTTTCTTATCTACAAATACCCAGTCTGTTTAAACTTCAGCTTTACCTACTAACTAGGCTACTCCTATCGGGCTATTGGATACTAAAACGGAAAATGAAGGTAACACTAACATCATTCCCTGCAGCCTGCAGTTTACGAAAACTTCATCTCCAATTCTTTATTCTGTTTTACTTTTCCGTGGAAGTCACCATTACTTGTCTTTCATGCATGCAGCTACTAGGTTGGATGCATCGGAAGTTCAGGCAGAACAGCAATGATAACGAACCACCAAAGGAATTTTCTATTGGTATGTTCTCACATTATTCGATCCACCAAAGGAATTTTCTATTGGTATGTTCTCACATTATTCGATCATTACTATCAAGATTAAACTAATTTCATGACACAGATTATATGATTTCATACTGATCACTATGTCTGATTGTTAACATGTTACAACATGGAAAGATTAAGAGTATAGTAACAAATGAACACATCCTTCTATTAGAGATATAGATAAGCAGAACTGAATTTATGGTGATCTTTATAATAACCTATTGAGCAAAATCAGAAAACTATACAGAAACTATTGTGGAATGAGTGAAAATGCAATAGAATCGATTCAAAAAAAAAAAAGGGGATAAAATAAACACTTTCTTCAGTTAGTATCAAGAATTGCATTATTGAGCTTATTATACAACTCAAAGATGTTCAAATCTTAATAATGTGCTTGTCCTTGTATGATTACAGGACAGCCTTTGCTGGACGAGCTCCAAAGTTATTCGAGGGGAAGTAATTGCAGTAAGCCCTTCAGCAAAGCTCAGAGAGACAACCACTACAGAAACTCATATACCAGTCTAAATATTGCAAAACTGGAAGATGATTACAGTGAAGATCAAACCGATGAACTTACTGAGCTTTTCCATGGATTCTTGGCTATTGGGACGCTAGGTACAGAACTAATGAGCATGGGCCCTGCAACACCAAAATTTTCCACCTCTGCTGATCACATAGCTGAAAAAGAAACTGAAGTTACAGAAGATGAACTGAAGCTACTCAATGATGAGCTAGAAAAAGTACTTGGTGCTGAAGGTAGAGATGACATTTCATCTGGAAGGGATAGTCACGTGAGTGATCAAAGGATAAGTAACTGCAGCTCAGTTACACTTAATGGCAAGCCTAGAGAATCTGCTGACTCCCACGGAAGTGGAGCAACCATCTGTCCACTCCAAAGCTATCTCCTTGGTTCCGCAACTGAATTGCCCCAAGAAACAGCAGTAGTAAAGAAAGAGCATAGGACATCACTCAGGGAACTCTTTGAGAAGACTAAAACAGATGAAGATTTTCAAAGCAAATCAAACTGTGATGAAAAGCGCGTAGAGAAGGAAATTGATAAATCTGCTTTACATCTCATGAAGAAAGTGCTGAAAAGAAGATTGCTTCAGGCAGCAGCAGAGAAGAAACTACATAAGGTAAGAATTACAGTAGATGTCACAACTTATCTCAAATGATAGCATTTGAACAATACTTATATGTGAAAATTATTAATTCTTGATTACTCTTTCCAATTCAAATGTGAAATCGCAGATTAAGCAAATCTTTAGTAGAAAAGTCCATCCTGAGGGCTCACTATTACATGGACAATCTCATAATTCCACTGAGAATGAGATTAAGAAGAACAATACTCACTGGATGGCGTCAAGAGACGAAGGCTTACAGCCATCAGTGGACGATATCACAATCTACCCACAAGGAACTATACAAAACGAAAGCACATTTAGCTTCAAAAGCAACCCTCCATCTTCCAAATATAAATGCACCGGTGGAGACTCCGGGAACCAATTCTGGATTAAAACCGATGGAGACTGTAAGTAACTAATACACTTTTTCCATCCATCTAGAAATTGCAAAGGTAAAAATTTATCACAAGCTGCACTAGTTTGCTGAGTTGCCACAATCTGTTTTGTTTTGACATTGTAGACTTGGTGTTGGAGCTCTGAATAAATGCAAGAACCAGTTGAGAGACTGAACTTTATGTGATAACGATGTAAGTTATATTGGATTTGTATGATTGCTATGATGATTTCCAAATCTCATTTGATGTCATATAAGTTAATACTAAACAGAAATAAAGAGGCAACCTTGTGCACTCTAGCTCTGTTTGGACATTGTAAAACTTAAGTTGCGCTACCATTTATGTATTTCTAATACTATTGTTTTGTGAAATGTGATAGTCCTTCTAAATGAATCCCTAATGTTAAGTGCTTGACAATGTCAATTATAGTTAAACAAGTGAGAAACATCCAGTATGAGAGTGCAAAAAGATGAGAAAGCTACAAAATTAGCAACTTATATCTAGGGAAAAGAGACTGAGTAATAAGTTACCTGTAGAAAGCCATGCATCACACCAAGGAGATATAGATATATTGATAGACAAGGATGACTGCAATAATAAGTAGAGCCTCCATGATATCAGAATTTATGCATAGCTGATATCGGCATTCTCCTCTCCTGAAGAAGCAAGAAAGTGAGATGGGAATGACATGGCATACCTTACGAGGGATGACCTTGTTTCCTCCTGAAAATAAAAACAGACCACGTGATAGATATCCCAAATAGGAAAACTGAACTTATTTCTAAACTTCTTACTGATTCTTTTCCTGACTGAATTTCACCCCACACAGATTACAATTTACAAATAGCCTAGTCTGCCTCCAACAATATTAACTCTTACCACTACTAACCTACTCCAAGTCCAGCTTTCCCAAAATCTTATCTAATCTATATACTGATACATAAGGAACCTATATTAATTCATGGCCATGAAGCTGTGACATGAAGCAAGTGCAGGAAGAAGTGTAGTTTGCTCCTAAAGACAATTAAAAAAAATATAATAATAATAATAAAAAAATAATTAAAAAAAAAATCACACAAAGCACAAGCAATGTTTGCAAAAAGCAAGATCAACTTGACTTAAGACTCACAATTTCAATGAAAATTGGTTCTTCATTGACGACTTCCCAAACATATCAATGCTACGGCGTCCATAAGCAATCATTAGCAGAAATGCAACAACATCTACTCAATCATAAGTGAGGCCCTATAGAAGAAAACTTTCCATTTTTGACCGATTAAATGCCATCCATAACTAAAACTACTAACATTATCAAAATATCTAATGAAGAGAATTACAGAGGATCCCACTACCAAGCAACTACTCCTTATTCTTGATCCGATTTCACTTCTCTGCAACAAACAAAACAATTCCGAACTTTCTGAAATGACATAGATAATTGAAGTATGGAAATAAATACAAGCAAACTTGAAACAATAGAAACACAAAATCCTTGCTAATTTATGGATGCTACAAAAATGTACTGCATCAGTCAGTGGTCAGATGATGCTTCCATTATCATAGCTCACTGTTTCGGATTAATTGTGAAATATGCATTGTGAAACATTGTGTATGTTATTTGCACACTTGTATGTTTTCAGAACAACTAACATAATCTCTATATCTATTCTAGTGACCTTGGTAGGATCTACACCCTAAAATAAATAGAATGGTTACAGACATGTGATTCTAACTTCTATTGTTAATTTTTTATATCAATTTCAGCAAATTCCAACTTCTATCATCATTAACATCTACATTTTTCCAAAATGTTACCTTAGTCGCATAAAAATAATCAGTGTGTAAAATTGAAGTATCAAACATATTACAGTTCTGGCTAATACAAGAATTGGTGACAACTTTTTACTGTGGGCAAAGAATAAGATAACATAATTAGAGGTAGGAAGCATTTGTCACACTAGCAGGAGCTATCCATGAAATCCACCAACAAATCTTTAACCGTAGCTCTATCTGGCATTCTTCCAGCTGCGCCATATATTGGTGCCAGACCTCCTTTAACTGGGCCAGGATTCACTTTAACCTAATGAGGAAAACAGTTACAACAGATTCAAAGACGGAATTTACAGACGCATGCTTATGACAATGTAATAGGCAGAGGATTCTCCAAAATCATATATAACCACTGTTATACACTAATGGAGTATGAGCCAGTGCTGAACAAAGTGAATCATTTTTAGCATCAATACTGACCTAATACTGAAAGACAACCTTCTAATGATTGGTAATAAGTCTTGCTTTAGTTTTGGCTCTGTCAAGACTTTACATCTGAATTACCATTGGCATTAACATTTGGCCATGTTTGAAAATGCTAATGTCCCTCTGAAACCATTTTAAACCTCACCCACAACCCACTGAAGTCAAACAATATTACACTTCACTCACCTATTTTAAACCCTTGCACATATCCAAAACCAATCTCAATACAAAGTTACAAACAGAAGTAGTTGTCCCAAGAAGACATTTCAATATCATCAAGATGTAAAGAAAGCTCTCCGCCAAACTTGGGAGTACAAAATTCAACATTTTTATTTGTTTGAAGTGAACTAAGCATAGATAACACTAGGTAAACATCTATGTGGTTTGCAACCAAACTATTTATTAGGTAGTCATGCGCATGGAACACCATTTGAAATAGGTTTTGTGTTAGTTAACGAAAGTGACTTACAGTTTCAACGGAAGCTCTCAGATCCTCCAGAAACTCCCCGACCACAGGTACATGTTGAAGTGTCAAACAAATATGAACGCTGTGGAAACATAGAAAATCATCCCTCAAAAAAGAAATAACTATTTGAAGTTTTGAACACAAGTACATTTAAAAAGCATGGAAATTGACTACACGTTTGCCAGCCAAAAAGCTATCCAAGCTTACGACTGGGCCAAAATTACATCAAGTAAGCATATTCACCTGTTGGGCCTTTGTAATGCATTCAGATGCCATCCTTTTGAGGACATAATATCATTGACCTCAAATACGTCGAATGAGTCAGATCCAAAGGCCACGATTGTCATCTCTGGCCTTCCAATCACAAATAACCCAGGAATCTCACGAACACTACAACAGAAAATACCATAATGATATCCTATAAGCCAAGAATACAACTCTAAAGCTTCAAATGGGAGAATTACAGTTACCCCTTCTCTAATCTCTTTGAAGCTTCCATAACCTGTCGCGTATTTTCCAAATAACCTATACGTCACAAAACAGTCCATAAGACATATATGTCCCGAGAATTCAAATAATCATTGGTGAATAAAATTCGCAGCATGAACTAAGTACCTTCCAACCCTAGAGACATCATTGCTGCCCAAGCCCCTGCAATCAAACCACCAGGCCTGCTTCCAGCAATTGTTGGAGAAATATAAAGCCCACCAGTCCATTCAGTAACTATATTATCAGCGGAAGAAAGCAATATAATATATTATGAGAATCAAGGAGTAACAAAAGGCTGTTTGTATCCAATAGGCAATAACATAAAAGCTGATAAATACAAGTTGGTCATACGATAACCAGCAGTTGTAGATATAACCATATGTATTTGCATGCTCAGGATTTAAACTTATTTGAGTGAACAACAAACTAAAGATCTGCTTGAAAGTAAGTTCTTTAGGAAGTAGTTACTAACCAGCAACAAATTGATGCTTTACGAGATATCCGATGTGCCAAGAGATCCCACCACCACAAGTAACAGTAAAAACATCAGTATGTTACTTAGTAGAAAAGAATCAGTATTATAACGAGTAACGGCCATGAAAGAAGATTTCAAGTATGCAATTCTTTAGCTGTACCCACATTTTTTCGCCTCAACTTACGAACCCTGATTCAACTACCACCATAACTCAAGAATTCTGAAAAGATGCATTTATTGGGGTCTGGAACTACCTTGGTGACTCGTTACCTACATTTAACGGGTGAAGCAGTTCTAGTACTCATTGGAAGCACAAACATCGAATCATACTTGCGACGGCAATGTATGATTGGGTTATGTTATATACCGACTTTGCACATCCTCAGCAGAGTTGCTTATGATCACGACCCAAGAACCAATAAGAGTCAGTATTGTACTACGGGGAACTTTGCTTCAAGTGTTTTCTGCATGCTTCTAATTTCCCTAATCCTCCTTTGTGTAGCCTGAAGAAAGATCTTAATAATAAGAAAACTAACCAATTCATTATCTTCTTCCAAAAGGTGAATGATTAGGCCAAGCACTATAGCTCACCAAAGTGAACTGATCAAGGGGTCACAACCTCACTTTTCCTAAATTAGGAGTGTGGATGAATTGTTCCATATTACTTGTGCAATTTTAGGTGCATGAACCATTCCATCCATACGGTTTCAGTCCAGAACGTTTCATGGTACATTTAGCATTGGTCAGGTCAAGCATGGAGGCCCACCCGACTGATTTCCAACATGCCACATATGGTCAGGTTAAGCTAATTCGCCATACTCTTTTAGGGAGATCTTTAACTACGTAATGTGTCATCTAAATCAATGTCTTCAACATCCTATAAATTATGGACAGGTAAACCTGGCCTCAATACCCTTAAACCTAAGGGCTCAACAACTATGGTAAGTTTGATCCTTAGCGGAATGAAATGTATCTGTTGGAGATATTCAGAAGAGTCTAAGGGTCATCATATCTTCATTGGAAAAAAAGACAGGTGATCTTATAACTGAAACAATATCAAGAAATCGGACAGGTCACCTATGCAGGCTTGACCTAACAACTGAATGTACTCATGAAATCATGATGGAAGGTATTTTTCATGCAGCAAACATTCCATCAATAATGTCAAATGATTCATCAAAATTTCCACTTATCAATATATTTCTAATGTATGATAGGTTCTTACCCCCCTTAATCTTTATAGTTCGGAAAAGAGGGTGCTTAACATAAGCATTCCACTTATGGGAAGATAAAGATTTGATTAGTTGGCTAAACCATTCAGCTCTTTCTCCAGGCTATGAAAGGGAGGATTAGGGAAGTGAGAAGCGTGCAGAAAAGATTCGAAAACAAAATAATTACCTGTAGCACAAAATAATACTCACTTGGATCATTAATCAGTAGCAAATCGCCATGTTACTAATGTTAAGCTCCAGGGCAGTGCGAAAGAAGTAATTAAATCAACACACTACTACGTCCCTCCCACAAGTACGAATTCATATTTGTATTTCCTTTATGCTTCCGATGAGTGGTGACTGGAAACTAGAGTTTGACCTTAAAATCTAAGCCAGCAGTACTTTCACGAAGGATACAAGTGTGATTGTGAATGTAGAGAACACTAATAAGAGTAAATTCGGAAACATTTTATGTTGAATTCTCAAAAATTCACAGTTCGTTATGCAAATGTTGACATGCCTTGCATGTAGGAAGAACAGGACAGCAGATTAGCAAAATTTGGAATATTCTAATCAGATAGCTTGTTGCCAATGTACTGCATTGAAGTTCTAACTTCTAGTCTGTGACAGCATACTAGCAGATACATACTCCTAAATTCAAATACATGGAGAAAATATTTGTAAGGCAGAACAGAAGTGAACTTCTAGTCTGTGACGGCAATGTCAACACAATCAACACCGACACTCCTACTACGGCAAGTTGTTCTACCCACTTGCAACAACAAGTTGCCGTAACCATACCCAAATAATTCACCATCCCATACTCACAGTCAATTTCTTCAAATTTAGTAGCTGTAAATGTTCCTATATATAGGACCATTGTATCATCAGTTCAATCATCGAATATGTCAATATGAAGAACAATATTCAGATCACTAAATTACTCAATTAAAATCTCTCTTTCATGTCTTCTATCCTAATTTGACATGGTACGAAAGCCTACTTACCTCTAAATCTTCTCCAAAAAAAGAATAATTTTAATTGAGTAATTTAGTGATTTGAATATTATTCTTCATATTCCATGATTAAACTGATGATACAATGGTCCTATATATAGGAAGATTTACAGCTACTGAATTTACAGAAATTGAATGTATGGGATGGTGAATTATTTGGGTATGGGTAAAGCAACTTGTTGCAAGTGGGTGGAGCAATTTGTCGTAGTAGGAGTGTCGGTGTTGATTGTGTTGACATCCCCCCCTTTTCCATGAGCAGCATATTGCAATGATGAGTCCTGTGAGTAGAAGCGAACTTCTAGTTTGTAACGGCAATACTAACATATACAGAGTACTCCAGAATTCAAATACATGGAGAAAATATCTGTAAAGCAGAACAGAAGCGCAACAAAATCTAGTTTCACCCAGGGATACAAAGTAACCAGAAAACCCAAATGTAGTTTCTTTGAGATCTTGCAAGTACATGCTCACATATGCTAATTCATATACTAGTCTAATAGATCAAAAGAAGCAGTAGTACAATAGTAACTCGTGGTAAAAAAATTGGGGAATTAATCTCATACCTTCCGTATTTCATGATCCCTATATAAGACCACACTTGTTCCTTTCGGAGCCAATCCATACTTGTGAACATCCACAGATATCGAAGTTACACCTTGAACAGAGAAATCAAATGGTGGTATTGGATACCTAGGAGAAAAGTGTAAGGTCTATTAACGGAAATGCACAGCGTTACTAGAGAAACTTAAGAAATGTCAAGCTATTGCACTCTTGTACAAGCCTTTAAAACATTAGACTAAATAAAAGCAAAAATACACGATTATTGATGCGTTTAGTGAATTACTATAAGTTAAATAAAAGAACATAGGCTTCCCAGTGGCCAGATGTTCAGATTTACAACTGCATATACAAAATTACAGGACAAACACTTTTCGAAATTATCAAAAGTATTGAACTTATATTTCATGCAAACTAAGATACATACCCAAGTTTACGAGCGAAAGGCAATACAAAACCACCAAGACACAGGTCAACATGGAAGCAAATCCCATAAGTAGAAGCTAATTCCCCAAGCTCCTATAACAGTGAAGTTTCATTCAGTATCTTTGCAGGCAAAGCGAGTAGCTCAAGAGTATTCAATAGGCTTGTTGCATACCTCAATTGGGTCAATGATTCCGTGAGGAAAACCAGGTGCTGATCCAACAATCTGCAAACATGAGTTTCAAAGTCAAAGTTTGCTTAAGGGATAAACAAATAAAATGACCAGAACTTTCTAATACAAATACCTAGAATTGAAACATGAAATTCGACATAATCATATTGTAATGAAGCTTGATAATGGAATATCTATGGCAATGAATGTTAAATTGGTGACCAAACTCATGATATCATATACTCAGAGGCCCAGATGAATAATATTAAGTAGCAGAATTAATTATTACCACTATGGTGTTCTTGTTAATATGTCGTTTGATTGCTTTAACATCAGCTCGGAAATCTTGGCTTACAGGAACACGCCACAATTTGATGTTGAAATATTGTGCAGCCTTGTCATACGCTGAATGAGCAGACACTGGTATAATCCTATTTTCACGAAAATTAATCATTATTATAACAAGATAGCTATAAAATGACAAAACAAAGTAAATTTACCAACATTTCTGGTTTACTAATCCCCTTCTTAGCTTTCATATAGTCACGCGAGGTTTTTATAGCCAGAATAATACTTTCCGTCCCTCCTGATGTCATATTTCCACAGATTTGTCCTCCGGAATTGTTTCCCCTGCTCCCGAGTAACGCCGCGGTCATTGCAACAACTTCCGATTCAAATTTTACTACACTCTTGAATACATCTAGATGCAGAGGGTTGGTATGTGCAAACCTGCAGGAACAGGTATAGTTAGAAATATGAGTTGAAGCTACCTAGTGCAATTATAAAATTTAAGGACATTCAAGAAAACAGAATGAACACCTTTTCTGGTGAAAAACACAATTACTACAGATATTCTATTCCAGTAAAGTGAGAAAGCTTATTCTTCATTATGAAAGGAACGACGACTTAACAGCTAGTGAATATTGTTTCACTTCGCTATGAACTGAAGTAATCATCTCTTCTTATCTGTCAGCGCACTCTTCTACTAGCTCGAAATGAAAATCATTACTAGCAGAAAAAGATTTAGTATACTAACATCGAGCAGGCCTCATTTATTAAAGAGAAGTGACCTTCTTGTTCGCTTCCTGCAATGTAGCTGCATAAGAGATGTGAAATTTAAGTAGCCTGAAATATGAAAATGCACCAGTGTACATGACTTCTCTATGATTGCAATAATTTACAAGAGCAGAAGTAAACATTGCTGATTTGGTAATTAAAAACATACACCGTGCCAGAACACTTGCCCTGCCATGTGACATCTTTTTGTTTCTCATCTTTCATCAAATTAATGACCTCAACTCCTAAACCACCCTTTGGCAACTCAGTTCTCCAACCATCCTTCTTTGATTTACCAGAACCTTGCAGCTGATTCACAACCTGCACATCAAAAGAAACTTTATATAGATGCTGGTGCAACTTCAGTCACTTTATTATCACTAACTGGGTTAACTTTGTTACAGATCAATGATTAAGTTATTGATATTTATTAATTAGAATTTGAATCATACGGTAGTTGCTTGTACAAAAGGTATTTCATTGCATTCCAATTGGCATTCGAAGTTCAGATCAGAAAGTCGAACTGAGCCTAAACTGGGCAAACCTCCCAAGCTTAAAGCAGGAAATGCAAATTCAGTACAATTTTCATTGTCATTTAATGGGATTTTTGAGTCATTATTTCTTTTCAACTTCCTGGATGCCCCAGAGATTTTAAAACTTGAGACTGACTAAGCATAGCCCCCCCCCCCCCCACAGTAAATCTAAACAAGAAGAAAGGCCATGACATGGCAAGTTTGAATCCTGGCATCAGGCCTAAACCCCATATTTTAATTTTTCCTTATAATTCCATGTATCAAGTATCCTAACAAAGTCGACAATTCGACATGCAATATTTCTCATCTAGCATAATCTCTATTGAAGAGGTGAAGCTATGAAACTCAAACAAGAACTATACTGTAAGCAGCTTCTCATCTTGTGAAAGACAAAAGATCTTGAGCATAAAATCTACTTCACCATGAAAATTTCGATTAGAAGCTAACATGGATGAGAATGCAACGAAAATTTTCTCCATCCCTAGTTTGAATTTCTGGTTACGCCCTACCATATACTCATTATATATTCAAGTAAATAGCAGCTGCCTATACTTCATTTTTAACTCAACAAAAAAATCAAGCCATTATTAGAGCATAGTATCTGATAGAGATCCTTTCATCGAGTGGCGCTAATTTCTCTTCAACATTATTCCTTCCAGACCACCATTGAAACAACTACATCTCCAAAAGGCAAAAATCACGTAACTGTCCAATCATTTCCCTTAAATTTCAAAAACTATATATAGTGCATTATAATTAGTGATATAGCCAGAGGTAAAATAATAATATTACTAATGCCAGAGCAATTTACCTTTTAAAAACAATAATCTTTCCTAAAATCAATTTATAAGTTTCATCGCTCAACAACAACAATAACACTAACACTAACAACAACAATAACAACAATACAATAATAATCATAATAATAATAATAATAATAATAATAATAATAATAATAATAATAATAATAATAATAATAATAAGTAAAACTGTAAAACTAACCTTCTGCTTTTCAGCATCAATGTACTTCTTCACGCCAGGCACCAATCTATCACAAACCAAGCAATCAACAACAACAAAAAATAAGTAAATCAATAAAATTCAAAAAAAAAAAATCTAGTGATTAAGAATGAAAATTACTTGACGGAGGTCATGAAGAAGCCGATTATGGAAGATTTCAGTCCTTTCTCGGAAATGACACCGAAAATCGAGTTAACGATACGTGCGAGGAACAGAGTGATTAGAGGAACGGCGATAAGTGCGAGAGGCTCGTATTGCGACAGAAACGAGTTCACAGAAGCTCGGTATCGATTCAGATGGAGGAAAATTTCATCGGAATCCATTGTTTTCTTCTCCGAGATAAGAATTGCAGAGAAACTGAAGAATGGAAAATTGGAAGGTTTTGTTTTTTATTTAATTATTAAAAAGGTTTGGAGTAACGTTTTGGAATGGATTTAGTAGTACCATTTATGAGCATCTTCTTATTATTAAGATAAGCTTAAAAGTTTACGAGGACAAACTAACCACAAGGAGTAAACTGCAAACAAGACCTTTTATTTCGAGTTTTTGTCAATTTACAACCGTGTATTTTTAATAGAAGGATATTAACCCCCGTATTTTCAAACGTGCTCACATAGAGTCACATGAAATATACTACTCATGAATTCTATTGAACACTTGAAATAATCCCTCTGTCCGGATAAAAATTACCCAGTTTAATTTTTTTATCAACAGGTTTCAACTTTAACTACCAAATACTCTTAAATTATATTATAGTGGTAAAATATCTAATAAAAATATATTATGAAAATTTAGATTTTATATTTTCATAATATGATTTCGTCAAATATTTTATCATTATAGCTTAAAAGTAATTGAAAGTCAAAGTTGAAAGATATTAATCAAAAAAGTAAAAATAAATAAATTAAAGTGGGACGGACGGATATGAAATATTGAGTTGGTGCAAATTAGTTATACACCTCATTAAGAAAGTAGTGGATGGTAAATGAAAAGGAGTACAGGGAGATGTTTGCAATTCCGTGTAACTGAAGTTGGTACTTGGTGATTAAAGCCAGGAGCTGTCATAATCACGTGTAATAGGAAACTAGCGAAACGACAACTTCAGTATGACATGGGTCCATGGGGGATAGACGGAGGACACTAATGACGATTCAGAGATGCGTGCAAGTCTTCAAGAAAAGCTTGCTACACAACTTTGTATCTGAGGCTCTGAGATATTCTCTTACGTTTGAGTACAATTTCACATTTCAGCGCTGACCATCCTAAATGGGACTATTGCAAAAAATGAAACCAAATCGGGCCATCTCCAACCGTGTTCTGTTGGGGTTTAATGACAAAACTAATTCTGTTCTACATAACCGGTTATGTTGGGTTCCGTTGCTTTTTTTGGTTTAAATTGTGGGTTTTGTTGGGTTCTAACTGCTATAGACGGTTGATGGTGTTTGGATTTTTTTGAGTGTAAAGCTGATGTGGCAGGAGATAAAGTGTATTTTGGGTTCTGTTGGGTTCTAACTGCTAGAGATGGCCTTAGACAGAAGCACACAAAAACTAGGTTTAATACACCCACAATTATTATTTCACCACTTTAGAAATTTCCTATGTTCGTTTCCCTCCACTCCCACCACTACGTCTTCTTCATCAACCTCACTGATGCACCATAATCTAACAGAATTCAGATGTTCAAAGGGCCAATTTTAACCTCATGCGACTCTGCGGACGATTGTGAGGGGTTTATTGGCCGGAATTGTCTAAAACGACGTTGTATCTGAAGGTTAGTAAACCCTTACTAAAATTTGATTTTTTTTTCCCGACTTCTTTTGTGTTCATTGTGCTAGTAATATCATCTATTAGATTTTGTTGTGATAGATTATCAGTCGTTGTTATGTAATGGTCGAGCCTGTTTAGCTAGGGTTTATTTGACTGTTTTTTTTTTCCTGCATTTTTGTGAAGGTATGAAGAAGAAGAAGAGTGATAAGTTTAATATCATAGTTCATGTTGGGGATGAAACATTTACTATTGCCGATGTTAATTCCAAAACGCACTCTCAAGTGAATTTGTTGGATGATGTGAATGAGACCGTCTTAATTAGAGAAATTGCTTGATGATGTGAATGATTCTGCCTTAAAGAAAGAGAATAGTGAGCACTCTATGTTTTTTACTCTTGCTGCGGATTTGAAGGATGGAGGTGAGCAAATAGATGTTGTCAACAATGATAGTGTTAAGATGATGTTTGCTAAAAACATGGAATTCAAAGAAGTTGAATTACACTTGGTTGTTGATCTTACTGAGCCTGTAATTGTAGATAAGTCGGCTAGGAAAAACAAGAAAAAAGTTATAATGTTGATGAACTATTTGAAAGCTTAATGTTCAACACCCTGCTAATTAAGAGAAGGTTGTTTAGGCAAAGGGCTTGCAAACCTAAGCAAGCTAAAGGTCCAAGAGCTCATCCCGAGAGCAATGGACAAATCATTGACCTCACAGATGATGGTGATCAACCATCTGTCACACAGCCTACTCAAGCCTCACAACCTCCATTCCCTCACCAGTGTCCAGACCATACTCCCCCTCACCGGTCCACTCCAATATACATCCCTCAAGCATGCACAAAAAATCCTCTACAGCCTGATCAAAGCCCTTCGATTGTGAGAGATGTTGACTTTGAATCATTGCTGCAAAACATCATGGGAGGGGAAGATCAAGTGCGGGCTCAAAGTACTTCTTTTGGCTTACTCACTGAACTAGTTGAAAGTGAGGTAACTTGAGTGTCATTTGGCACTTTGAAATAATATTTTGCTACTCAATTTGTATTCGAACGTATCTTTGTTTTGGTGAATATATACATTGGCCTACTTGAATGACTTACATATGTGCATTACATATCAGTATGGATTGATGGGATAAATAACAGTATATTTTTGTGAGAAAATGGGGTGTAAGTTAGCTTAAAACTGCCTAATTTTGTTGTTCCTATGGGCTATGGATATATATTGTTTGAATGTTAATTACATATAATTACCAACTAGCATAATATATATTACATCTAGGTCCACATGTGCCTTGCATGTGACACCTGGTCTGTTTGGCGACCTGAGAAATGAAATATTTACTCGGGGTAGTACTTTCAACGTTTTAATCCGTAGAAAGTTAAGATCGTGGGCTTACGTATAATAAAATCTATCTAACAAGGTATCTAAGTGTAATACTTGATCTAAGTGGTACCCAGATGTAAAAAAAGACTCTAAGAAGGGTCCATATGTAAGAAGCTCTTGGAAATAAAGTTGATTCATTTATGAATACCGTGGAATTTACTCTTTGACCATGGCTAGTTCGTGGATGGTTTGGTGTTCACGAAAATTATCTAAAATAGATTATGCATATGTTCGCATATAAAGTGTCGATAAGATTTCGCGGAGATAATAAGGTGTGCAAATTATGTTTAGTTTATTTACTTTTATTAATTACGGAGTACTTTTTTAGTTTTATTTACCATCGTAAATAGCCCGATAAAATAATATATAAGTGTCGCATGGCTTTGTACATCATTTACCCTTTGAATGATTTAGTGAGATGCCTATTTTATTTTTGTATGTTTATGTCTGATTTCCCGTGTAGTCATGAGTCATCGATGTATATTCTCCCCTCCTCTCCCCCCACCTCAAACGACCAAACCATCCTTTACTGTGTCAATAGTCACCGGAGGACGTGCGAATCACGTAACAATAAATTTATTACTCCCTCTAGAGGAGTGGAGGGAGTAATAAATTAATGCAGCTACACATGTCACTTATTAGTTACTACTAGTGTAGCATAATGGAACAGTCCAAGAAATTTGACAATGAAGACCGAAGAGTAGTCCAGTTGCATGTATGATATTGTATGTAGTACGTACGTTTGCATGTATGATATTGTATGTAGTACATACATTGTTTTTGAATGAATCCATTGAATTGTACACTACTAAACTGGGAGCCTAATATCAGTCAAACATAGCTTGGCGTCGAATAATATGAAAGACTAGTA
Organism: Plantago ovata; assembly: GCA_028274465.1. Lineage (NCBI taxonomy): Eukaryota > Viridiplantae > Streptophyta > Magnoliopsida > Lamiales > Plantaginaceae > Plantago > Plantago ovata. The sequence goes on from CM051458.1 coordinate 6,105,724, forward strand.
CTTCTGTGAATCTGTCTAATGAAACTCCAAACTCGTATTTCATGGCGTGGACCTTAACAAAAAAACACATGCTACGACCAAATATGTCAAACCTAAATCACACAAGGCCATTGCGCGTCCAAGTAGAAATCCAATAATTAAGCTGATTAGCTGAGTCCGTTACGTCTATACATGCAAATTAAGCAATGATCACTACAAGAAATACAGCTTTTAGCGACGGATTAATAGATACGGATGGCATCCGTCGCTAAATAGCGACGGATCGCTACTCGTAGCGACGGATAAGGACGAACTGCGCTCTAAGCTCAGTTCGTCCTTTGGAACACCCAATCCGGCTTGCATTTAGCGATGGATTAGTTTTATCCGTCGCTAAATTGACGACGGATATAACTGTCCGTCGCTATTGGAGTTGACCAATATAAAAATAAAAGGGAAAGAAATTGGATAATCAACATATAGCGACGGATATTTTCATCGTCGTTAAATAGCGACGGATAGCCTTATCCGTAGCTAAGTGTTGTATACAGATCGCGGTCGTCTTCTTCCTCCCCCATTTCTTCTCTGCTCTCCCATTCCTCTCTTACCGCGAAAAAAAGGAAAAATTTGAAACTTGTGCATTACTCATCCAAATCGAGCAATCTTGGAGTCTATCCGAAGCTAGTGGAACAAGGAACAAGATTGGGCATTCAATTTCATTACCCATTGACCATTTGTTCCAAAATTGAAGGTAATTTGCATAAACCCTAACTTTGAAATATTTGGGAACTCGTTGATTTTCGATGTGTTTGAGCAAATTCATGTTTATGTTTAGTTCCTACTACGTTGTTTAACAAGTATTGAGTAGTATATTATCCTTGGACTTGATAATTTGATAGATTTATGGTGAAATTGAATTCTTGGTGATATTGAGTATTGAGTATGGATGGTAAATGTTGAAATTGAGTATTGACTATATGATGTATGGATGCTAAATGTTGAGATTGAGTATTGACTCCATGTTGTAATTCATATTATTTTGTTTAGATTGGTATTTTTATATATAGGTAGTTTATCCGATGGATCGTTCTTGGATGTACAACCGTTTGCTGATGGATTCATCCTTCCTAGTTTTGAAGAAGGCGTACGAGCCTTCATTGAATTTGCATTGGCACATCCCAATTGTGTGAGCAAAGGGTCTATAAAGTGCCCTTGCAATGCCAAAAAATGTAGGAATTTCAACTATTTGCCTCCTCCAACGGTAGTTGAACACTTGAGACGGAATGGGTTTGTTCCTGGATATGCTATATAGGATTGTCATGGTGAGAAACTACCACCACGTCCCTTTCCAATAGACCCACAGATGATGAAGAAGAGACAAAGGAGGGGAAGTGCCTCTGACCCCCGTCCAAGTTCTCAATTGTTTCCCCGACTTCGTCATGCTTCTGATGGTGAGCGAATGGAAGAGATGGTGCATAATCTAGCTGGTCCAGCTTTTGCTCCTAATGATGTAGAGGAGCCACCAAATGCAGAGGACCAGAAATTCTTTGACATGTTGGAAGCTGCGAAGAAACCCATATGGGAAGGATGCCCTACACACACGGAGATGTCTTTGTTGTCTAGGCTGATGGCTAACAAGGCATTGGGTGGAGGCCAGTCTGAGGAGGCCTTCAGTGCAAATGTTCAGTTGCTATCTGAGTGTTGTCCTCAACCCAATCTAGTGCCTAAGGACTATTACCAAGCTCAGAAGAAGATGAGAGCTATGGGGTTGCCTATGGAGAAGATAGATTGTTGTGAGAAGATGTGCATGATTTATTGGGGGAAGGACAAAGATCTACTTGACTGCAAGTTCTGTGGCCATGCAAGATACAGTCGCTACAAAGAGGGGGCATCAAACAAACGACAGAAGAAGAATCTATCTTTCAAGAAGATGTGGTACTTTCCCCTAGCACCTCGGTTGAAGAGGTTGTATGCATCCATCACAACGGCCGATAAGATGCGGTGGCACGGTGAAAGAGTGGCTCCAAAGGATCCTAAGCTAATGGAGCACCCAGCAGACACACCAGCATGGAAAGAGTTTGACAAGCTCTATGGAGATTTCGCAGTCGAGCCTAGGAATGTACGACTCGGGCTTTGTACAGATGGTTTTAACCCGTTCGGTAGTGAACGTAAGTACTCGTGTTGGCCAGTGATGCTAACCCCGTACAATCTTCCCCCTGGTGACTGCATGAAGTCACCATTCATGTTCTTGACTGTGTTGGTGCCTGGGCCAGATGATCCTGGTGTGAAGTTGGATGTTTTCTTGCAGCCCCTTATCAAGGAGTTGCTCGAGTTGTGGGAGAAGGGCATCCCTGCATATGATGTCTCGAAGAAGAAGAACTTCACCTTGAGAGCAGCACTTCTATGGACAGTCTCTGATTTTCCAGCATACTCTATACTTTCTGGTTTGAAGACATCGGGGAGACTTGCTTGTCCCCATTGTTTAGATGATACTGATGCTTTTAGATTGACTGTGAGTGCGAAAGAGAGTTGGTTTGATATTCATCGGAGGTTTCTAGAGCCTGACCATCCTTTCCGAAGGAACACTACTCAATTCAAGAAAGGGGAGGTTGTAGAGAAAGGCCCCCGAAGCATCTAACTGGCAAAGAGATCCTAGCAATTATTGATGAGTTGGGTCTGAAGAAAGTGACTGAGTTAGGGTGGGAGAAGCATAACAATAAGATCAGCGAGACTTGTGGATGGAAGAAGAGAAGCATCTTTTGGGACTTGTCGTATTTGAGCAGTCTTCTCATACAACACAACTTAGATTTCATGCATGTTGAGAAGAACGTGTTCGAGAACACTTTCAACACCATTTGCAACATCCTTGGTAAGACAAAGGATACGGAGAAGTCTAGGCAGGAATTGAATACATGGTGTAAGAGGCCGGAGATGGCAAAGAAGAGTGCTGATGGAAAGTGGCCAATGGCATGCTATGCCATTGACAAGGATACTAGGGCCCGACTCATTGATTGGGTGAAGACAATCAAGTTCCCCGATGGCTATGCATCTAAGTTGGGTACTCGTGTGGATACCAACAAGACGAAGATGTATGGGATGAAAGCCATGACTGTCATGTGTTCACGGAGAGACTACTCCCGGTTGCAGACAGAGAGTTGTTACCTAAGCCAGCTGTTCGGAGCGCTTTCACTCACTTGAGCTTATTCTTCAAGAATATAAGCACAAGGGTCGTGCACGAGGATGTGTTGCTTCGTCTTGAGAAGGACATACCCGTGATTCTGTGCAAGCTTGAGCGTCTCTTACCACCTAGCTGGTTTGATTCTATGAAGCACTTACCTATTCATCTCCCATTCGAGGCGAGGCTTGCTGGCCCAGTACAGTATCGATGGATGTATCCATTTGAGAGGTCAGTAATGTACAAGATTTAAGTACACGTATTTGATACCTTATATAGATATGCATGCAAGTCTAACAATTACATGTGTCACAGGTACTTGGGTAAGCTGAAGAGATTTGTGAAGAACAAAGCACAGCTTGAGGGATCGATTGCAAATGCTTACTTGCGAGAGGAAACCGCAACCTTCTGCTTCTACTACTTCCAGGACGACATCCAGACAAAGGCTAATAAGCCTGCTCGCAATGCAAACACCTTTGTGGTGCAAGAGGATCATGATGTTGCTCCCTCCATCTTTAGGGTGTCAGGGAGCCCTTTGGGTGAGGAAAAGAGTGAATGGTTGAGTGATAAAGAGCTTAAGGCAGCTCATCACTATGTCCTCCAGAACTGTAAAGAGGTCAGGCCATTCGACATAATATTCAATACGTAAGTACCTTTCTCCTTTCACTTTGTAAATACTATCTCCATTGGACACCCATTAAATGATACCTTCTGATCATTACTTAATTATCCGCAGTGCTTTCAAAGAGCGTTGTCTGCGAGAGGATCCACTCATGGCAGATGACACCATTGAGTATGACCATACCATGAGGTTGGAAGCTGAATTTGCATATTGGTTCAAGGCCTATGTCCGTAATGAAGAGAACAGTGTTGATGATCCATATATGTCCGTAATGAAGAGAACAGTGTTGATGATCCATATCTCCATGCCCTTGCCGCTGGGCCATATAGATTGGCACACACATATGAAGGTTACATAGTCAATGGCTTGAGATTCCACACGGTTGGCCATTCTAACTCGGCCATGGCAACCACCAACTCAGGGGTTTCTGTCAATGCAGCAGATACAGGATCACCTGACATGTTTGATTTCTACGGGAAGTTGAAACGAGTCATCAGACTTGAATACCCCGGAATGCCTAAGAAAAGGGTCTTCCTCTTCGAAGTTAATTGGTATGATCCTACTCCAGAAGTTACAAGGATGAATGAGCAGAGTGAATCGGTTGACATTAACTAGAAGAGGAAGTATAAGAAGTATGAACCTTTTATCTTGGCTACTCAAGCACGTCAGGTGATGTATCTTCCATATCCCACCTTGTAACGGTCCCAAAATAACTGGGTGGTTGCTATCCATATACGTGCACGCTCCAAGGTGGAGTACATTGAGGATGATGACTCAACGACCAACTCCTACCAAGAACGGGTGTGGACTTGGGTGCACTTGATAGGAACCCCGTTCATGTCATGGATGAAGGCATACATCTTCATGATGGCACATTTGTGGACTTAGCCACAGGCGATGAAGAGGGTACAAACTATACTTACATGTATTGTCTGTGTGGTTTATTTGTTTATGCACTAAGTACGAAAGTTTTATTAATTACTGAATAAGTTGCAATTGATGTGTACATATGAACTTACATCTTTCATTTTGTATGGTTTCTTTGTCTTTGCAGATCCCCTCCTTGGTCCACTTCAGCCTCTCATGCCAGTTGTGTGATTCACAATGCCTTATTGCTATCATGGTACGTTTATAAACTGGTTCATTGGTGTGAGTGGTATGTTTGCCACTGTATGTGTTTGGGTGATATGTTAGTCACCATGTGTTAGTGAATTTAGGGCTATGTGAGTTGTATGTTGATTCAGGTTCAATCTTTTAACTTTCTCCTTTTCATTTTGTTTTTACAGGCATGTTCGTGTAGATTGGGATCCTTTGGACTTGGACTTGTTACTTTGCAATGTTGGATTATTAGAGTTAGCAATTGCATGCATTGTAACTAGTTTAGAATCTTCGATACATTATATACATTCGTGTGCAATGAACTTCCAACATTTGTCTATTTATATTAATGATTTTTCACCATTTTGAGTTTACTTTATGACTCGTTTCAATGAGAATTATGGAAAATTGATGTATATACTGTATGTACAGGTTTTGGTACTATAAATTGGCTGTCAAAATAGGGAAAAAAAATTACCCTCCAGATTTAGCGACGGATGATGTTATCCGTATCTATATATAGCGACGGATTATGTTATCCGTCTCTATATATAGAGACAGATGAAATTATCCGTCGCTAAAGAGCTTGAACCACATATAACACCTGTCACTCCGTCTAGCGACAGATAAGTTTATTCGTCGATATATTGGAGACGGATAAGTATTCCGTCCCAACTTTGGTCAACGATGAAGTTTGCGACGGATCGTTTAATCCGTCGCTGAAAACAACGATGGATTATATTATCCGTCGCTTATTTCATTAGCGACGCCACTTTTCGCGACGTCCTATTTAGCGACGGAGTCGTCGCTAATGCCTGTTAGCGACGGATCGGTAACTGATAGCGACGGATGGTGTCCGTCGCTAAATTCGGTTTTTCTTGTAGTGGATATCCAAAGAGAAAAGCACTCCAAAGTAGGAGAGGTAGCCTTTCAACATGCTTAGGCTTGGAGAAACATCTATCATATACAAATTTGTATCATATGTTTTCTCTATTTCCATGAGTTTAACCGATGGGTAATTAACTAGTCTATATAATATAGCGTCAATTGCATATGATACCCTTCTTAGTGTTTTTAATTACATCTAGCCCCCTCTTAGTCCGAAGATTGCATCCACTACCCTTACTAGATGAAACTAATTACATCTAGATCCACGACCTTGACTTTTCACGAACTAATTCATTGAAAGTACTATTTTGCCCTTGGTCAATTATCGGATTTTTTGGTTGACCAAACAACTTAAGCAGTTGTGGACCTTGATGTAAATTAATTTGAATTTTTAGGTGTTAAATGTAATAGATAAGTTCTAAATTATTAAAAACTTTAAAAAAAGAAAAAAAGAAAAAAAAGAAAAAAAACAATAACAACTCCGATCTGGAGCTGTTACAGCTCCAGATCGGAGCCGTAAATACCTTCGATTTGGAGTTGTTCAACAGTCCCAAATCGGAGCTATTTACAGCTCCGATTTGGAGCCTTACAACCCCAGATCGGAGTTGTAACGTCTCCAATTTGGGGCTGTTGAATAGCCCCAAATCGGAGCTGTAAATAGCCCTGACGTCGGAGCTGTTGCAGAATTATTCCGGTACTGAAATTATCTGGTACCGGATATTGGAGAATAAGACTGGAGACTAAGAAGAAGATGAACATAAGAAAAAAAACGAAATAGAAAAATAAAAAAGAAATGAAAAGGAATTAAGGTTGTGTTTGGTTATCAAACAATGAATAGTGACTTATTCCTTGGTCAACAAAAAAATGGGCTCGTGGACCTGGATGTAATTATGGGACTAAGAGGGTTGTATATATGTAAAGTGGTGTCCCAAGAGGGGTACCATATGATATTTACCCTATAAGATATATGAAGCGAAGAATATTTCATTTGGTTGAGCTTAAAACATGCTCATTGGTTAAAATTCATTAAATGTCATTAATGAAGAAACAATGCTAGATAAATGTTGGAAACAAGAATAAAAAATCTATCTACATAATATATGAAAGAAATGTTATTTGATTGGCTCCCTTAATCCATGCCCATTCTAGCAATTTGATTGGTTAAAATTCATTAAATGACATTAAATAATTTAAATTCTGATTGTGTGCGAAAGGTAGGTTGATATGTTGATCGAAACGTCGATTCGTTCGAGCATACTTTAGAATAATAATTGTTGGTAAAACAATTCTAGGCTACTTTAGAGAAATGGTCGTGCAGTCGTGACAAATGAATCTATCTATTATATATATGAAAAAAAAATTGATTGGCTCTTCTTAACCCATTAAGCCATGTCCATTCTTCAAATGCTTTGATTGGTAGAAGTTCATTTATTATGCCATTAACACTCAATTTTTATTGTTGGAACACCTATATCATCTTATTTGCATTATACCCAATCAATCCATATTCCCACTCAAATTAAAATTACCCACGTTTAAAAATAGTTATTAATAATTAGTGGCTTATTACTATTTGTCAATAACCTGGATAATACAAAAATAAAAAAAAACGTTATCTTTTGTACATAATTTACATTTGTTTATGCAAGTTATTATTCGCCATACACATTATTGATAAAATATACACGTTGCCACTGAATATTGAAAAATCTACATTCCGACTGACAATTATGTACATTTCGATGGTTCTATTCTACAATAATTTAGAACACTAATTGCAATTGACATGTCTATTTGGTAATTATTTAGAATACTAACTGCATTTGACGTATTTATTCCGTAATAATTTAGAACATTACATGCGTCTACGGGTCAACTCCGTATTAATTTTGAACACTCACTGCAATCGAGGGTAAAATCCACTTTTTGTACTCTAGAGTGAGACGTGTCCAATTTATATACTCGAGAGTGGCTATGTCCAATTTAGGTACTTTATTGTAACATGTTGTCTAATTTTGGTACTTTTTCAATTTAATATGAAAAAAGTGAACAATATGAAGGTGTAACAAACACTCAACGGCCTAGAGCGAAAATGGCTAAAAAAATCAGAATCGAAAATTATAGAAAAATGAGTGTAATGTACACTTTTTGGTACTTTATAGTACGAAAATTGAATATCAATGTGGGTATAATGCGTGCATATTTTTCCTATTGCTTTAAAATTATTGGCATGTCTAGTGATTGTTGTCATACATTCATATTGTTTAGTTTTTTACTATTAAATTGATAAAGTATCAAAATTGGGCAATATGTTACTATAAAGTATATAAATTGGACATAGCCACTCTCAAGTATATAAATTGGACATGTCTCATAGCCACTCTCAAGTATATAAATTGGACATGTCTCACTCTAGAGTACCAAAAATGGATTTTACCCCTGCAATCGACGTGTATATTTCAAAATAATTTAGAATACTAAAATAAACGTAATAAAGAGTTTGACCATATTTTTTCATGATAGTGTAGTAAAGATTTTTATTTCCTACACATTTATTCGATGATAATGCATGAAAACAAATGATTATATTCGACCTTAGAAGTATATTAATTAATAATAATAAAAATTAATAATTTAATAGGGATGGATTAGTCACTCACAAGTCACAATATTGATCTCAATGGGATAGGTACCGTCTGCACCATATTTGTATCCTACGATAGAAAGCCATATATACACAATACTTCAGTTACCCTCGGCCCACATGAAATATTCGAAAATTTATTTTATTGATTCAAGATGGATCCGGTTATGAGTTAGTGAGGGTCCAATAAATCATGGGTTGGTGTTGGTCCAGGCGTGGACCACTTCAATACCCATTAACAGTTAAATATGCAAATGATTTGAAAATAGTAAGTGCAATTGATGGTTTTATAGTTGGAAACAATTTAGAACATAAATGCAATCAACTGATCTATTTTGTAATAATTTAGGATACAAATTGTTCAATGTGTTTATTACGATATGATTTAGAATACTAAGTGTGTTTAAAGAACTTATTCCTTTAATAGTTTAAAACACTAGCTGGGTTCGACGGGCCTATTTAGCAATATTTTAGAATTCCAACTGTGTTCGTCGGGTCTATTTTATAATACTTTAAAAGACTGACCGTATATGACAGACCTATTTCGAAATAATTTAGAAATTAAACATATTCGAAGTGCTTATTTTACAATAATTTAGATCACTATATGCACTCGACGGTCTATTCCACAATAATTTAGAATACTATTTGCATCCGACTGGTCTATTTCGAAATAGTTTTAGAACACTAACTGCAACCGAAAGTCTATTTTTTTTAATAATTTAAAATACGGATTGCATTCAACGGGTATATTCTGTAGAAATTTAGAATACTAACAATGTTTGACGGGTCTATTCCATATATGTCAGAATATTAATTGCATCTGGCAGGTAAATTCTACAACAGATAGAGAACACTAATTGCATTCGATGAATCTGTTATGTAATAATTTAAAATACTAACAGTGTTCGACAGGTCTGTTTCGTAATATATTATTTAGAATACTGATTGCATCCGACGGGTCTATTATGTAATAATTTAAAATACTATCAATGTTCGACAGGTCTATTCTGTAATAATTTAGAATATTGATTGCATTTGACTGGTCTATTCTGTAACAATTTAGAATACTAACAATGTTTGACATGTCTATTCCGCAATAATTTTGAATACTGATTGCCTTTGACGGGTTTATATATAGTGTAATAATTTAAAACACTAACAACAATTGACATGCCTACTCTGCAACGAGTTTGAATACAAACTGCGTTCGACGGGTCTAACACTAAAAGGGTTCGAAGGGTCAACTCCATATATTAATTTTGAAGACTCAAATTCCACAATAACTGGTTTCGACATGCCTATTGAGCAATATTTTTTAATCCCAACTGTGTTCGTCGGGCCTATTTTACAACACTTTAGAACACTGACCGTATATGACGGGCCTATTCCGAAATAATTTAGAAATTAAACATATTCGAAGTGCTTATTTCACAATTATTTAAATCAATATCTGCACTCGACGGGTCTATTCCATAATAATATACTATTTGCATCCGACTGGTCTATTTCGAAATAGTTTTAGAACACTATCTGCAACCGACGGGTCTATTCTGTAGCAATTTAGAATACTAACAATGTTTGACGGGTCTATTCCATATAAGTCAGAATACTAATTGCATCTGGCAGGTAAATTCTGCAACAGATTTAGAACACTAATTGCATTCGATGAATCTATTTTGTAATAATTTAAAATACTAACAGTGTTCGACGAGTTTGTTCCGTAATAATTTAGAATATTGATTGCATTCGACGAGTCTATTAATCTATTATGTAATAATTTAAAATACAATCATTGTTCGGCGGGTCTAATCTGTAATAATTTATAATACTGATTGCATCTGATGGGTCTATTAATCTATTATGTAATAATTTAAAATACTATCAATATTCAACGGGTCTATTTCGTAATAATTTAGAATACTGATTGTATTTGACGGGTCTATTCTGTAACAATTTAGAATACTAACAATGTTTGACGGGTCTATTCCGCAATAATTTTGAATATTGATTGCCTTTGACGGGTTTATAGTGCAATAATTTAAAACACTAATAACAATTGACATGCCTACTTCACAATAAGTTCGAATACAAACTGCGTTCGACGGGTCTATCCCATAATAATTCAGACACTAAAAGCGTTCGAATGGTCTACTCCATATATTAATTTGGAAGACTCAAATTCCACAATAATTTAGAATAATAAGAATAAAGAGTAAGAGTTTGGATGAATTGTTTCACGATAGTACTGTAATTATTTGCAAATGTTCGACGGGTCTATTCCGCAATAATTTAGAATACTGATTATATTCGACGGGTCTATTCCGTAATAATTTATAATACTGATTGTTGATTGTATTCGACGGGTCTATACCGTAATAATTTAGAATACTGATTGCATTCGACGAGTCTATTATGTAATAATTTAGAATACTAACAATATTTGACTGGTCTATTCTACAATAATTTAAAATATTGATTGCCTTTGACGGTTTTATAATGCAAAGTTCCCCGATACAAATGAAGAAAAGACAACTTCCTAATTTTGTTCACCTCGCAATGACCATTAACAAAAGTCAAGAACATTTACTAACACATGTAATACTCTGTCCGCTCACCCTAGTTTTCAGTCATGGAGGCATGGACCCTATCAAGGCTAACGAGCAGGAAGGGGTTCGGCATTTCAATTTGTAACAAAGATGACAATACATATGATACTACAACAAAATGTACTAGCTAACAAAGAAGTCTTCGATAAGTTGTGAGGTAATACGTTTTAATTTTTGGAATCATAGAATATGTTGATTTTAGTTAATGTGTTTTTGACATTATGACTTTTACACTGATACATGTTGTACTTATAATTTGTACAGGTTGCGATGGAACATGAAGTTACGAAATGGTTCCATAGAAATAATAATAGTTGCGGGTTTATATCAACCATACTGTAACACATTTCTATAAGAATATTTACATTATAATCGTTTATTTATTTTTTATTCCCCGTCGAATTTCTACGGTTAATTAGCTAGTTAAAATTAAACTTGGAACTATAACGTACGTAGGATTAATAGAATTAAGTTCACAATTTGTGCCCCAATTAATGAATGGAAAATGGATTAACTCATGCATTGGCAGTATACTCTGAATCTATATATGCATGAATGTGATTGTAGTACAGTCTCATGACCTCATGGCTGAGCAAGCTAGCTATCTACTGAGAATGCATCACTTTCCGAGAATGTTATGCTATTCAAACAACGTGGAATTTGAACGTATCGGTCAAAACCAACCACTACGTACGTTCAAGGAAAAGATTTAAAATATAAAACAAATGGAAAAAAAAAAAAGGCTCGATCCACATTCAAACTAACAATCATGAATTATTTAGGCAGCTTAGTACTTTTTCTACCAATCTTTCTCCCTAGAACAAAGTGAGATAAATTGTAATCGAACTTTTGCGTGCCATATACGATTTTAATAAAAAATAATATTATTATTCTTAATATATTTCCTTTTTCTTTGAAACGGATTATTACTCAAATTATCAATATTTCCTTGAAAAACCACTCAAAATAAAACATGCACATACAGTAAAATAAATGATACACTTTCTTTATTACTCAAAATTATATGTATTGTAGCCCCCCCCCCCCCCCCCCCCCTATTACTCTAAAACAACCTTTTTTTTTCTTTCTTTGGAATCAGCAAAACATTTATTAAAAAACCACTTTGATTATATTATCAATATTTCCTTTTGATATTATAATGCTCTGTTCTTTTCGTCTTTCGTCTAAAATTAATTATTTTAAATTCAGTTCAGATGCATTAAGTTCAGTTTAGATTTACTTAATAATATTTTATACTACAAAATAAGTTTAATTTAAACCCGTTAAGTTCAGTTCAATTCAGTTCTATTCCGACGAAGATAACACATACCTAATGCAATCCAATATTATAAGTAAAGATCGTTCATTAATTTAAAAAGACTAGCTAGAGCCGTCAATTCAAGCCGCCTTGTAAAAATCCATTTTGGTATACTTATAATAATTATGTTGCAGTATACATCCTTATAACCCACAAAGCCAAAGTCTAAAATCTTTTACCAAATCTCATTCTTTAGCTCTTTGTTCACATGGAAAATTATCCGTCCATGTTCCAATCTTCATCTTCGATCAATTTTCCACAAAACTCACACATGTCCTTGCTAAACATGATGGATTATCATGCACATCAACTCCAATATGATCCGTTCCAAGATCACAAGCCAACTAGTGTTCATGCATACACTGGGTTGATCTTGGAAAACAATATTCCGAGCACATTGGTTGAAAATAATACCATAGTCGGGATGGAAAATGAAGCGAAAAACGGTAAGAGCAAGGTAGAGAAGAAGTCCAGAAAACCTAGGTATGCCTTTCAGACGAGGAGCCAAGTTGATATACTCGATGATGGGTATAGATGGAGGAAGTACGGTCAAAAGGCAGTGAAGAACAATAAATTCCCCAGGTTGGTCGATTGATCTTTTGTTGTTTTGTAAGTTATATTTGATGAATTTTTTATGAACAAAGTGACTCCGATCGCTAATTAGGGCTAGTGTTGAAGTTTATAAATAAACTAGATCTTGGATTTGCATAAGCGCGTGTAACATAGAGGCTCCTTTAGGTTAGGGTTTGGGATGTTAATTATGGGATCTGAAGCAATGAGCCGTTGTTTAATTTTATTGAATTTTGCATATATATTGATCAATTTTTGCGACTAAAGCAGTACTACTCTAGAGCTTAATAAGATATTAGCTAACTTTCAACTTTATAGCATTTAATTGGTTTAATTATAGTGCAATGCAAAATTATATGAGAAGAGATAGCTAGTGAATTATAAAGAATACATTAAAAAGAATATTGACTATATTTCAATTATTTATACCTCATGTTTTAGAGACACGAGCTCAGTTTTAGAGTTTTTACATAGCTTTTACCATAAATATAAGAATATAGATGAATACAAAAAGATATTTCAACTATATGTAAGATTATATCATGTTATAAGATTAGATGCTGGGTTGTTAAGGTTCAAAATATGACCTTTTTAACAAAATATGAACATCGTTTAGGTTTACATGTTCTAATTTAACATCTGATGTAATGAAATGAATGGATTTGAAAAGTGTAGAATCTAACTTGACGTAGAATATCAGACAGAAGTGCGGGTGTTGAGTCTTGTGTTGAGTAAACACTTACTTCGTTTAGCACTTAAGCTCAGAGTTATTGATTTAACAATAAGTTGCGGTGGATAAAGTAAATAACTTAGAGATGTAGATCATTTAAATTATATTTCAATTGCTTGACGCTCTATGACACTAGTTTGAATCTTTCTGAACAACACAAAAGAAATAGAAACGTGGCACCAATTACTTTTGTTAAGGAAAGACAAAACAAATAAAAGAGATAGATTGAGTGTTCACATAATTGTGAAGTGGTGTTAAACTGGGTGTTGAAACAACACCAAGTTAAACACCAAGTTCTTTGACACTTACATGATTCATTTTGCTTTAGTAGGCTATCCATAGAAAATTACCTAGATATCCATGCTAGATAGCCCGATCACGTATCTTTCCCTTTTAGTCAAAAAATTACATATAACTCCAAAATAAGTTGTTTGCGTTGACCAGTTTATTTGGTACTGTTCATTCATCAGTGTCAAACCAAACATGGTCTTAGTCAATTTACAAACTAATTTTATCTTTTTCCTTTTTTTTTCTCATTTCTTCATCTTATTTCATTAGAGGTACCGGATTCCGGTACCCTAACACCTCTGATCAGAGTTGTTGGACAGCTCCAGATCGAAATTGTAGTACCTACATTACACATCACCTAAGAGTGAAAGGGACTAAGGGTATATATGTGTAGACCACCACTCTCTATGGTATGTTTGAGTGATACCAAAAGCAAAATCGTGCGGGCCCTAGTCCAAAGTGGAAATATCTTACTATCGAGAAATGTGTGGGAGTAACCTCTCGATCCATTGAGTCGGGTCATTACATGTGCTATCAGAGCGGGAATAGCAGGAATGAAGTGCCATGCGGGAAAAAGTGCTACATTGTATGGGCAGTGGGGGTCACCTCTAGAATTTTGCACGGATGGTAATTGGTCCCGGTACAGCTTGCACCTCCTAAGTCTCGACAAGGACGTCGAGAATTTAAGGGGGGGTAGATTATAGTACCCTACACCACACATCACGACTTAAGAGTGAAATGGACTAAGGGTATATATTTGTAGACCACCACTCTCTATGGTATGCGGTCTTTTGGGTGATACCAAAAGCAAAATTGTGCGGGCTCTGGCTCAAGCGGAAAATATCATACCATCAAGATGTGTGTGGATCAGCCAGGATTAACCTCTTGGTCCAATGGGCGGGGCTGTTACAGGAGTTGTGTGCAGCTCCGGTCTGGAGTTGTTGTAGATCGAGCTACTACACAGCTCCCGATTGGAGTTGCTGCAACAGCTCCAAATCGGAGTTGTTGCAAGAAAAAAAATATAAATTAAGCTGTTGGGACTTATTTTGAATTTAAATTTTGTTAGGGTTTTGTTTTGAAATAATATTTGGAAGCTTTTTACAATTTAGATAACTTATATGTGGGTTTATTTCATATTAACTAGCTAGTGTCAATTTTGTAAAATAGAAAAATATTTGAGGCAAATGTGTAATAAACAGAAATTAAGGTTGTTTGGTCTGAACTGAAATCAAATAATTATTCAAGGCTAAAAATGTACTTTTCAGTGTTTAATTCGCAAAAAGTCAAATTCGTGGAGATAGATGTAAATAAAACAAGGGCTCCCTTAAAATAATCTAAGGGGAAACTTGCGTATTTCTTTGACTAAGAGGGATAAAAATATAATAAGCAAATTTAAGAAGGGTAAGTGTAATACCACGCATCCCACATCGATTATGAGCGAATGAGTTAAAGGGTATATATGTTATACCGCCACTCTCACATGGTATGAGGCCTTTTGGTGATTCCAAAAGTAAATCCGTGCGAGCGCAGACCCAAAGCGGACAATATCATACCAACGAGATGTGTGTGGGTTAGTCTGCAGTAATCTTGTCGGCCAGTTGGGTTGGGTCTCGGTCCATTTGTGGTCGGGTCGTTACAAGTGGTATCAGAGTCGGACTATCCGGAACTGCAGGAGCTAAGTGCCATACGGGGAAAAGTGCTACATTGTATGGGCGGTGGGAGCCACCTCTTGAGCCCATAAGAGCTACCTCTATAATCCTACACTGATGGTTGGTCTTGGGACAAATTGTGACCCTCAAATCTCGGCAAGGACGTCGAGAATTTAAGGGGGTAGATTGTAATACCTCGCATCCCACATCGCTTATGAGTGAATGGGTTAAAGGGTATATATGTTATACGAACAATCTCACATGGTATGAGGCCTTTTGGGAGATTTCAAAAGTAAATCCGTGCGGGCTCAGGTCCAAAGTGGACAATATCATTACCAACGAGATGTGTGGGTTACGGTAAGAGTGCTGGAGAATTAGCAAGGAGTGGTTGGAGGATCGAACCCTGACGGAGACATAATGTTGGTTTAGGTGTATTTGGAGTTATAAGGTGGTAAAGAGTAGTGTAGTAATAGGATAGATTTGCCGTTTAAAAATAAGGTTAAGAAATAATTTGTCCTATTTTAAATAAGTTAAGTTTTGTTATATTCCCTCCGTCCTAACATAATTTATTGATTAAATAATGAATGAAATTTTATTTGATGGTGGAAAGTATTGTATTGTTAAATAAAAAGTATGAAGTATGAATACATAGATGATAAAGTGGATAGTGTGAATAAAGTAATAGTATAAAATACAGTAGTCTGTTTTGGATTGGACAATTTGTAATTTGTAATGAACCCCTAAAAATGATAAAACGGATAATTTAATATAGATAAAAGTAGTAATGTATTATAAATTTATATTACAAATAAATTTTATATGTAGAATATCTGAATATATATACATATTTTATATCAATTACTCCCTTCATCTATCGACCATTTGATTTCGTTGACTATTTTTAGGTTCAATTTGGCCTCATATTATTTTTAAATCATACTGAAAATATAATTAATAAAGTTATAAAATCACAAAGATTATACTTTTATGATATAATTTTGTTAATTATTTTTTTATATGATTTGGAAATAATAAAAGATCAACCCAAACTTTATAAACGTTAAATAAATTAAATGAGAATTTTACGAATAGATGGGGAGTAATAAGGTAGTTGGAGGGAGTAATAAGGTTCAAATAACGCTTCAAGATCTCGTCGTGTAACAGTTGCCATATTTTTTGTTTGATGCAAGCAGGAGCTACTATAGATGCACATTTCAAGGGTGTAATGTGAAGAAACAAGTGCAGAGGCTGTCCAAAGATGAAGGGATTGTAGTGACTACATACGAAGGGATGCACTCACATCCAATTGAGAAGTCTAATGATAATTTTGAGCATATTCTTACTCAAATGCAAATTTACCCTTCATTTTAGCTAGTTTATAATTACAACTTACAAAAACAATATATATGTATATGTTCAAACAAATTATCTTTTACTTAATGAGATGTTTGTATACATATATAAGCAAGGTTTCATTTTTTAGCTAGTCTTGGCCATTTTTATGATTTTTGTAAAGGGGAATTACAAGGTGTTTGGTGTCACCTTATCAGTTACCTTATTTGACTATTTGACCATAATAAACATGTTTGGTAAATGTTAATAAGATGACTGAGTTGAGAAGTTATTCTATGTTTTATTAAAAAAATAAGGTGATTGATCAGCGACCAGTCACCTTCTCTACAACAGTCACTTTATCAGTTTCCTTTTACGAAAAAGACACGTAATTAGGTTAGATCAAGATATGTCATTACTACTTCGTCGTTGTTGGTAACATTATTTCAATTAGGTCTCTGGATTTCAAACAATCTTGTTAAACATGCATACGTACATAGCAATACCTCTGTAGTCAACCGGAGAGGAAGCTATAGTCCTTACTCTCTTCTATTTGGGTAGTATGGTGATCTATCTTAACCCATCAAGTAGGACTTTGCTTAGTAACACTCGGAGCTTCATAAGCTTCTTGGCTAGGGTTATCCTGATCATCTCGTGAGATGTTGTTGCTGATGTTGGCTCCACATTTGAAACAACTGTTCTACTGGATCATCATTAGTAGTATCAGGTGTTAAGAAATAAGCAGCAAATATTTGTGTGATAACGAATGAAGAAGAAAACCAGGGACGAGAAAAACATACAAAATTGGTTACCCACTTTGCCAATAACTTTGACTACGTCTGGGGGCATTAACAAACCAGGATTTAATAAAATGAGAGAATTGTAGGGATACAATTTGGACCCACAAATAACTGATCAACTGTCACTACTCTATCAATGTCTAGGATCTAATAAATAGATAACTGATAAACTGCTCTAGGCTAACTGCTTTTGAGCTATCTCTAAGCTAACTGCTTATTTTGGTGTGATAAATTACAATGAATACTAGCATGCATGTATATACTCGAGGTTATTACATGCATGCATGTATATATGTCGAATTTAGTTCTTGCTACGGTGTGGTTATTACACTCGATTTTGAGTGTCGTTTCACAAGTATTTCTTATACTCGAGTTGTTATTAATAAAACATTTAGCCGTTAAAAAAAAAGCATGTATATAGGCGTAAAAGTGGATTACTAAGCTGCCGCCATTCAGAAATCAATTCGAAATCAACATCGAAACTGAATAGGAAGGAACCAAGAAAGAGAGTTGGGCCAATAGCAGTTCACGTGACTTGCGGCCAATTTTCTTTACCTTAATTAATTGTACTTTCTGTGCCTAATTAGGAAATAAGGCTTGCTGCCTTGGCATGTCTTTTCCTAATTAATCTGCAACTCCTTCTCTGAATTAGTTTCGTAATCCACATTCCTAACAATCTACCACCGGGAGAAACTCGTATACACCTCATCAATCTCCCACCGGAGACGAATCTCGTATACACCGTTTGGTATTTGAATTCGAACATCTCATTTCCCAACGATTTGTAAAGGTTTGTCATCTCCTAGATAAACCTGACCAAAATCACCGGATGTATATTGTTCCATTATCTCGGCGCTGCTGCACGAATGAAACGAAACTCCATAATCCAACATCCATGCCTCTAATGGACCGCTCACGCTTAACACTAGTGCATCGTTGATGTACTCGGTCGTAGTATTTGCCGATGTATCCTCCCTCACTGGAGCTTAGCACTGATTCCTGTAATGACCATACTGATTACAACTGTAGCACCTGATCAAACTTTTATCCTTCCTCGGTTTCAACCTATGCCTCGATCTAGATCGTCCTCTGTCTCTCGACTTAGATTCAGACCTTCCCCTATTTCCAACACTCAATATTATCCCTGAAGCTACTCCTGATTCCTTCTTACGAATTTAAGATAGTAGAATTAGGGCTTGAACTTCAGCTAACGTAACTTTACCTTTCCTGCCGAAGTACTAATTGCAGTCACTATGCCACTCCAGCTCTCTGGCAAAGAAGATAGTAGAATTAGGGCTTGAACTTCATCATAAAACTTAATCTCAACCGAAGTCAATTGGGCGATTATCATATTGAAATCGTGGAGATGATTGACCACCGTTGTGCATTCTGCCATCTTCAAGTTGAAAAGACGTCTCATTAAGTGGACTTTATTCGCTGCTGATGGCTTCTCATGCATATCCTTCGACGTCTTCAGTATCCCTGCCGTGGACACAACCTTCACCGGTGAGTTAGGCGAACAACGCTCATTGCCTTCCTATCAAGCAATTTCCACTCTTCATCTTTCATAGTTTCTGGCTTTTTCTCCAACAGAGCATCTTGTAAATCCTCACCGTACAAGTAATCCTCGATTTGCATCCTCCAAAAAGTAAAATCGGTCCCATTGAACTTTTCAATCGCAGGTTTAATATCGCCCATATTGCCACTCCCGTCGGTCCCGCTGAACCAGCCTAGCCAAGTCCAAAGGAGTGGGATAACTTCGTGGCAAGTGTAGGGGACTTAGCTAGGCACATAAGATGATTATCTCCTAAGGGTCACGGGACAGTCACGTAAATGGAAAGTGGCCCATGTATACTCTTTACATGCCTAACCGTTACAACAAGAACAAGAACCATAGAACTAAAGCTAGCTCAACAAGAGTACCAAACTGAGAAGCCACAAGGAACCACAAAACCAAATAGCTCCATACTCTTCAAACCACCAAAGGGACGAGATTGAGCACCAATGAAGAACAATCTAACACACCACAAAGGGCCATCACCACCTAAAATACAATCCACGACCACCATGGAGTGTCAAGGTCATAGAGATGAAGCAACCGAAAGAGCCACACCACAATGAGGAAGAGCAACAAGACCAAACATCGGAAGGTACAAAACTCACACACACCACACACCAACCCAAGAATGATGTCGATGAGATCAAAATTAATATTTGTTTTAAAAAGCCAAAGAACACTTATCACTACACAATACTTAGTGCAATGGCAAGTTGTCCCCGATTGTCGTTCTCTCGGGACCTAGCGTGGCTTTGCTTGGTTTCTTTGTAGGCAAATCAGTCAACAAATCAAAATTGTAAGAATTTTGAAAGAGATTGTAAACTTCACAATCAAATAAGGATGCAACTTGAACAGATTCTTGTAAACAATTAGGAGAAAGGGTTGGTGGTAGCAATATGGATCAATCATGTAATGAATCACGTATATGCTTGTAAGTTCAGAGCGTAAAACCTTCAACAAGTTTTACAGTTTAAACCGTCTAGGCAAGTTTAAGATACACATCTTGACGAAATGATCATATCGATACTTTAGTAGTGTTGTCACTTACACTATTTATCTAGCATGTTGCATATTTCAAGTCATAGATCATAGCCTTAATTGACCAGGAGTTTTTCACATACTCATATTCGAAGATATTTGATTGGCAACTATGATAAACGAGAGATAACATGCAACAAGATCGAATCGGAGCCTCATACAAGCATAACGTAATTCATATATGATCAAACCCACATTGTACCACCAACACAAGAGATTTAACTACTCATACTCACAACGATAAACATCAATTCATATGAATAAACAATGGAATACATGAATTCAAATACAAAAATGGAGTTTTGATACAAGTTACCACCAAAGTTGTCACTATTTGATGGTTTTGCTCTAGAATCCTCTCCCGTAGATGAATGTAGAATGTAATTCAAATGCCAAAAATCCAATCTCTAATGTATCACAATGGTGAAAATGCTCAAATATGAGAATTAGGGTTGTAGAGAGCTCCCAAAACGGAGAGCAATGTCTGAATCTATGACAAATGTAACTGAAGTTTTGTATTTATTGAGGGAAATCTGTTGCCGAAATTTGAACTGGGTGAAGCGCCCTGCAGATCTGGGCGCTTCGCTTGGCTCTGCGCAGCAAAGCAGATGCAGTTTCAATTCTGCAACTGTAAAATGACCCGGGTGAATCACCCTGCAGAGCTGGGTGCTTCACCTGGGATCTGAGTGCAGCTCCGGCTCTTTTTCTTCAGCTCCAAACCTTCTAATAGCCTCCTAATCCCTTGGAAACACGGTCTTCAGTCACTTATTCGGTCCCGGGCACTAGTGAGCACGTCCATGGAAGTCGTAGCACTCAGACATGATCCAAATGCATCCCAAAATGATGCGTTTGAGTTCAAAACCACCATTTTGTACCTAAGTACCTGAGAAATACAAAATAAACAAAACGTGACACTATTCTAGAAAACTAACAACAAAACTAAACTCAAAGATAGCAAAAGGAGGCAAAAAAGACAAGATGACCGTGCCAAAAATACGTTCATCAAAGAACACACACAACACTGACCCGAAACACTCATGCGATCACGCTTCTACACCCTATGCCGGAACACATACAACACCAAGTCGAAAGAGTCACGCGATCACGCTCCTACACCTTATGCCAGAACACATACAACACCAAGTCGAAAGAGTCACACGATCACGCTCCTACACCCTATGCCGGAACACATACAACACCAAGTCGAAAGAGTCACGCGATCACGCTCCTACACCCTATGCCGGAATACACACAACATATTTTATTTGTGTCTGTGAAATATCACTTAAGATGTCGTTCCCTCGGTGTTTTCTAGTTTCGGGTTTGCATATCAACTACAAGAAGAGTAATCTTATTGGTCTAAACATGGAAGAGGCCGATGTCTTGAGAGGAGCCAATCTTATAAATTTTTCTATTGGTACGGTGCCTTTTATTTGCTTAGGCTTACCGGTGGGTGCCAAAGGAAGGGATAAGAAGATTTGGAAGGTAATAAAGGAGAAGTTTGAGAAACGCCTCGGGAATTGGGAGAACAAGTATTTGTCTTTGGGTGGTCGCATAGTACTTTTAAAGACGGATCTTATTTCCCTCCCTATTTATTACTTCTCTTTCTTTAAAGCACCAAAATCGGTTCTTAAGGAACTAACAAGCATCCAAAGAAACTTCTTATGGAAGGATTGTCAATGTCTTGTATCCATAATGTCGTTGTTTGTGAATTTTAGGTTCTAGGTATTTAAGTTGACCTTTTGAACATTTAAACTATAACGAACTAATGGAAAATCTCCTTAGTTCGTACTAGGACATAGGATACGAACTAAACATATTTAAATATCATCATATTTATAATGAGACAACAATGTATTTGTTTAATTTTTTTTATATATAAGTTGAAATACAAAATTTATCAGTAGGAGAGAGGACAAAAGTGGAAATCTGCAATTTTTGGTGTGACAACAAGTAAGTTTGCAAATTAGCATGAGCCAGATGGAGTATTTCAATTTAGAAGTTTTATAAGCAATTCACGAGTCATGACTCACTCATGAACAAGTTCGAAGATCTCGAGTTAGAATTCGATCACATAATTTTGATTACGATTGACATAACTTGAGCTTGGCTAAACTCGTATAAGTCAGTGAGTGTACAATATATTTTCATATTTGACTCGTTTACGGTTTTAGTTTAAAATCAAATTAATCAATGTCCGGATTTATCAGGAAAGACCGTCCTTTAGAGAGACTGGACCTTTTTGCAACTACCCAAAACTAATAAAAATTCGGTGGCTATATTGCAATAAGTTATAAATTGGGATCCTTTTAGCGCAAATTAACCTTCTTCTTTCCTTTCTTTCTTTCGTTCTTTCTGAAAGAGAACATATACTAGCGTCTTCTATCTTTTTCTTTCTCTCTCTTCTCTCTTTCTTTTCCTCTCTCAGCGATTTGATGAATTCCAAATTGGTTGAACGGGATGCTTTGATTTGTAGCCATAATTTAGATTTGAGTCATGGATGAGCTTTATACAGTTTGGGAATTTCTGTTAGGGTCTTGATGGATCGGAATTTGTGGTGCAGATCTAGGGTAAGAGAAGGCCTTGCCTGATTACATAGAGAAGGTCCAAAGAGACGTTATATCAAACATGAGAGGCGTATTGATTGATGGGTTGGTCGATGTTGCAGAGGAATAAGCTTCCGTGAGTATGCTTAATAGGCAATGGCTTCAGCTTCTTGGTGTTTCTTTGATTTGGCGACTGATATTTTGGTTGGATGATTCTTTTTGTTTCTTGAAGTTGCTGACCTGAGTTGTGTTTTAGTTCCCGGTTGCTGTTCTGATGGGTTGATGTATAGCTAGAATGAAAAGAATATTGAATAGTTGAATTATTGATGAATGTTGAACAATATATTTTGTGTGGTACAGTTAGAAAACCATGTGAAGACCCTATCAATTTTGGTTATCATATTGGTGTTGCATTATTAATGTTGAAAAATAGTTCTGAGATCATGGGACATATACCAGAGTACCAGAGATCATGAGTAATATTGTTGAGATCATGGTACATATTATTGAGATCATGGGACATATGCAAGAGATCATGGGTAATATTATTGATATCATGGGAAATATGACAGAGTTCATGAGTAATATTATTGAGAGCATATGACATATGCCAGAAATCATGGGTAATATTATTGAGTTCATGAGACATATTCCTAAGTTCATGGGACATATACTAGAGATCCGGAGCAATATTGTTGAGATCATGAGATTTATTCCTGAGATCATGGGACATATGCCAGAGATCATGGGTAATATTATTGTGATGATGGGACATATGCCAGAGATCATGAGTAATATTATTGGGATCATGGGACATATTCCTGAGATCATGTGATATATGTCAGAGATCATGAGACTTATTTTCTGAGATCATGAAACTTTTTTTGTGTATTAATGAGACTTATTGTTGAGATCATGAGACTTATTCCTGAGATCATGGGACTTATTTTTTATATCATGGGGACTTATTAAGATCATGTTGAACATAGATTTAAGATCATGAGACTTATTGTTGAGATCAGATTGGCAATATTGTTGAGATCACGGGACTTATATACATAAAAAATATAGTATATTACATTTTCAAAATTGTCAAACTAAGCTTATGAAACAACTATAATTCTGAAAATTGTTCAAAATATTACAAACTAATCAGAAGAGTATTTGTCTACAGTTGCCACAAACAAGGTGGTTTTCTTCGTTTTTCCTCTAAAATTTGGTCTTGGGTCTAGGATACAAGTTGATGCGGTAGCATTCGTATTACTCATCAAATGTTATTGTCAGTCCTTTTCAAGCATCTCACGAATGCAAAAATCTCCACCAATGGTACTAGTACCTACATATCAAAATGTGATGATCAGTGAACATGGGCCTTTTTCGTGAGATCATGGGGTATAATGTTGAAAACATGGAAACTATTAGTGAGATCATGGCATATTTTATGATTTCCAGCGAATTACACATAACATACAAGTGAGATCACAAAACATATTGTTGAAATCATAATAAACATTGTTGAGATCATAGAAACTACTGTATGCCAATATTTTCATGTTCAATGAAAAAAAACACAGAGCACCGCGAACATGTGAGATCATGTGATATATTGCTGAGAACATGGGCAATATTGCTGATATCATGGGATATCGCTGAACGTAAATTTTATTGTGAAATCTATATAAGTCCACTTTTAGATGCCAAATCTAACATCTATCACCAGCAAATTTCGACCCAAACACATATCTACATAAATCTAGATGCAAACAATTACAACAATGTTGATTTAACATAAACCTAACATAGGAACTACTGTATACCAATTATTTCATGTTTACTGCGAAACTAAAAAAAACAGAGCCTCGCGAACATGTGAGATCATGTGATATATTGTTGAAAACATGGGAAATATGGCTGAGATCATGGGAAATATATTTGTACGTGAATTTATCATGAAATCTACATAAATCTCCTTTTCGATGCCAAATCCAATATCTATCACCAATACCAATAAACTTCGACTCAAACACATAACTACATAAATCTAGATGAAAATAGCTACAACAACGTCGTTTCAACATAAATATATTACCAACAAGTATCTATCACCAATAAATCTAGATGTAAACAACTAGAAGAAACTTAAATCTAGATGTAAATTGAAGAAAAACATGAATGTAAGTATATAGAATAATTACCTAGATAATTTTCAACAACGAAGGCAACAAGGTATGATAATGATGACGATGAGAAGATGATTCCGATGAGATGGTGATGATGATGAGTAGCTTGATGATCAACGATGATGATGAGCAACTAGATACTAGATGATATATGATGATGATGAAGAAGAAGAGAGAGGAAATAAGGGAGAAGTTCGCGTGTGAAGAAGAACAGATCGATAGATCTGTTTTTTATTTCCGTTTGTTTCTGAGTAGATTAGAAGGAAGAATAAAGGTGGTTTGCTAAAAGGTCCCTATATTTATAATAAATACATGATGACCACCGAATTTTGTGAATAATTTTGTAGTTATTTTGTAGCTTCTTCTTTGGGATAGTTTTATAGAGTAATTTATATAAATTGGTCTATACTATACTAGACTAGAGACCGTCTACTAAGATACCAACCCCAGATTTATAGTAAAAAGAAAAAACAAATAAATAAAATTGCAAATAATAGTTTTCTTGTTTGAAATATCTTTTTTATAATTGATTGATGAGTTTAGCTTGTTCCAAATTCCAATAATCCCCACTCATAATCAGACACTAGTCACTTTTGCTTCCCCTGTCACTGTTATTCAACACTCTTCAGTTTCCCATCTTCTTGTCCATATCCTACCTATTCTTCTACTTTGTTAAAAACTATTTGCCTCTCTCTATACTTCTCTCTTTCTCTCACACACATATAGTCAAATATGATCCATTAACTAATGGGGTTTTGCCTTGTTTTTCAAATCATATATAAGAAAGAATAAAATTGATGGGAAGATTATCAGCCAATCTTCTTGATTTAGGCCTCTTTTTTAATCTGTAAGTACTTTACCAGTGGCTGTTGCATTTCTTTCTTTAATAGCTGATTGTTGCTGTTAATATTATACTAGTATTAAGTGTGGTTCAGTTCCTTCCTATGTGGCACACTTTTCTTGGTTTAGTCTTTCATTATACATATAAATAAACAAGGAGGGAGGCAAAAATATGCATTATTGGTTCTTTCTTTTTTTTTTCTTTGCTCCTACTTCACTTTCTCTGAATGGTCAAGTTTTTAGCAGATTTATTTCAGTTGAATTTGTAAGGTACCACCTCTTTATCTTTCTTGTTTTGGTGTACCTATAAATATACTCCAATGATTGAAGTGTACAGAGACTGTTTATTGGGTGTTCTGTTCAGTGATGGAAATTGAAGTACTACTAGTTAATTTGTTTTTGTGTACTTTGCATCTGTATTGGGTAATTTAGTGGTCTTTTTTCCCTTCTCACCTTCTGTTTTTGGTACTCTTAGTTAGTTGTGACAGAGAAAAGCAACTCTAGCTGGTGACCTTTACTTTCCTTTCCTTTTCTTGTTATGAGATTCGTAACTGCTTGTTTGCACAGATTGGCCTTAAGTAGAGTCTCTTGATTACATAGTCTGCAATACTTGGTCATGTTTTGTTTTTGGCCTTAAGTAGAGTCTTGATGATTACGTAGTCTGTCTGCAATACTTGGTCATGTTTTGTTTTCTTTCCTTTTCCTTTTTGCTAGTTTTGAATCTACTTTTCATCTGAAGTTGGATTGATGTTTTTCTCTGGGATTTGCATCTAAATCCTCGTTGGTTGTCATTTGCTCGATTTCCCCCCACCCTACGGTTCATCAAATCGATGGAAAGTTTCAAGAACCTTAAGGGGTTACTGGAGAAATTTCAAATGTTTGTAGCATTATATATAGCTTAAGTTGTAGAACTCATCTGTCTTTTGTACTTGGATTGTCACCATTCAAGTGTGTAGTTAGTTCTTGTGAAGGTGTTGGGGTAGTTGGGATAGTGGTTAGTCTGGTGAACCATTCCAAATTTAGACAAAGCTTATTAAGTAGAGATTAGGAAAGAGATTCCATTAATACAAGTGAAACAACAACTGCTCCTTTCTTCTCTTGTCTCATTTACTATATTTTGTCAAAGAATGGATTATTAAAGTTCCATGTTTTATGTGTTCAAGTCCAACTCTTTTGACAGGCATGGAGTGAATTCCTGCGTAAAAGTGAGCTTACTCGAATGGCAAGCTTTCACTTGCGTTTCCTTGGTGTGTAGTACTTAAGTTCATGCTGTTTGTAACTTGTTTTCCTACATGATTCACACATTACCTGATCTCTACATCTGAATCTTTTACAATGTTGAAATTATTATTGGATTTGATGTTCATTGTTTGGTGGGTTTTGGTGTGAACAACTTTTATGCGTAGTTACCTGATGTCAAATCTGCTCATATAAATGGTAGTTCTCAAACATCTTTGAATCAAAATGATTCGAAAAGTAATAGTAGGATCTCATCGTTTTATGTGAAAATAGCGGTGTGCTTCATTATTCCCAGTTACTCGGCCTGATTGCTGTCTATTTTTGTGTCTAATGTCTTGTAGGATGATTGCTGCGTAGATTCGCCAAGTTAATCTAATTGTGGGCTGAAAGTGAATTTGAGGTGGAAGGTCTAAGATATAGGACTCACACTCTCATAGTTACAACTGATATTGGAGATAGAGATTCAGAACTGAGAGAACGCCGTTGTTTTTTTAATGGAATCTTCGTCTTTTTCTGGATCATCGAAGAGAGCGAAGGCCCACGGCCATATTACTCAAGTTGCTAATTGCTTGGTTGATGGATGTAATGCCGATTTGAGCCTATGTAGAGACTATCATCGGAGGCATAAAGTTTGTGAAGTGCACTCAAAGACCTCAAAAGTCACGATTGGAGGTAGAGAACAGAGGTTCTGCCAACAGTGTAGCAGGTAAAACATAAGAATAACTTACTTTGCTCCTCTTGTATATTTGAGTCGAATATAACTTGCATAGAAGCATTCTTTCAAAATTGTTCAATTGATAAGGTTGGAAATGTTGTAGGTTTCACTCACTGGTAGAGTTTGATGAGGGAAAGAGAAGCTGCAGGAAACGATTGGATGGCCATAACAGGAGGAGAAGGAAGCCTCAGTCGGTCTCTTTCCCAAGAAATGCAGGAATACTTTTCTCTAGCCAGCCAGGTACACGGCTTCTATCATTCGGTAGCCCACAGATGCTGCCAAGTTCTGTCATAAGCAGCTCCTCTTGGTCCAGTATTGTTAAACCCGAAAACAACATATCCTTGTATAACAACAACCAACAGCAACTGAACTACATGGAGAGCCAAAACGCATTCACCGAGTCATCGGCTAATGGCTACCATAAGACCATAAATCAACTTCAGTTCATGCAAGGCCTTGGTCCTACAGACTCTGCTGCAACTAGGCCTACTAACAGCGCGAAACTCTTCTTTGACGGTTTAAATCAAGTCGTTGACTCTGATCGTGCTCTCTCTCTTCTGTCATCGGCACCCCATACAGCAACGCGGGAGTTTGGTTTGAACCATGCTGCAGTTCAGCCTGAGCCACTCCCTCATGGTGTTCCTGATCTGCATTATAGCCCGTACTCGTTTGGTACGCAAGAAAGCAAGACGAATATTTCTTCCCACGGTAGCGAGACGACTGGCACCCTACATTACCCGAAAGTGTTTCATCACCATGGCAATGAGGGTTCTTCAAGCAGTGGTTCACATCAGACTCTCACTTTCAATATGTGGGAGTAGTAGATCTGTACATGTACATGTAGTAAACTTGTGTTTGCCTCTGTTGTTAATTGCTTATGGTATTCTTTGTAAAAGCGCACTACGGTAGTAGCATTTTTTCGAAAATTCTGTGTCTAGGCATTTTTAAAGCGTTTCTTCTCCTTTCAATCCCACAATGAAAGTGCATCTACTAACGTTTTTTATGTGTCTCAGCTTTTATGTCTTTATTTTTGAAAAGGAAATTCGAGGTATTATGTCTTTGAAAATAGCATTTTATTCTTTGTTTAGATCAACTTGAGGCTTTGTTTAGTTAAGTCCAACAATCACTTGGAAAAACTATCCAAAATTGGATCTTGGAGTTCTGGAACATCATGACATGAATCTGTTTGTGTTTAGCTCCCAAACTGGTTTATCAGTTGTAGTTGTATGTGTTGGGTGAATGCGTACCCCGATGAATTATGTGAGTGTTTGCAACGATTTTATCAGGTTACACTTTATTTGATCATTTGAGTATAATAAATATATTTAGTGAATGTTAGTGTCCATTTTCACATAAAATAAGACCAATGATTATTTATCAGTACTTTATCATCTTTTAGTCGCATTATTAACTATTAATGTGCCTTATCTACTTTTTTTTTATTACAAAACTGACATTATAAGCAAGCTCATCATTCAGGATTTACTAATCAACTTCATATAATTAAATCAACTAAATTTATATTATCACCTACCTAGTATATGAAAAACAGTTCTGTTCCAATAGTAATAAGTAGTAAAAAGTGTGGACAAGATAGCAGAATTTTTTTGGGTCTAGCAACGGTAAGTTCTCTTGTAAAGGGGCATACCTAGCGCTAGAGGCAGATTTTGATGAAAGAAGTATTGAGAATATTGAATTGACGTGGAATTGGATCTGGAAAATAAAGTGTCCAGCTAAACTACAACACTTTATTTGGCTCTGCCAACATGGGAGACTAGCAACAAATGATTTACTAGCCCAACGCCACATAATTGCAGATTCTGAATGTAGGCGATGTCAAGGAGCATCAGAGACAGTGTTTCATGTACTTAGGGAATGCATTGAAGCTGAAAAAGTTTGGGAGTTTTGCATCGAATCCTCTCAGTGGTTAGAATTTAAATCCCTACCTCCTGATAAATGGTTATGGCTGAATTTATGCAACAAGAGCTTTCGTAATATTTTGGTACCAGAGGCGCCATGGTACGTGGTTTTCCTTGCTGCTACTTGGCATATTTGGAAAGCAAGAAACAACCTTGTTTTTCGAAATGTTGTGTTGCCGGCTCGTGTGGTGGCTAGTCAGATAAGGCGCATGGTGCATGAATTGGTGGCAGCGTTCCCACCTCTGAGGGCCAACAGCGTACAAGACACTACAACAGCTGTGAGATGGCCTCCCCCACCTATGGGTTGGGTGAAAATGAACACTGATGCTAGTCTTTACGGTACCACGGGTAGTGTTGCAATTGGGGGGCTGTTGAGAGACAACAAAGGCGCCTGGATCTTTGGTTTCTCAAAGAAACTACTTGGATTATCCATCAACGTAGCGGAGCTTATGGCTCTACGGGAGGGACTATTGTTAGCATGGAGTAGAGGTGTGGAGAAGATCATCGTAGAAACAGATTCTGAGGTAATTTTTAAATTATTTCATTCTTCGGAGACAGATGAACATCCTTTCCACAATATACTAGAAGATTGCCGAAAATTCAAAGAGCACTCTTGGGAGCTGAAAATTCAACATACCAAACGGAATGGGAATTCTTGTGCGGATCACTTGGCAAAAATGGGACATGGAGTAGATGGACTATGCCTTTGGGATGAAATCCCCTTATCTCTATACCATTACCTATATAAATTAAGACATTACGCCCGTGTAATTTACTGCTTTGTAGTAGTAAATTTTCATTCACAGCAAAAAAAAAGAAAATAGTAAAAAATGTACTACTATTATTTTACTGACAGAAACATACGGAAGTAAACATTGTCTTGAGGCTGGTGTCATTTTTTTCACCCATTATCGATCACCGTAAAGCATGCATGTGCAATATAAGATATCATAATAATGTTAAGCAAATCGAATTTTGTGCATTTCTTAAACAAGGTGCTAAGATATCCTTGGGTTAGCCGGCCAAGATTTGGCTCCTAGATCTTCGTACTTTGCCGTTTATGGTATGCTTGGCTCTTCATTTATGCATCGCATACCCTAAGCGTATAAAACTTCTCCTCATGTGAACACTTGAGAAAGGTCAATTGTTAATATATTTTGCTGATTAAAAAAACAAAAAAGTTTATTCACTGTTCAAATCAAGTGTCTCTAGTTTCAAGATTGTTTGTGTTGTTGCGTAGAAGTTAAACTAGAAACTACTCCACTTTAAATTACTTTAATTCAATTTAAATTATGTGTTATTTTATAAATTTTACACTTTTAAAAATAATTGTCGTTTTGAGAATATCAAGACACTTTTTACTATTTAGGTTTCTCTCTCTATTACATCTATATTTTTTACACACTATTAATAGCTTCTTCTTTTTTTAATTGTTTTTTTTTTTAATAAGATGTGATTTTCATTTCACAAATAATCAAGGCATCAAATTACAAAGTAGTCAAATCCTCAAAGCCTTCTCGCGAACATGAAGTACCCCGTGCAAGACGGTGAGCAACCTCATTACAAGTGCGAGTGACAAAATTAAAACTTGACGAATCAAACCTAGAAAAGAAATGTTTAATGCTAACATAATAGGTCCAACGAAAAAAAATAAATGACTACCATTACGAACCATATTAATGATTATTTGGCAACCACTCTCCATTATTATCTCATTCCAACCATGATCCAAACAAAATTTCATTCATTCTCAAATAGCATAAACTTTTGCAATCAATGCATCCACAAAGTGTGGGATTAGCACTTGTTTCAAAATCAAGACTTGACCTAAGTCATCATGGCTAGGGATGGCAATGGGCCGTGTCGGGCTTTCAGAGGCCCGGTCGGGCCCGGGGACACTAGCACAAAGCCCATGGCCCGACCCATGGCCCGGGTCGGGCCTGAACAATAGGCCCAAGTCGGGGGCCGTCACGGGCCGGGCCAGGCCTAAGGTTTTTTTTAAAAAAAATTCTTTTTTTTTCAAATATTTAGTTATCAAAATGTCTTTTTTTTTTTCAAATTTTTATTTATGTAGTGTAGTATTAGTTGAGTGATGAATCTATTTAATAGATATCTTTTTACTTGATATCAAATATTTTGATATCACCTTATATCATTTGAAATTTATCATGAACTTCCTTATTTGACATATTCAAATTAGTTAATATTAAATTATTTAATAAATTATATAAATATACTAAAAATATAATATATAAAATGATTGTATATCACTTGAAATCTTATATGTATAGAAAAGTATTACAAATGTGTAAAGTACAACATCATTTAATAATATAAGTGTATAAATATTATAAATTCAATAGTTATATATATATATATATATATATATATATATATATATATATATATATATATATATATATATATATATATATATATATATATATATATATATATATATATATATATATCTATATATATATATATATATATATATATCTATATATCTATAAACATAAATCTTATATATAATCACGGGACGGGCCCACGGGCCAAAATGTTAGGCCCGGGCCCGGGCCCATGGGCCTAGCTATAAGCCCAAGCCCGGCCCATGGGCTTCTCTTGGCCGGGCCTGGGCCCGGTATATCGGGCCGGGCCCAGGTCGGGCCCGAGCCGAGTAGCCCAAATTGCCATCCCTATTCATGGCACACAAGGCCCAAACCAATTGAATATCCCAATTCCAAAAAAAGAAGCAGCAGCATCACAATTTATCTTCTTTCCATATGTCAGTTTTTCCCAAACTAGATACAGAGAAAAATTGGCCGGGTGTCGTACCTCCAAAATGCTATCACAAGTATCACTAAACCTCGTCGCCATCTGAACCACTTCAAGCGGGCTAGCCTCCACCTCCCATGAACGTTTCGAGTCCTTGCTGTCCAAATCGACCACAATAAGATCATTGCAAATCGCCTCTGGCCACTGTCAAGTCTCTTTTAGTCTTTTGTAGTTGCTCCACCCAACTTAGAATTTAGAATTCTGATAAGAATAGATATCCTAAACTGTACTATGTTTGCGATAATACGCGAATTAAGACCCCGAACTCCACAAAACCTGAAAAATGGGACTCATACGTGTTATCCCGGGCCCTAGGCATGTCCTATTATTTAGGTTAATAGTAATTAGGATGTCTATTATTTGATGATTATTAGTTAGGATATTTTCTTACGATAATTGTCTACTTACGGTGGAAGTATTATCATGTTGGTCTCTTTAGTTTAGTGTTGGCAGAAATCGCAAGTGTAGCAACAAGTAATATAATGATAAATCGAGTATCGTCTCCATAGGGACTGATTTGTTGACAAGTACCAACGTTTATTAAACTAAGATCTAAAATAGGTACAGAAATAATGCTTGAGAATTTATCTTAACTGAATGCTACTAATGACAACTACGCTTCTAATTAAATCAATGACAAACAATGTAGGTCATCCGACTTCACCATAGTAGATCACATCTATTCTTGTATCCTCCGGTTAATGATAATTTATCCGGTTGCAAACAAAAAAAGCTTCACTAGTTATTTACTAACCTCTCTCGAGAATTAACGAACCTATTTTATCATGCGGTTAACAACTCTCGAACCTCTAACTCAACATGAAAAAACGCATTAAACTCTAGGAATAAGCTTAAATATGATTGCATAAAACCTATGGATATCTCTACCTCACAACATTTTACATGGAATAAGTTCATGGGAACTCTAATTATCATCTCTTGAATCTCTAATCAGAGTCCTAAATCATGCGATAGTTGGCCAAACAATCACAAGCATTGAAAGCAGAATTTAAATCATAAGCAACCAAGAAAACTATGAATTAACTTCGAATACTTAAATAAAGATGATCAAACTAGTCTACACCGTCACCCTACAAAAGGCAATTAGTATCAACAAAGAGTTTGAGAACATAATCCACAATAGTTGAAAGTAAAAGGAACAGAAAACCAATTGATGTTCATTGATCTCTGAGTGCAGCAGACAGGAACCGAATAAAGTAGAGTACTGTTCTATTTTTTACGTCTCCTTCTCTCTATATGTCGATATGTTCTCTGTCTCCCTTCTAGTTTACATGAGAAGAATCAAGTTTTGCCTCCAAATAGCCTCAATCCCGTAGGGCTTCTTCTTGGGACAAAGATTTTTTATGAGCAATCACATAGAAGACTATCCTAGTATAGAGAAGCTATTTATCATACTCTTAAGTTCTTTTTAGAACCTCGGAAAAGAGTTAACCAACTATGTGTTTGGATTGTATAGGATGTTAGGTAAATCCTTTTAATTTTATTTTTGAAAATCTTACAAGACAAGGGAAACCTCCATGAGCAAAGTGATCAAGAAAGAAGACCAGATCAAGATGCTACAAGTCCACTAATCAAAGTATTGTACTACAGTAAGCAAAGTCTCAGATTTGGCTTAAAGAAATCATTTTCGGCAGCTTTCCGAATAAGAAAGATATTCTGAAGATTTTAGCGATGTATGAAGAAAATACATTTTTTTCGTACACAACTATCTGCGAGAAGTTGACTTAGATTTCTGAACGTCGATATCTGACTCATCATTTCACAAAAAGACCAAAAGAGACTTACTGAACAAGTATTGATCTATGAAGCTTACTAGTCGTTACTTATCTGAAAGGTTCTCTTACATCTTACATCCAGTACCCTCCTTAGATTCGTTTATTACAGATTAGTCCACGTAGACCAAACAATTACGAAGACCACCCTCACTAGATAGTTTTAATTACATCTGAGCCCGCGAATTTGACTTTTCGCGAACTAAACCAATAAAAGTACGATTTTACCCCTGACTCAAAATTGGATTATGACTTTGACCAAACATATTGAATTTTTATTTATTACACATTTGCCTCAAATATTGTCAATTCAACCAAATTGCTACACCTAACTTTTTTAAATTTCAAACTAATATAAAACTTTATTGCAAAATGAACCTAGTAAATTTAATATTACATATTAAATATAACATAAAATAAAGTATATATTAAAAATAAAAATAATTTTTTTTTAAAGAAATCAGAGCTCCGGTGACCGCAGTCACCGGAGCTCCGACCGACAAGTTGTGAAGTCCCAAATTTGGAGCTTCATAGTCCTGTCCCGCTTTGGGATTGTGAAGCTCCGATTTGGAGCTTCACAGTTGGGGCTGTGAAGCTCCGATTCGAGCTTTACTATGTGAAGCTTGATCAGAGCTTCACTACAGTAGTGAAACTCGATCGGAGCTCCGGTACCTGCAGACAGAATTCCGGTACCGGAAAATTGTAGAACATGATAAAAACAAAAAAAAAAAAAAAGAAAAAGAAAAGGAAAAGGAAGATAGAAAAGAAGAAAAAGAAAAAAAGCAAGAAGATAGAAAACAAAGAAAAAGAAAATTCTGAAAATTATAAGGCCATGTTTGGCTGAACAAAATTGAATAGTAAATTTTAAGTCGGTCAACGTTTTTTTGGATTTTTAGACTTAAATGTAATTGTTTCATCCACTGGGCAAATATGCAAAGTGACGATCTAGCAGAGATGGTGAATGTAATAATCTGTATCTGAAAATATAAAACGTGGAGTAGTCACCTTAATAGTACGATGCATTTAATGCACCTGAGCTTATGGACTTGTTGTTTCACAAGCAAATAAGAATGGATCAAGAAACTCTTACATCGCTGAAAGTGACATGACAGAGATTTGAATTTGAAATCAAATGGATTTAAAATTTGGAGGAGTCTGTGGTTTTCTGAGTAGCATGCTCACATTTTGTTCTCCTGGTAGATTGCATTCTACCTCCTCCAGGAGTGGGACCATTCTCACCATCATCCTCATCAAATGGTTTATCTTTCTTTGAAAAATGATCTTTTTGAGGAGCATCCTTGTCCGCTTGATCCTTTTTTGCTTTTTCTTCAATATCAAAAGGATTTTCCAGTGGCACAGTCGAAACTTCTTCTTCATCAGTGATCATAAGAAGATTGATTCTTTGTAGTGGATCCATGGTATGGTCTATCAGATCCATCATACCATCCACATTTTGTAGAGAAAATTCAGATAGCAAAAATGGTTTGAGAACCATTGTTCTGAATTATGGATTCGTCAATCTGCTAAATGGACATGTAGAGGCATTAATCCATAGATGAAGTTTTCTAAAGTAATGAACTCTGTCTTTCATGTGGCCAAAATGTTTTGCATGTCTTCAAGACCAGATTTTCTGAATCCTTGCCAAAGTTCGAAGGCTTGCAGGATTCTAGGCATAATAATCTGTTGATACTTGATAAACAGCTGGTTTCTCAACTCTTTGTTTTGTAGTGCTTGACTGCTTGTTCAACAGCAGTAAGAGGAGCATTATTCATTACTTGTTCAGTAGGAATTGAGGATTGATCAACAACTTCACTTCAGATGGTGCTGGTGCATTAATAGCTTGTGATAAAAGTGAGAAGTTTTAGAAACCTGAAGTTCAGAAGATTTTGAATTATGTTGAGATAACCTTAAGTCATATACCTGTGCATTCACATCAGGCTCAACATTATCAATGTGTTGTAAAACCTTTATGGTTTCCAGAGTTGCTTAAGTGGTTGTGACCACTTCTTTCTCTTTATCAACCTGAAACAACAAGAGCATCTAAGAGACTGAATTTTCAAAATCTGTTTCATCATAAAGTGGAGCTTTTTGTACCTTATAAGTTGAAGTACTATCTGACACTCCTTTCTGACTAGTTCAGATGTCCTTTTCTGGGACAGTTTCTCTTGGAGTCTATAAAATTATTGAATTTGATATAATAAAAAGAGTATCATGCTTTAAATTACTTGGTACTTGACGACGTGAAAACATAGGGTGGAGGGATACAGTGGCGGCCCGAAGCCTGTGCAGTCAGCCCAACTGCACAGGGCCACATTTTGGTTGGGGCCTCAAGGCCCAATTTACCCAACCCATTACTAGGCTTTTCTAAAATAAAATATAAAAAAAAATTTAATTATTTCAGCTGCAATTTGTTCAGAAAAGAGACCGACTCTTCTCCTTCCTCAGAAGAAAATAGATGTACGTAATTCCTTTGTCTTCTCAACCTCCGTTTAACTTTCCATCAATTTATCTATTTCCTAGGTTTGAGTTTTAAACTTCTAAAGTAAATATACAAGATGTATTGCAATTTACTTTACCTAATTTCAATCATCTTCTATTATTTATGTTTAATGGATGATTTTGCCTAGAAGAGTTGCAATTAAGTGATTTTTTTACAGCAGAGTTCGTGGGTTATACTACTGTTGAGCGGCTTGAGCCTACTTAGTAGGGTTGTTTTTCAGCAGTTTGATTTTATCATAGTAATGAGTTTTTCTTTTTTCTTGTGTCATTAGTTTTAGTGTTATTGTTCTAGTTTGCAGTTTACAAAAGAGTTTTGTTATGTAATCCTTTTGGTTGAAGCCTGAAAGGTTTACTTTTGCTGAGTAATATGTCAAGATTTTTTTCTTGCTAAAAGTATTCTGGACTAATGTTCTCCTTAAACAAAAAATTGTTTCTTAATATTTGTACTTGGGCCTCATCTAAAGTTTGCACGGGGCCACATAAACTCCAAGCCGCCCCTGGAGGGATATGGTTAAAATATATAATCTCTATGTACCGGTGACAATACATTAAATTACTTGCCATTTACTTCCCTTGGAAGCATGGGTCAAGGAGTGTTGGTTGTCGTACGGGCATGGAATTAATCATATCTTCAATTACTTACCACTTGCTATTATGTTGTTATAGGGTGGAGTAACTTGACTAATAAAGTGTAGTAGTGTTTTTGGGTCCAGAGATTTTGCCATGTGTTCCCTTTCGTAACATTGCACTGGTGATCTCTTGGTTGGCCTTGAAGGTAGGCCATCTTTTACTTAGGGTGTGGAGGCGCCATTGGAGTAAAGGTGTAACTGAGTCTCTGTTGAAGTGGTGTGGTGAATGTTAGGATCATTTTCATGTTAGTGTGGTTTTGACCTTTTTTACTACTTCCTACTTTGTACGGTTAGATGCTTTGGTTTAGGAAGACTGGAAAAGACTCTACTATAATCCTCCGGAGAAATGGTTTAGTAAGTTCATTTTCTTGTAAATTTTTCGGGCTCTACTTATACTCTTAGTTAAGAATAATTTTTTTAATCATTTATAAAGGAAAAAAAGAGCAAATTAAATGGGATCAAATCCATCCAAGTAGTATACACTAAAAGTGCTAATGAAAGAAAAAACATAACAATTCGCATTATCAAATTTGTTTCAGCTGTGAGATTTAGGCAGCAGTACGTTTCTTACGCAAAATTGAACAAAAGATAGTACTGTAGCAAATCCCAAGAAACTTTTCTTCATAATTTGTGGTCCACAGATTATATGAACTCAACAAATTAAATACAAATTTTGAACAAAGCTTCGAACCAATCCACATGATTAGCTTGTTCAGAATTTAAAAGTTTTTCCAAATGCTCAAACTAGACCTAAACATGATATTGTCCCCAAATTAAAAAGTAAAAGAAAAATCCTAACATGATTCAGTAGGCCAGGGCACACCGGTTTTCTTTGGGTACCATTCTGTTGTACACCATAAAGCAAACCGTTAGACATTAATGTTAAACCCAAAGAGCCTAATGCGCTTAGTATCAGGAGCAAAACCTGATGCGCTTGGTTCCACATTCCTATCGAACGTGACAGCCTGCTTTGGAGCCACATCGATCATAATAAACGACTGGCCAAAGTGTTCTACACTCTGGCCTTCGCACAGATAGAAGGCGACAGTATCAGCAGCCGTTAATCCCTTCTCTTTAACGAACTTGTTCCAGCCCCGAGTGAATACAAAGCTTTGGCTACTCTTCCAGTAGCAGTACCTAAACTTCCAAAGCTTCATGTTCTTGTCAAAGAACTCCAATTGGACATCATCGGCTCTTCCAGGGTCTTCCAGGCTCTCATCTTCTGGCAACTCAGGTACATTTGGAAAGTGCTTGACCGCAAACCTCTTTGGAATAACCAACCTGTTCAGCTTTCCAACGTCACTTGGTGTCAGCTCTTTCTCAAACAATAGGCTACTTTTGAAGCCAAATTGACCATAGGAATGAACCACACCTGGATCCGTTTCATTCTGTTGGCTTTTGAGATAATCGGCAAATTTGGAAGGATACGAACCATCCCGTATCATGTTCAAAACCACATCAGAGGGGAGCAGGTTTTGGAATTGAGATTCCTGTGAATTTGCACTAGTCCTTGGGAAGTTTCTGTGTGAATCTTCCTTCCCAAGCTTCATAGCAGCACTATCATAAGCCATAGCCGCTTCAACATCAGACTTGAACGTTCCAAGCCAAACACGCTGATGATCTGCGTAGATTTGCGCACCCCAATGACCATTGCTCTGCAACACAACACCTTTGTACTTCTCGACCCTAATACGCTTGCTTCCTGCTGTGTGTATGCTACCGTTTGAGTCTGAAGATTCCACATTGCCAATGGTCAATTTTTCTTGTGCAATCATGCTCAACATCTCTTCTTGCATAAGATCTATATAATTGAATTTAAA
Source organism: Plantago ovata (assembly GCA_028274465.1). NCBI lineage: Eukaryota > Viridiplantae > Streptophyta > Magnoliopsida > Lamiales > Plantaginaceae > Plantago > Plantago ovata. Next base: position 6,145,034 of record CM051458.1, read on the forward strand.
CACATGTTTAGTACAATTCATAAGAATAGTGATGAATCAAGTATTTAACATCCAATCTTGAGCAAAAAAACAAAAAAAAAAAAAGAAAAGCATAGTGCAAATAGGGGCGAAGCCAACATGTGTTGAGCGGGGGCAATTGCCCCTCTAAAATTTTTATTTTATTTACTAGGTATATAGGTATATGGTATGTTATATGTTTGCTCCCGATAAAAGAATATTTTGTCCTCTCTAAATTTTAGAAATGTTCAATTTAAGTCATTAAATCTTAAAATACTCTAAAAAATAATTAAAAAAAATAATTATTTTGGTAATTTGAGTACAATTTTTTTTATTATTTTATCTATACTTTTCTAAAACTGTTTATTTTCTATTATTTTATCTCTACTTTTCTAAAACTGTTTATTTTATCACAAAACCGTATAGTCATCAATATCAATCGCACTAAAAAGAACAGTCTTCACTCAGTATTACTATAAATAAAATAAATTCTCAATTTTCTTGTAAATTTATACCATTATAAAGTATCCCCCTCTCAACCAAAATCTTCCTAAAATTTATGTAATAAGTCCTTAATTAGAATAACTTCTTATTTAGTGTTAAACTGATTTTTTTTTCTCAACTATATAAGCAATCAAGTGAGTCACTTAGGCATCAATCCCAAACCAGTTTTAAGGTTTGTTAGGTGCAAACCTTAAAACTTGTTTGTAAGAGACTTACTAATTACTAAGAACATACTTCGTCCTGAAATATGTTTGTTTTTTATTTTTATTTTTTTACCTTTAAGTTTTAAATCTTATATTTTTTTCCATTTAATTAATGGTTTGAGAAAATTTTTTCCCCTCCAACTAAATTTGTTGGCTTCGCTAAATTTTGAAAAAGGTGTTAGGTGAGCTTATGCACTGAATCACTAAATCAACAATAATTTTCAACAAAATATCAACATAACTCGGAATTAGCTAGGGATCAAATCTTAAGTGAAATTCGTGCCATAATCGTGCAAAACCATCAACGCATTCACATTAATATATATCTCGAATGAAAATGGATCATAACTATAAACTCTTGATTGAAAACTTGCATAATATATGCAGAGAGAATGAAAAAAAAAAATCATCGCATACAACTTCAGCAGAATCACAAGTGAATTATCAACAAAACGTTAGCATTAACATTTAAATCCTTTGAAACAAGGAACGTGCGGAGAAGATTATTGATGAAAACAACTTGTTAACAACGATTGAAAAAACTTTAGATCGAGAACGAACAACAACATGAACATGAGAGCTTCATACCAGGCAATGATCGATGATGGCTACAGCAGGAACAACTATCCGAACAGATACAAATATCATGTGTGATATATATAGTATCATGTAAACCAATACAAAACCACTTGGAGATTTCTATCTGTAAAAATAGCAAAAGAGATTTATATCTCTTTGCCTATTAATAATTATGGAACCAAATCTTCAACCTGAGGCTTTGTTATTGTAATGGAAATGGTTATTTTCCATTACAGATGAGATTTAGTTTAAATAACTAAAGCCATAAGTTGGCAAAGTTAAATTATAAACCATAAACCTCTATTGTTTCCCTTAAATAGGAAAAATATCTTAACTGTATGAATCCTATTTTTGCATTGCGTAAATCCTATTGCACCTTTCGGTCTTGTTAATTTCATGTAATATCTCCGATATTTTAGGTTGTCCATTTAAAATCAAAAAAGTTCTTGGTTCACATTAAATTGTAATGAAAATATATACCATGCGATGTTATTGCCCCATGATTTTTCATTTTCTTACTACAACACTTGGAAATAACTAATAAGTAATATATTAATTATTTATGTGTATTGTACAATTTACCTTTAATTTGACTATGTTTTGACTCATTGGAAGCTAAAATTAACATTTTCATGTGAGTTGCACAATCGGCAATTGCGATGGAGTGCCCGGTCTGTTTTATGCGAACTAAGTAATCCAGGGTTCTCTGGTTCGCGGTCCGAATCACACCCTCCCGAACATTGTAGTGGCTTGCTAGTTCGCGTGTATATTTAATCTCCGTTTTGTGCGAATCAAATGAATGAAGAAATAAATGGATCGAACTATATTCTTCCATACTCCAATTCTTTCAATGTTGCAGTGCGAGCGTTTATATTCAACAAATCGTTGTGTGCGTGTTGTATTTTTGTCACTGGGCGAATGAAATTAAAAATAGTAGCGAATCACGGTCCAAACTGATATCGGTATAAATGGCACACCTGACGAACCGTCTCATCCGGGCTCGAACACAAGCATAATGTCGGACTAAGTGCATGCCCAACGAACCTCACCCCCTCGATTGCCGTGACTCCCAAAAGAGTAAAGAGACTCGAAATGCTACTCTCCTACCAAACCTAATGGCACCAAACGAACCTATGGGAGTCGAACAACGCTAAGTATACCTCATCATCCATCCCGGGAGCATGTATAAACCAGCAGGGGACCCATCCCGTATCCTATAAATATATCCTCATTTATTACACTTATACACACTATTCCCTCCTCATGTTCCCTTACCCTATCGAAATCTCTGTGTAACATTGAATTGCCGGACGGTCTAACTACGGTAGGCCGTTCCTAGATCCCCTCCCCTTCACTCTTCCCGTGTTTTGCAGGTACACATCCTGTTCATACTCAAACTACTCCACCAACTAGCTTCCGTGGATCGAGAGATGATGCCATAGTCCATTAAACCGGATTTACCCTCATCACAAACATTAATGAATTACATTTTAAAAATTAACGAATCACATTGAAAACAGTAGAAAATTATAACATGAGATGAGAATCGCGTGCTCGTTCCGAGCGCTCCACGAATTTGCACGAACCGAATTAGTCCTCTCTTTTTGATGAACTTGTTCCAACCTCGAGTGAATATAAAGCTTTAACTACTCTTCCAGTAGCAGTACCTAATTAACTTCCATAGCTTCATGTTCTTGTCAAAGAACTCCAACTAGACGTCATCAGCTCTTCTAGAGTCCTACACGTTGTCATTCTGGCAACCTAAGAAGCACTCATACGAATATGAAAACGAATACAAATACGTTACGAATACAAAAAACGATAAAGTTCTAAATATTAAAATACGAATACGTTAAAAATACGTTTATGTTATATATATTTTTATATATATTTATTTTATAAAAGTGTTAAACACCAAAATTCTTATATGTTTAAATAGTTTAGTGGTTAAAATACCTTATTTTAATTTATTAAGCCAATATGACTATATCAAAATAGGCAAACTCAATAAAATTAAGTAGTACAATAATTGATATACAATGGAGGTGGGTTTTGTCTCCTTTCAATTTTGTTAAATCCTAATCTACTGATTACACAGAGGAAATACATTAATGATAAAAAAATGGATATGATAACATACGTGCGTGAAACGTTTGTATGCGTATGCGAGCGGCATAAGTTTTTTCATGAAATACTCGACCATATTATTGAGCGGGTGCTTCTTAGCTGGCAACCCAGGCACATTTGGAAAGTGCTTGACCGCCACTACAAAAACCTGCATGTGACGAAATAATTGTGAGAAAACGTCATTTCGTCACATAAATGAGATACGATGACAAAATTTTGTTTCGTCACTATATCCATGCTACTGTGACGAATTACGCGTTTGTCACTAGTGCTTCAGTTTTTGTGAGAAAACTAGGTTTTCATCACATTAAATGTCATTTTTTGTGAGGAACAAAATTCCTCACTATTTCCTCCGACCTGTCTAATAGGGAAAAAATAAAATTATAAAGTCTAATGTTTCGTAGCTTGCGATTAATCCTTTCGTTTTTTTTTTCTTTATGGTTGTTTTTGGAATATTGTTTTTAGGATGTTTGTATAATGTGTTATGTGCTTGTCTCTTTTCCTTTTTTTTTTTTTTTTTATACCGGATCGAGCACGGTCGGACCCTTTTTAGGGGGCTCTCCCAGCGGTATTTTTTACATTCACAATACTCGAACCCGATATCTTACTTAAGTGAACCAATACCCTAGCCACTTGAGCCAACAACCGTTGGTTAAGTGTTTGGTTTACCTATAGAAAGATGAGAGATAAAAATTTGCTATAAGACAAACATAAATAAACTATTAAAACGGTGCAAAAAAGGAATAACTAAAAAATTAAGAAATAAAGATAGACCCGAGTGAATATAAAGCTTTAACTACTGTTCCACTAGCACTAGGTACCTACAATTCCATAGCTTCATGCTCTTGTCAAAGAACTCCAACTGGATATCATTAGCTCTTCTAGAGTCCTACAGGCTGTCAACCCAGGCACACTTGGGAAGTGCTTGACCGCAAACCTCTTTGGAATAACCAACCTGTTCAACTTTCCGACGTCATTTGGCGTCAGCTCTTTCTCAAACAATAGTCTACTTTTGAAGCCAAATTTACCGGAAGGGTAAACAACACACATGGATCTTGTTCGCGCCCACTCGAACATTACATTGTAGGGGCGCTCTAGTTGGTGTGTATATATTTTGATCTCCATTTTGAGAGAATTGAATTTATGTAGAAAAAAATGGATCAAACTCTATTCTCTATCAATCTGATTCGCAAAAAGTCGCGTTTTGAGTTTCTATATTTATCGAATCGGTATGTGGGCGGGTCATATTTTCTTCATGAACGAATCAAGTTTCAAATAGTAGCGAATCACGTTCAATAATTAAGAAATCATGCTCTAATAATTAACAAATCACATTTGAAATAGTAGCAAATTGTTTCTTAAAAAAAAAAAAAAATTGGAAACTCCATATGAGAGAATCGCGTGCGTGTTCCGCGAATTAGCCAACCAAGCTTAAACCTTATACTTCTATCGTAAATTACACTCAAACGTTGACAAAAATTCACCAATATACCCTAAATGAAAGAACTTGACCTAGGCTTTTGAATTAGCTTATGAAGTACAACTCTCAATTAAGTTAATTTGCTTCACTTCGTGAGAATCGCGTGCTCGTTCCGAGCGCTCTGCGAATTTGCACGAACCTTCGCACAAGTAGAAAGCGATAGTATCACTAATTATTCCCTTCTTTTTGATGAACTTGTTCCAACCCCGATCAGTGAATATAAAGCTTTAACTACTCTTCCAGTAGCAGTACCTAAACTTCCATAGCTTCATGTTCTTGTCAAAGAACTCCAACTGGATGTCATGAGCTCTTCTAGAGTCCTACAGGCTGTCATTCATTCTAGCAAGCCAGGCACATTTGGGAAGTGCTTGACCGTAAACCTCTTTGGAATAACCATCCTGTTCAGCTTTCCAACGTCACTTGGCGTCGGCTCTTTCTCAAACAATAGGATACTTTTGAAGCCAAATTCACCGGAGGAGTAAACAACACATGGATCCAGATCGTGCCCACTCGAACATTACATTGTAGGGGAAAACTAGTTGGTGTGTATATATTTTGATCTCCATTTTGAGATAATTGAATTAATGTAGAAATAAATGGAGCAAACTCTATTCTATATCAATCTGATTCGCAGAAAGTCGCGTTTTGAGTTTCTATATTTATCGAATCGGTATGTGGGCGTGTTATATTTTCGTCATTAATGAATCAAGTTTCAAATAGTAGTGAATCACGTTCAATAATCAATAAATCATGTTCCAGCAGTTAACGAATCACATTTGAAATACTAGCAAATCGTTTTCTAAAAAAAAAAAATTGAAACTCCATATAAGAGAATCGCCCGCGTGTTCCTTGCGTTCCATGAATTAGCCAACCTAACTTAAACCTTATACTTCTATCTTAAATTACACTCAAACGTTGACAAATTAAAGTTCACCAAGATACCCTAAATGAAAGAACTTGACCTAGGCTTTTGAATTATCTTGTGAAGTACAACACTCAATTAAGTTAATTTGCTTCATTTTGTGAGAATCACGTGCTCGTTCCGAGCGCTCCACGAATTTGCACGAACCTTCGCACATATAGAAAGCGATAGTATCACTAATTAGGTCATTTTGATGAACTTGTTGCAACCCCGAGTGAATATAAAGCTTTAACTACTCTTCCAGTAGCAGTACCTAAACTTCCATAGCTTCATTTTCCTGTCAACGAACTCCAACAGGATGTCATCAGCTCTTCTAGAGTCCTACAGGCTGTCATTCATTCTAGCAACCCAGACACATTTGGGAAGTGCTTGACCGTAAACCTCATTGGAATAACCAACCTGTTCAGCTTTCCAACGACACTTGGCGTCAGCTCTTTCTCAAACAATAGGATACTTTTGAAGCCAAATTCACCGGAGGAGTAAACAACAAATGGATCCTGATCGTACCCACTCGAACATTACATTGTAGGGGCACTCTAGTTGGTGTGTATATATTTTGATCTCCATTTTGAGAGAATTGAATTTATGTAGAAATAAATTGAGCAAACTCTATTCTCTATCAATGTGATTTGCAGAAAGTCGCATTTTGAGTTTCTATATTTATCGAATCGGTATGTGGGCGGGTTATATTTTCGTCATTAACGAATCAAGTTTCAAATAGTAGTGAATCGCGTTCAATAATCAAGAAATCATGTTCTAGTAATTAACGAATCACATTTGAAATAGTAGCAAATCGTTTCCTAAAAAAAAAAACATTGACACTCCATATAAGAGAATCGCCCGCGTGTTCCATGCGTTCCATGAATTAGCCAACCTAGCTTAAACCTTATACTTCTATCTTAAATTACATTCAAACATTGACAAATTAAACTTCACCAATATACCCTAAATGAAAGAACTTGACCTAGGCTTTTGAATTATCTTGTGAAGTACAACACTCAATTAAGTTAATTTGCTTCATTTCGTGAGAATCGCGTGTTCGTTCCGACCGCTCCACGAATTTGCACGAACCTTCGCACAAATAGAAAGCGATAGTATCACTAATTAGTCCCTTCTTTTTGATGAACTTGTTCCAACCCCGAGTGAATATAAAGCTTTAACTACTCTTCGAGTAGCAGTACCTAAACTTCCATAGCTTCATGTTCTTGTCAAAGAACTCCAACTGGATGTCATGAGCTCTTCTAGAGTCCTACAGGCTGTCATTTTGGCAACCCTGGCACATTTGGGAAGTGCTTGACCGCAAACCTCTTTGGAATAACCAACATGTTCAGCTTTCCAACGTCACTTGGCGTCAGCACTTTCTCAAACAATAGGCTACTTTTGAAGCCAAATTCACCGGAGGAGTAAACAACACATGGGATCCAGATCGTGCCCACTCAATCATCACATTGTTGTAGGGTCTCTCTAGTTGGTGTGTATATATTTTGATCTCCATTTTGAGAGAATTTAATTAATGTAGAAATAAATGGATCAAACTCTATTCTCCATCAATCTGATTCGCAGAAAGTCACGTTTTGAGTTTCTATATTTATGGAATCGGTATGTGGGCAGGTTGTATTTTCGACATTAACGTATCAACTTTCAAATAGTAGCGAATCACGTTCAATAATTAAGAAATCAAGTTCTAATAATTAACAAATCAAATTTGAAATAGTAGCAAATCGTTTCTTAAAAAAAATAAAATTGAACCTCCATATGAGAGAACCGCGTGCGTGTTCCGTGCGTTCCGCGAATTAGCCAACCTAGCTTAAAAATTATTCTTCTATTTGAAATTACACTCAAACGTTGACAAAACTTCACCAATATACCCTAAATGAAAGAACTTGACCTAGGCTTTTGAATTATCTTGTGAAGTACAACTCTCAATTAAGTTAATTTGCTTCACTTCGTGAGAATCGTATGCTCGTTCCGAGCGCGCCACAAATTTGCACGAACCTTCGCACAGATAGAAAGCGATAGTATCACTAATTAGTCCCTTCTTTTTGATGAACTTGTTCCAACCCCGAGTGAATATAAAGCTTTAACTACTCTTCTAGTAGCAGTACCTAAACTTCCCTAGCTTCATGTTCCTGTCAACGAACTCCAACAGGATGTCATCAGCTCTTCTAGAGTCCTACAGGCTGTCATTCATTCTAGCAACCCAGACACATTTGGGAAGTGCTTGATCGTAAACCTCATTGGAATAACCAACCTGTTCAGCTTTCGAACGACACTTAGCGTCAGCTCTTTCTCAAACAATAGGATACTTTTGAAGCCAAATTCACCGGAGGAGTAAACAACACATGGATCCTGATCGTACCCACTCGAACATTACATTGTAGGGGCACTCTAGTTGGTGTGTATATATTTTAATCTCCATTTTGAGAGAATTGAATTTATGTAGATATAAATGGAGCAAACTCTATTCTCTATCAACCTGATTCGCAGAAAGTCGCGTTTTGAGTTTCTATATTTATCGAATCGGTATGTGGGCGGGTTATATTTTCGTCATTAACGAATCAAGTTTCAAATAGTAGTGAATCACGTTCAATAATCAAGAAATCATGTTCTAGTAATTAACGAATCACATTTGAAATAGTAGCAAATCGTTTCCTAAAAAAAATAATTGAAACTCCGTATGAGAGAATCGCGTGCGTGTTCTGTGCATTCCGCGGATTAGCCAACCTAGCTTAAACCTTATACTTCTATCTTAAATTACATTCAAACATTGACAAATTAAACTTCACCAATATACCCTAAATGAAAGAACTTGACCTAGGCTTTTGAATTATCTTGTGAAGTACAACACTCAATTAAGTTAATTTGCTTCATTTCGTGAGAATCGCGTGTTCGTTCCGACCGCTCCACGAATTCGCACGAACCTTCGCACAAATAGAAAGCGATAGTATCACTAATTAATTAGTCCCTTCTTTTTGATGAACTTGTTCCAATCCCGAGTGAATATAAAGCTTTAACTACTCTTCTATTAGCAGTACCTAAACTTCCATAGCTTCATGTTCTTGTCAAAGAACTCCAAATGTATGTCATGAGCTCTTCTAGAGTCCTACAGGCTGTCATTTTGGCAACCCAGGCACATTTGGGAAGTGCTTGACCGCAAACCTCTTTGGAATAACCAACATGTTCAGCTTTCCAACGTCACTTGGCGTCAGCACTTTCTCAAACAATAGGCTACTTTTGAAGCCAAATTCACCGGAGGATTAAACAACACATGGATCCAGATCGTGCCCACTCGATCATTACATTGTAGGGGCGCTCTAGTTGGTGTGTAAATATTTTGATCTCCATTTTGAGAGAATTTAATTAATGTAGAAATAAATGGATCAAACTCTATTCCACATCAATCTGATTCGCAGAAAGTCGCGTTTTGAGTTTCTATATTTATCGAATCGTTATGTGGGCAGGTTGTATTTTCGACATTAACGAATCAACTTTCAAATAGTAGCGAATCACGTTCAATAATTAAGAAATCAAGTTCAAATAATTAACGAATCAAATTTGAAATAGTAGCAAATCGTTTCTTAAAAAAAAAAAAAGAAAAATTGAAACTCCATATGAGAGAATCGCGTGCGTGTTCTGTGCGTTCCACGAATTAGCCAACCTAGCTTAAAAATTATTCTTCTATTTTAAATTACACTCAAACGTTGACAAAACTTCACCAATATACCCTAAATGAAAAACTTGACCTAGGCTTTTGAATTATCTTGTGAAGTACAAATCTCAATTAAGTTAATATGCTTCACTTCCTGAGAATCGCGTGCTCGTTCCGAGCGCTCCACGAATTTGCACGAACCTTCGCACAGATAGAAAGCGATAGTATCACTAATTAGTCCCTTCTTTTTGTTGAACTTGTTCCAACCCCGAGTGAATATAAAGCTTTAACTACTCTTTCAGTAGCAGTACCTAAACTTCCATAGCTTCATGTTCCTGTCAAAGAACTCCAACAGGATGTCATCAGCTCTTCTAGAGTCCTACAGGCTGTCATTCATTCTAGCAAACCAGGCACATTTGGGAAGTGCTTGACTATAAACCTCTTTGGAATAACCAACCTGTTCAGCTTTCCAACGTCACTTGGCGTCAGCTCTTTCTCAAACAATAGGATACTTTTGAAGCCAAATTCACCGGAGGAGTAAACAACACATGGATCCTGATCGTACCCACTCGAACATTACATTGTAGGGGCACTCTAGTTGGTGTGTATATATTTTGATCTCCATTTTGAGAGAATTGAATTAATGTAGAAATAAATGGAGCAAACTCTATTCTCTATCAATCTGATTCGCAGAAAGTCGCGTTTTGAGTTTCTATATTTATCGAATCGGTATGTGGGCGTGTTATATTTTCGTCATTAACGAATCAAGTTTCAAATAGTAGTGAATCGCGTTCAATAATCAAGAAATCATGTTCTAGTAATTAACGAATCACATTTGAAATAGTAGCAAATCGTTTCCTAAAAAAAAAAAATTGAAACTCCGTAAGAGAGAATCGCGTGCGTGTTCCGTGCATTCCGCGGATTAGCCAACCTAGCTTAAACCTTATACTTCTATCTTAAATTACATTCAAACATTGACAAATTAAACTTCACCAATATACCCTAAATGAAAGAACTTGACCTAGGCTTTTGAATTATCTTGTGAAGTACAACACTCAATTAAGTTAATTTGCTTCATTTCGTGAGAATCGCGTGCTCGTTCCGACCGCTCCAGGAATTTGCACGAACCTTCGCACAGATAGAAAGCGATAGTATCACTAATTAGTTCCTTCTTTTTGATGAACTTGTTCCAACCCCGAGTGAAGATAAAGCTGTAACTACTCTTCAAGTAGCAGTACCTAAACTTCCATAGCTTCATGTTCTTGGCAAAGAACTCCAACTTGATGTCATGAGCTCTTCTAGAGTCCTACAGGCTATCATTCTGGGAAGTGCTTGACCGCAAACCTCTTTGGAATCACCAACATTTTCAGCTTTCCAACGTCACTTGGCATCAGCACTTTCTCAAACCATAGGCTACTTTTGAAGCCAAATTCACCGGAGGAGTAAACAACGCATGGATCCAGATCGTGCCCACTTGAACATTACATTGTAGGGGCGCTCTAGTTGGTGTGTATATATTTTGATCTCCATTTTGAGAGAATTTAATTAATGTAGAAATAAATGGAACAAACTCTATTCTCCATCAATTTGATTCGCAGAAAGTCGCGTTTCGAGTTTCTATATTTATCGAATCGGTATGTGGGCAGGTTGTATTTTCGTCATTAACGAATCAAGTTTCAAATAGTAGTGAATCACGTTCAATAATTAAGAAATCAAGTTCTAATAATTAACGAATCACATTTGAAATAGTAGCAAATCGTTTTTTAAAAATAAAAAAAAAATTGAAACTCCATATGAGAGAATCGCGTGCGTGTTCCGTGCGTTCCGCGAATTAGCCAACCTAGCTTAAAAATTATACTTCTATCTTAAATTACACTCAAACGTTGACACAACTTCACCAATATACCCTAAATGAAAAACTTGACCTAGGCTTTTGAATTATCTTGTGAAGTACAACTCTCAATTAAGTTAATTCGCTTCACTTCGTGAGAATCGCGTGCTTGTTCCGAGCGCTCCAAAAATTTGCACGAACCTTCGCACAGATAGAAAGCGATAGTATCACTAATTAGTCCCTTCTTTTTGTTGAACTTGTTCCAACCCCGAGTGAATATAAAGCTTTAACTACTCTTTAAGTAGCAGTACCTAAACTTCCATAGCTTCATGTTCCTGTCAAAGAACTCCAACAGGAAGTCATCAGCTCTTCTAGAGTCCTACAGGTTGTCATTCATTCTAGCAACCCAGGCACATTTGGGAATTGTTTGACTGTAAACCTCTTTGGAATAACCAACCTGTTCAACTTTCCAACGTCACTTGGCGTCAGCTCTTTCTCAAACAATTGGATACTTTTGAAGCCAGATTCACCGGAGGAGTAAACAACACATTGATGAACGCGCTGGTGTCGTGTTCCAACGCGAACGGATCAAATTAATTTGTAATTAGCCAAAGGCAATCCACAACTACAACGAAAACCGTAGTGTAGCAGTAGAATGACTCGAGTGTCGTTCTCTCAGGACTATAACTAGCTTTATCTATTTAACAAGAGAATATAAAACAACAGACAGATAGCAATAGGGGGTTTCTAGCAGATAATGGAGATTGGTGATAGTATGGTCCTTCTTAACATAACGGGTCGATAATCATGCATAAATTCCTCGGTATTGCATAGAGATCTTTGAATCAATCTAGTGTCCTGTTGCAAATATTAAGCACTACGAAGATAATTGGTCTGACAAGTCAATCACGATTGTTCTAATGTGTTCCGTAATTATTCAACACTACGAAGATAATTGGTCTGATGGTCGACAAGTGTCCAATTGTGCATAATAATTAATACAACATACGAGAATTTTGGTTACAACTGATCAACGAAATAAAGCAATGACACGGAGTATAATGCGCGATATAGCCATTAGCATGATTATCTTCCCTTCGCTAAGAATTCACATACTACCACCAACGATAAGTTTAGCTACTCATAATAGGCATGCAATCAACAAAAATCATAGAAGAAAAAACATATTGAAAGATAAATAAAATAAGTAGATTAAATTGTAAGATACAAGTTACCGAAGGTTGTCAATCTCCGAAGAATTGCGATCCTACGAGCTCCAATCCGCTATGAAAAAGTATCCCCTAAGCTACGGAACTCCCAGGACAGGCCCCGGGAAGTTCCTACCTAAAACTATAGAGAGAGGTGAGAGAGTAGTTCTGGAAAGATATGATTTTCGGAGAAAAACTGAGCACTATATATAGGCCCCGAAAAACTACAGGGCGGTTTGCCCCATGGTGCGGCGGTTCGCCCCAGAGTATTTCTCGCGGAATTCCGCGTTTTCGACGCGTTTTTGGATTTCTTCACCTTTTCGGGGCGGTTTGCCCCATGGTTCGACCTCTAGACTTCAAATCCTATCCGGAAACCTTCAGATACTCCAAATAGGCTTCTGGAACACCAATTCCTTGTCAACTTCAATATAATTGCCCGGAAATCCTCGAATTTCAACCAAAACCCGTAAAATAAAATCTAAAGGGAAACGTGACACTATTCTAATAAATGTACTAAAATATAGCTAAATTAACATAGAGGATAGCTAAAATAGGTGAAAAAGACTCGAATGAAAGTGTAAAATACACATTCATCACACATGGATCCAGATCGTGCCCAGTCGAACATTACATTGTAGGGGCACTCTAGTTGGTGTGTATATATTTTGATCTCCATTTTGAGAGAATTGAATTAATGTAGAAATAAATGGAGCAAACTATATTCTCTATCAATCTGATTCGCAGAAAGTCGCGTTTTGAGTTTCTATATTTATCGAATCGGTATGTGTGTGGGTTATATTTTCGTCATTAACGAATCAAGTATCAAATAGTAGTGAATCACGTTCAATAATCAAGAAATCATGTTCTAGTAATTAACGAATCACATTTGAAATAGTAGCAAACCGTTTCCTAAAAAAAAAAATTTGAAACTCCGTATGAGGGAATCGCGTGCGTGTTCCGTGCATTCCGCGGATTAGCCAACCTAGCTTAAACCTTATACTTCTATCTTAAATTACATTCAAACATTGACAAATTAAACTTCACCAATATACCCTAAATGAAAGAATTTGACCTAGGCTTTTGAATTATCTTGTGAAGTACAACACTCAATTAAGTTAATTTGCTTCATTTCGTGAGAATCGCGTGCTCGTTCCGACCGCTCCACGAATTTACACGAACCTGTTCAGCTTTCCAACGTCACATGGGGTCAACTCTTTCTCAAACAATAGGCTACTTTTGAAGCCAAATTCACCGGAGGAGTAAACAACACATGGATACAGATCGTGCCCACTCGAACATTACATTGTAGGGGCGCTCTAGTTGGTGTGTGTATATTTTGATCTCCATTTTGAGAGAATTGAACTAATGTAGAAATAAATGGATCAAACTCTATTGTCCATCAATCTGATTCGAAGAAAGTCGCGTTTCGAGTTTCTATATGTATCGAATCGGTATGTGGGCGGGTTGTATTTTCGTCATTAACGAATCAAGTTTCAAATAGTAGCGAATCACGTTCAATAATTAAGTAATCAAGTTCTAATAATTAACGAATCACATTTGAAATAGTAGCAATCGTTTCTTAAACATAAAAAAAAATTGAAACTCCGTATGAGAGAATCGCGTGCATGTTCCGTGCATTCCGCGAATTAGTCAACCTAGCTTAAAAATTATACTTCTATCTTAAATTACACTCGAACGTTGACAAAACTTCACCAATATACCCTAAATGAAAGAACTTGACCTAGGCTTTTGAATTAGCATGTGAAGTACAACTCTCAATTAAGTTAATTTGCTTCACTTCGTGAGAATCGCGTGCTCGTTCCGAGCGCTCCACGAATTTGCACGAACCTTCGCACACATAGAAAGCGATTGTATCACTAATTAGTCCCTTCTTTTTGATGAATTTGTTCCAACCCCGAGTGAATATAAAGCTTTAACAACTCTTCCAGTACCTAAACTTCCATAGTTTCATGTTCTTGTCAAAGAACTCCAACTGGATGTCATAAGCTCTTCTAGAGTCCTACAGGCTGTCATTCTGGCAACATATGCACATTTGGGAAGTGCTTGACCGCAAACCTCTTTGTAATAAACAACCTGTTCAGCTTTCCAACGTCACTTGGCGTCACCTCTTTCTCAAACAATAAGCTACTTTTGAAGCCAAATTCACCGGAGGAGTAAACAACACATGGATACAGATCGTGCCCACTCGAACATTACATTGTAGGGGCGCTCTAGTTGGTGTGTATATATTTTGATCTCAATTTTGAGAGAATTGAACTAATGTAGAAATAAATGGATCAAACTCTATTGTCCAGCAATTTGATTCGAAGAAAGTCGCGTTTCGAGTTTCTATATATATCGAATCGGTATGTGGGCGGGTTGTATTTTCGTCATTAACGAATCAAGTTTCAAATAGTATCGAATCACGTTCAATTATTAAGTAATCAAGTTCTAATAATTAACGAATCACATTTGAAATAGTAGCAAATCGTTTCTTAAACATAAAAAAAGAAAATTGAAACTCCGTATGAGAGAATCGCGTGCGTGTTCCGTGCTTTCCGCGAATTAGCCAACCTAGCTTAGAAATTATACTTCTATCTTAAATTACACTCAAACGTTGACAAAACTTCACCAATATACCCTAAATGCAAGAACTTGACCTAGGCTTTTGAATTATCTTGTGAAGTACAACTCTCAATTAAGTTAATTTGCTTCACTTCGTGAGAATCGCGTGCTCGTTCCGAGCGCTCCACGAATTTGCACGAACCTTCGCACATATAGAAATCGATAGTATCACTAATTAGTCCCATCTTTAGAATAACCAACCTGTTCAGGTTTCCAACGTCACTTGGCGTCAGCTCTTTCTCAAACAATAGGCTACTTTTGAAGCCAAATTCACCGGAGGAGTAAACAACACATGGATCCAGATCGTGCCCACTCGAACCTTACATTGTAGGGGCTCTCTAGTTGTTGTGTATATATTTTGATCTCCGTTTTGAGAGAATTGAATTAATGTAGAAATAAATGGATCAAACTCTATTGTCCATCAATATGATTCGAAGAAAGTCGCGTTTCGAGTTTCTATATATATCGAAACGGTATGAGGGCGGGTTGTACTTTTTGTCGTTAACGAATCAACTTTCAAATAGTAGTGAATCACGTTAAATAATTAAGTAATCAAGTTCTAATAATTAACGAATCACATTTCAAATAGTAGGAAATGGTTTCTTAAAAAAAAAATTGAAACTCCATATGAGAGAATCGCGCGCGTGTTCCGTGCTTTCCGCGAATTAGCCAACCTAGCTTAAACATTAGACTTCTATCTTAAATTACACTCAAACGTTGACAAAACTTCACCAATATACCCTAAATGAAAGAACTTGACCTAAACTTTTGAATTATCTTATGAAGTACAACTCTCAATTAAGTTAATTTGCTTCACTTCGTGAGAATCACGTGCTCCTTTTGAACACTCCACGAATTTGCACGAACCTTGCACAGATGGAAAGTGATAGTATCACTAATTAGTCCCTTCTTTTTGATGAATTTGTTCCAACCCCGAGTGAATATAAAGCTTTAACTACTCTTCCAGTACCTAAACTTCCATCGCTTCATGTTCTTGTCAAAGAACTCAAACTGGATGTCATAAGCTCTTCTAGAGTCCTACAGGATGTCATTCTGGCAACGCATGCACATTTGGGAAGTGCTTGACCGCAAACCTCTTTGGAATAACCAACCTGTTCAGCTTTCCAACGTCACTTGGCGTCATCTCTTTCTCAAACAATAGGCTACTTTTGAAGCCAAATTCACCGGAGGAGTAAACAACACATGGATACAGATCGTGCCCACTCGAACATTACATTGTAGGGGCGCTCTAGTTGGTGTGTATATATTTTGATCTCAATTTTGAGAGAATTGAACTAATGTAGAAATAAATGGATCAAACTCTATTGTCCAGCAATTTGATTCGAAGAAAGTCGCGTTTCGAGTTTCTATATATATCGAATCGGTATGTGGGCGGGTTGTATTTTCGTCATTAACGAATCAAGTTTCAAATAGTATCGAATCACGTTCAATTATTAAGTAATCAAGTTCTAATAATTAACGAATCACATTTGAAATAGTAGCAAATCGTTTCTTAAACATAAAAAAAGAAAATTGAAACTCCGTATGAGAGAATCGCGTGCGTGTTCCGTGCATTCCGCGAATTAGCCAACCTAGCTTAAAAATTATACTTCTATCTTAAATTACACTCAAACGTTGACAAAACTTCACCAATATACCCTAAATGTAAGAACTTGACCTAGGCTTTTGAATTATCTTGTGACGTACAACTCTCAATTAAGTTAATTTGCTTCACTTCGTGAGAATCGCGTGCTCGTTCTGAACCCTCCACGAATTTGCACGAACCTTCGCACAGATAGAAAGCGATAGTATCACTAATTAGTCCCTTCTTTTTGATGAATTTGTTCCAACCCCGAGTGAATATAAAGCTTTAACTACTCTTCCAGTACCTAAACTTCCATAGTTTCATGTTCTTGTCAAAGAACTCCAACTGGATGTCATAAGCTCTTCTAGAGTCCTACAGGCTGTCATTCTGGCAACATATGCACATTTGGGAAGTGCTTGACCGCAAACCTCTTTGGAATAAACAACCTGTTCAGCTTTCCAACGTCACTTGGCGTCACCTCTTTCTCAAACAATAAGCTACTTTTGAAGCCAAATTCACCGGAGGAGTAAACAACACTTGGATCCAGATCGTGCCCACTCGAACCTTACATTGTAGGGGCGCTCTAGTTGTTGTGTATATATTTTGATCTCCGTTTTGAGAGAATTGAATTAATGTAGAAATAAATGGATCAAACTCTATTGTCCATCAATATGATTCGAAGAAAGTCGCGTTTCGAGTTTCTATATATATCGAAACGGTATGTGGGCGGGTTATACTTTCGTCATTAACGAATCAACTTTCAAATAGTAGCGAATCACGTTCAATAATTAAGTAATCAAGTTCTAATAATTAACGAATCACATTTGAAATAGTAGCAAATCGTTTCTTAAAAAAAAAAAAAAATTGAAACTCCATATGAGAGAATCGCGTGCGTGTTCCGTGCGTTCCACGAATTAGCCAACCTAGCTTAAACATTATACTTCTATCTTAAATTACACTCAAACATTAACAAAACTTCACCAATATACCCTAAATGAAAGAACTTGACCTAGGCTTTTGAATATCTTGTGAAGTACAACTCTCAATTAAGTTAATTTGCTTCACTTCGTGAGAATCACGTGCTTGTTCTGAACAGTTCACGAATTTGCACGAACCTTGCACAGATGGAAAGCGATAGTATCACTAATTAGTCCCTTCTTTTTGATGAATTTGTTCCAACCCCGAGTGAATATAAAGCTTTAACTACTCTTCCAGTACCTAAACTTCCATCGCTTCATGTTCTTGTCAAAGAACTCCAACTGGATGTCCTAAGCTCTTCTAGAGTCCTACAGGATGTCAGTCTGGCAACCCAGGCACATTTGGGAAGTGCTTGACCGCAAACCTCTTTGGAATAACCAACCTGTTCAGCTTTCCAACGTCACTTGGCGTCATCTCTTTCTCAAACAATAGGCTACTTTTGAAGCCAAATTCACCGGAGGAGTAAACAACACATGGATACAGATCGTGCCCACTCGAACATTACATTGTAGGGGCGCTCTAGTTGGTGTGTATATATTTTGATCTCCATTTTGAGAGAATAGAATTAATGTAGAAATAAATGGATCAAACTCTATTGTCCATCAATCTGATTCGCAGAAAGTCATGTTTTGAGTTTCTATATTTATCGAATCGGTATGTGGGCGGGTTGTATTTTCGTCATTAACGAATCAAGTTTCAAATAGTAGCGAATCACGTTCAATAATTAAGTAATCAAGTTCTAATAATTAACGAATCACATTTGAAATAGTAGCAAATCGTTTCTTAAACATAAAAAAAAAATTGAAACTCCATATGAGAGAATCGCGTGCGTGTTCCGTGCATTCCGCGAATTAGCCAACCTAGCTTAAACATTATACTTCTATCTTAAATTACACTCAAACGTTGACAAAAATTCACCAATGTACCCTAAATGAAAGAACTTGACCTAGGCTTTTGAATTATCTTGTGAAGTACAACTCTCAATTAAGTTAATTTGCTTCACTTCGTGAGAATCACGTGCTCGTTCTGAACACTCCAAGAATTTGCACGAACCTTGCACGAATAGAAAGCGATAATATCACTAATTAGTCCCTTCTTTTTGATCAACTTGTTCCAACCTCGAGTGAATATAAAGCTTTAACTACTCTTCCAGTAGCAGTACCTAAACTTCCATCGCTTCATGTTCTTGTCAAAGAACTCCAAATGTATGTCATGAGCTCTTCTAGAATCCTACAGGGTGTCATTCTGGCAACCCAGGCACATTTGGGAAGTGCTTGACCGCAAACCTCTTTGGAATAACCAACCTTTTCAGCTTTCCAACGTCACTTGGCGTCTGCCCTTTCTCAAACAATAGGCTACTTTTGAAGCCAAATTCGACGGAGGAGTAAACAACACGTGGATCCAGATTGTGCCCACTTGAACATTACATTGTAGGGGCGCTCTAGTGGGTGTGTATATATTTTGATCTCCATTTTGAGAGAATTGAATTAATGTAGAAATAAATGGGTCAAACTCTATTCTCCATCATTCTGATTCGTAGAAAGCCGCGTTTCGAGTTTCTATATTTATCGAATCGCTATGTGGGCAGGTTGTATTTTCGTCATTAACGAATCAAGTTTCAAATAGTAGCGAATCACGTTCAAAAATTAAGAAATCAAGTTCTAATAATTAACGAAGCACATTTGAAATAGTAGCAAATCGTCTCTTAAAAAACAAAATTTGAAACTCTATATGAGAGAATCGCGTGCGTGTTCCGTGAATTAACCAACCTAGCTTAAAACTTAAACTTCTATCGTAAATTACACTCAAACATTGACAAAACTTCACAAATATACACTAAATGAAGAACTTGTCCTAGGATTTTGAATTATCTTGTGAAGTACAACTCTTAATTAAGTTAATTTGCTTCACTTGGTGAGAATCGCGTGCTTGTTCCGAGCGCTCCACGAATTCGCATGAACCTTCGCACAGATAGAAAGCGATAGTATAACTAATTAGTCCCTTCTTTTTTATGAACTTGTTCCAACCCCGAGTGAATATAAAGCTTTAACTACTCTTCCAGTAGCAGTACCTAAACTTCCATAGCTTCATGTTCTTGTCAAAGAACTCCAACTGGATGTCATAAGCTCTTCTAGAGTCCTAGAGGCTGTTATTCTCGCAACCCATGCACATTTGAGAAGTGCTTGACCGCAAACCTCTTTGGAATAACCAACCTTTTCAGCTTTCCAACGTCACTTGGCGTCAGCTCTTTCTCAAACAATAGGCTACTTTTGAAGCCAAATTCACCGGAGGAGTAAACAACACATGGATCCAGATCGTGCCCACTCGAACATTACATTGTGGGGGCGCTCTAGTTGGTGTGTATATATTTTGATCTTCATTTGAGAGAATTGAATTAATGTAAAAATAAATGGATCAAACTCTATTCTCTATCAATCTGATTCGCAGAAAGTCGCATTTTGACTTTCTATATTTATTGAATCGGTGTGTGGGCGGGTTGTATTTTCGTCATTAACGAATCAAGTTTCAATTAGTAGCGAATCACGTTCAATAATTAAGAAATCATGTTCTAATAATTAACGAATCACATTTGAAATAGTAGCAAATCGTTTCTTATAAAAAAAAATTAAAAGTCCATATGAGAGAATTGCGTGCGTGTTCCGTGCGTTCCGCGAATTAGCCAACCAAGCTTAAAACTTATACTTCTATCGTAAATTACACTCAAACGTTGACAAAACTTCACCAATATACCCTAAATGAAAGAACTTGACCTAGGCTTTTGAATTATATTGTGAAGTACAACACTCAATTAAATTAATTTGCTTCATTTTGTGAGAATCGCGTACTCTTTTTTAGCGCTCCACGAATTTGCACGAACCTTTGCACAGATAGAAAGCGATAGTATCACTAATTAGTCCCATCTTTTTGATGAATTTGTTCCAACCCCGAGTGAATATAAAGCTTTAACTACTCTTCCAGTAGCAGTACCTAAACTTCCATAGCTTCATGTTCTTGTCAAAGAACTCCAAGTGGATGTCATAAGCTCTTCTAGAGTCCTGCAGGCTGTCAATCTGGCAACCCAGGCACATTTGGGAAGTGATTGACCGCAAACCTCTTTGGAATAACCAACCTTTTCAGCTTTCCAACGTCACTTGGCGTCAACTCTTTCTCAAACAATAGGCTACTTTTGAAGCCAAATTCACCGGAGGAGTAAACAACACATGGATCCAGATCGTGCCCACTCGAACATTACATTGTAGGGGCGCTATAGTTGTTGTGTATATATTTTGATTTCCATTTTGAGAGAATTGAATTAATGTAGAAATAAATGGATCAAACTCTATTCTCTATCAATCTGATTCGCAGAAAGTCATGTTTTGAGTTTCTATATTTATCGAATCGGTATGTGGGCGGGTTGTATTTTCATCATTAACGAATCAAGTTTCAAATAGTAGCGAATCACGTTCAATAATTAAGAAATCAAGTTCTAATAATTAAAGAATCACATTTGAAATAGTAGCAAATCGTTTCTTAAAAAAAAAAAAAAAAATTGAAACTCTATATGAGAGAATCGCGTGCGTGTTCCCTGCGTTTCGCGAATTAGCCAACCTAGCTTAAAACTTATACTTCTATCATAAATTACACTCAAACGTTAACAAAACTTCACCAATATACCCTAAATGAAAGAACTTGACCTAGGCTTTTGAATTATCTTGTGAAGTACAACTCTCAATTAAGTTAATTTGCTTCACTTCGTGAGAATCGCGTGCTCGTTCTGAGCGTTCCACGAATTTGCACGAACCTTTGCATAGATAGAAAGCGTTAGTATCACTAATTAGTCCGTTCTTTTTGATGAATTTGTTCCAACCCCGAGTGAATATAAAGCTTTAACTACTCTTCCAGTAGCAGTACCTAAACTTCCATAGCTTCAAGTTCTTGTCAAAACTCCAACTGGATGTCATAAGCTCTTCTAGAGTCCTACAGGATGTCATTCTGGCAACCCAGGCACATTTGGGAAGTGCTTGACCGCAAACCTCTTTGGAATAACCAACCTGTTCAGCTTTCCAACGTCACTTGGCGTCAGCTCTTTCTCAAACAATAGGCTACTTTTGAAGCCAAATTCACCGGAGGAGTAAACAACACATGGATCCAGATGGTGACCACTCGAACATTACATTGTGGGGGCGCTCTAGTTGGTGTGTATATATTTTGATCTTCATTTGAGAGAATTGAATTAATGTAAAAATAAATGGATCAAACTCTATTCTCTATCAATCTGATTCGCAGAAAGTCGCATTTTGAGTTTCTATATTTATTGAATCGGTGTGTGGGCGGGTTGTATTTTCGTCATTAACGAATCAAGTTTCAATTAGTAGCGAA
This sequence comes from Plantago ovata, assembly GCA_028274465.1. Lineage (NCBI taxonomy): Eukaryota > Viridiplantae > Streptophyta > Magnoliopsida > Lamiales > Plantaginaceae > Plantago > Plantago ovata. The sequence continues at coordinate 6,167,102 of CM051458.1, forward strand.
TCACGTTCAATAATTAAGAAATCAAGTTCTAATAATTAACGAATCACATTTGAAATAGTAGCAAATCGTTTCTTAAAATAAAAAAATTAAAAGTCCATATGAGAGAATTGCGTGCGTGTTCCGTGCGTTCCGCGAATTAGCCAACCAAGCTTAAAACTTATACTTCTATCGTAAATTACACTCAAACGTTGACAAAACTTCACCAATATACCCTAAATGAAAGAACTTGACCTAGGCTTTTGAATTATCTTGTGAAGTACAACTCTCAATTAAGTTAATTTGCTTCACTTCGTGAGAATCGCGTGCTCGTTCTGAGCGTTCCACGAATTTGCACGAACCTTTGCACAGATAGAAAGCGTTAGTATCACTAATTAGTCCGTTCTTTTTGATGAATTTGTTCCAACCCCGAGTGAATATAAAGCTTTAACTACTCTTCCAGTAGCAGTACCTAAACTTCCATAGCTTCAAGTTCTTGTCAAAACTCCAACTGGATGTCATAAGCTCTTCTAGAGTCCTACAGGCTGTCATTCTGGCAACCCAGGCACATTTGGGAAGTGCTTGACCGCAAACCTCTTTGGAATACTTTTCAGCTTTCCAACGTCCCTTGGTGTCAGCTCTTTGTCAAACAATAGGCTACTTTTGAAGCCAAATTCACCGGAGGAGTAAACAACACATGGATCCAGATCGTGCCCACTCGAACATTACATTGTAGGGGCGCTCTTGTTGGTGTGTATATATTTTGATCTCCATTTTGAGAGAATTGAATTAATGTAGAAATAAATGGATCAAACTGTATTCTCTATCAATCTGATTCGTAGTAAGTCACGTTTTGAGTTTCCATATTTATCGAATCGGTATGTGGGCGGGTTGTATTTTCGTCATTAACGAATCAAGTTTCAAATAGTAGCGAATCACGTTCAATAATTAAGAAATCAAGTTCTAATAATTAACGAATCACATTTGAAATAGTAGCAAATTGTTTGTTAAAAAAAATAATTAAAACTCCATATGAGAGAATCGCGTGCGTGTTGCATGCGTTCCGCGAATTAGCCAACCTAGCTTAAAACGTATACTTCTATCATAAATTACACTCAAACGTTGACAAAACTACACCAATATACCCTAAATGAAAGAACTTGACCTAGGCTTTTGAATTATCTTGTGAAGTACAACTCTCAATTAAGTTAATTTGCTTCACTTTGTGAGAATCCGGTGCTCGTTCTGAGCGCTCCACGAATTTGCATGAACCTTTGCACAGATGGAAAGCGATAGTATCACTGCTTAGTCCCTTCTTTTTGATGAATTTGTTCCAACCCTGAGTGAATATAAAGCTTTAACTACTCTTCCAGTACCAGTACCTAAACTTCCATAGCTTCATGTTCCTGTCAAAGAACTCCAACTGGATGTCATAAGCTCTTCTAGAGTCCTACAGGCTGTCATTCCATTTGGGAAGTGCTTGACCGCAAAACTCTTTGGAATTACCAACCTTTTCAGCTTTCCAACGTCACTTGGCGTCAGCTCTTTCTCAAACAATAGGTTACTTTTGAAGCCAAATTCACCGGAGGAGTAAACAACACATGGATCCAGATCGTGCCCACTCGAACATTACATTGTAGGGGCGCTGTAGTTGGTATGTATATATTTTGATCTCCATTTTGAGAGAATTGAATTAATGTAGAAATAAATGGGTCAAACTCTATTCTCCATCATTTTGATTCGCAGAAAGTCGCGTTTCGAGTTTCTATATTTATCGAATCGGTATGTGGGCGGGTTGTATTTTCGTCATTAACGAATCAAGTTTCAAATAGTAGCGAATCACGTTGAATAATCAAGAAATCATGTTCTAATAATTAAAGAATCACATTTGAAATAGTAGCAAATTGTTTCTTAAATTATTTTTTTTTGAAACTCCATATAAGAGAATCGCGTTCGTGTTCCGTGCGTTCCGCGAATTAGCCAACCTAGTTTAAACCTTATACTTCTATCGTAAATTACACTCAAACGTTGACAAAACTTCACCAATATACCCTAAATGGAAGAACTTGACCTAGGCTTTTGAATTATCTTGTGAAGTACAACATTCAATTAAAGTTAATTTGCTTCTCGTTTGAATCCTTAGAATATTTACTGTAGAGAAATGAAGTCTCAGAAGTATGTACATTAGACACATCTTTTCGCACAGACTGTATACAGTGCGCAATGCTTAAAATTGCGATAGTAGTGTTACAGTATATAACATCTTTGAGCATTCACAACAATTTTCCTATAATAATTCATCTATTTTTATTTTAGCCTCGTTCCTTATAATATTTTAAGTACGTATTTAACAATTTAACAATTTGTTCAAATCAGATTCTCTTTTAGTGATTTAATATAAATAATAAATTTTATATTCACATATTCTAAATATAGTATATATATAAATTAAGAGTTATTATCATGGAAGGGGAAGGGTATCCTTGTGACACCTAATAACAGATTAATACACTTTAGTTCAACAATAACATTTTAGTACCAAAACTGAATTTTTTGGGTTGACTGCTCAATATTTACAACTTTGGCATCGAGAATTTCATCTCAAAACAAACAAGGCCTTAGCTTTAGCTACGATAGAAGACAAACATTCCTTTTTTCCTTTTTTTTTTTAAATCTATTTTCTTTTGTTTTGTTTTCTTTTTATCTTTTCTATTTTCTTTTTATGCTCTTCATCTTCTTTGAGAGTTCCGGTACCGGAATTAATTACGGCATCGGAACAGTTACAGCTCGGGTCAGCTCCTACCGGAGTTGTTTTAAGCTCCAATCGGAGCTGTTAACAGCTCCGATCGGAGCTTAAGATCGGAGCTGTTAACAACTCCTGACCGGAGCTGTATACACAACTCCTATTAGGAGCTGGATTTTTCTTTTATTTATTTATTTTTTTAATCTTTGGGGTTGTTTTGAAAAAAATTCTTAATTTGGGTTACTTTGAGAATAAATATTAGTTCATTTTGAAATTTATATAATTTTTGTGGTTAATGTGAAATACATTAAAGTTAATTTTTTACAATAAAATAATTTAGAGGCAAATGTGTAAATAAAAAAGTAAAAGAAAAATAATAAGGAAAAGAAAAAGGTAAAAAAGAAATGAAAAATAAAGAAAAGGCTAAAAATAGATAAGGCAATTTTTTTTACTATTTTTACGTCTAAATTTTAATTATATTTTAGTCCTTTGGCTCAATCTTGTTTGGTTCACCAAAAATCTGATTTTGGAACAGTGCTTAGAGCGTCAGATTGATCAAATTCGCCACTAAAATATTATTGTTTGTCTAATGGATACTAATCTGTTATTTTAGAAATATACAAGTTTAAACATGTGAAGAGTGTTCACTATTTTTTTAGGTGGTTCATACAAGTTTTATGGAATCTAATTTGTTAACCTTTTTAACACATATTTATTTTTTTTGTCAATATTTAAAAAAAAAACATTTTAGGGAAGGTGCAGGCAAACAAGTGTCACAATGGACTGGCAATTTTGTTATTTATATCGGTCTAGACACATTTGTTTGGGCAAGTTTGGTTACTTATAAAAGTTGTGGTTACTAGATATTTACAATTTGATGTGATAAATATCGGTCTATGTTTGTTTTCTTTCTCTCTATCTGATGGGGTCTTTCTTTTCTTTGATGTTTCCTTTCTGTGTATGGACCACGATCGACCGTTCTTCCTTCCCTTAATGAATCAACCATGTTTGGAGGAACTGGCGTATTCAGGCTGGGTCGAGCCGGGTCACTTGACCCAGCTGCATGAAATTATATATCAGCCAAATTAGTACTATTTTGCACCTAAACAATCTCTAGTTTAGTGGTAAGCGACCCATCTAGGTTTTGAAATGTCTCGTGTTCGATTCCAAATCTTTCCCACTTGTTTCATATTTGCACTTTTAATATTTTCTTTTTCTTTTTCATCCAAAAAATCCTAATTCTTTTACCATCCTTTTCAATTTACTCTTTTATTTACAATTTCTATACTTATTTTTTCTTTTCCATCTAGAAAAATCCTTATTTTTACTTATTTTTCAAAATTTAACGTTAAGAATGATAAAAACATTCCGGAATATCCATGCCTTCTATATGATAAGTGGGTTGGGTAGCATTGTTGTTTTCACTTGGAATCCTATTTTGAGGTGATTTAAGGTTTTGTGCTGTGAGTCCTTCCGGAATGTCCATGCCTTAAAGTCTATTGTCGAATATCTTGAAAGGGTAACCGGATTACATGTCCTTGTTGATGTGCCCAGCCTGTTTGGATGTTTCGGTGGTAGTGGTATGGTTTACATTTTGGTTGGGTAGCTTGCGGTCCACCTCGTTTGGCTCTTAAAATCCTTTTGTTCCGAGAGTTGGTATTGTATTTGATTTTACATGGCCTTTGAGGGGTAGTGTTTGTGTATTCAGGTTTGTGATACCTTGGCGATTCGTTTATAAGGGGCTGCTGGAGAAGATGTTTGGTGAGCTATATCATGTGCATTGTGTGGTAAGATTGATCTCATCGGTTTTTAATATGGAAAACGTAGCGTGGGTTTAAATTCCTTGCTTCATGAGGCACATTCTAAGGGGTTGAGAGTCTTGTTGGTTAATACCCAATCACGGTGACTTACTACGATGAGGTTTAAACGCTTCGGCGCCTCATCCTCTGGTTTTTCATTCTAAGGGGTTGGGTGCTCTTAATCACGGTGTGTCGTCACGAGTGTAGGACTCACGATTAGCATTGTTTCCCATCTTAAAAATTGGGAGATCGATGTCTGGTGTTGGAATCGATGATCTTTTGAATTCTGATTTGGTGCTCACTGGTTTGCAATCCTCTTTGTTGAAATTGAGTGGATTTGCTTAAGGATCCACAATGGTGACTCTTGTTGATGTGAGAATTGAATGTTAACAGAGATTTTTACTTTGAAGTGGGTTGATGTTCTTAGTTGATTAGAAAAGGCTTTTGTAGTATATCATGTGGGTTAGCAGTGGTAGCAGTATTGTATGGGAGCTATCTTTCTAGTGAGGGTATTTGTTTGGAGGTACTGAGGTCTAAGCTAGTTTGTATGGCCTATTTGAATCGTGTGGATCGGTATTGGTGATACGGTTTTCAGATTGCTTCCGGAGTATGCTCCGTGTATGATGTAATTATTATGGAGCATTTCTGATGCTCACTAATTTATAAAGTTTTGCTGATTCAAAAAAAAAAGAATGATAAAAACATTTGCTCCTTTGCTCACTTTATTATTTTTGGAAATGAAATTCTTATATGTATCATATTAGTTGATCATATATTGTATAATCATATTTTTCATGGTCAAATTTTCGACTCCCCTCATATTGAGTCTTGGATTCACCACTGTTTTGAGGACGTCCAATTCATGCGTATCAATACGAATCGTCGCAGGCAATTTCAGGATCCCAAACATTCACCTATACAATAACTTTATTTTTTTGGAACGTAGAAAAACTTTCTATTAACCAAAAACTAGGTATGTACAGAAACCGATCACATGATCCAGGCTGAGTAAAGGACAATGAAATTACACACAAAATCTCACAAACACGACATCAAAACAGGAAACAATAAAGCAGCAACATTTTTTATTCGCCTGCCTTGCATCACAGTATTCCAGTCTACCTCATCCCAGATTCCGATAGAACTGTAGGTGGGGGAGAAATGCGCACCGGGTTTGTATCACCTCCTTTATCCTTTGCACTATCAGATGTCCACCATCATCTCCATGGTTGAAAATTATACTATTTCTCAAGCACCATATAGCATAGATAGCCTCTGCTGCCACCATTTTTAAAATCTGCGCACGCATGCTCTTTCCTTTGGCCGTTCGCAATATCCACCGTAGTTCATCATGCCAGCCTGTGGGAAATGAGTGATACGCATCCATGTCAACAGTTCCTTCCAGATGCCAGTCGTATACAGGCACTCAAAAAACAAGTGCCGGACTGTTTCTTTTTGCGAGAAAAACACACACATCTCATCGTTGTTAAGCCCAAACTTTGTTAATTTATCTTTTGTATATAGTCTTTCTTGAACACACATCCATGTCACTATTAACATATGAAACAAGACTAATTTATACAAACATATTTAATTTTGGGAAATAAAATTTTCATGAAAATCAAACGTTCGATTGTATATACCAGATTTATAGAAATAATAATGACAAATATATAGGATTAGATATACCGTCTCATTGTCATATGATAAAGCAAAATGTTAACATCCCAAGTGTGTACCAATTGATAATAGAAAAGGTGCAATTTGTCAATAATTACTAGCCATGAGCAAATGAAGCATATCCATCCGGTGATCCACCTAAGTAGTCACTTTTGTTCTTTTTTGTCCCACCAACAATTCTTCCATGCATTTTATTATAAAGGTGAAGGTGGAAACTATAAAATACACCATGACCCATTAATCACCAAAAAGTAGGGGTCCATGCCACATTTAATCGGATTAACCAATCATATACTTTGAATTCTTGTCCAGATAGAAAATTATTAAATTCGTAATTCAAATCGAGCCCTAAGATCAAATTCAAATTAATCCGATATCACATCGGTTAAATTTGTGAATATTTAAAAATCTGAAAAATAATAAGATAACATATACTTGTTGTAAGGATTCCATCAAACGGATTACGAACTAAAAATAGAAAACATTGAATTGAAGAAATACTAACCCGTAAATGCAATGGATCGCGGATTACCTCCAACGGATATGTTGGCACAAACAGGAAATAGACTTGGTAGTGAAAGAATGATTAGCGGAACGTTAATCAGCAAGAGGAATAGAGGAATTCGACAAAAAAGTAAATATATTCATCAACTCGTAAATTTTACAATGACCCTGCTAGAGCTTATATAGAAGTTCAGACTTGACATAACTAGAAATCTAAAGACACAATTGAATAAGAAATAGATCTGATGGCATTCCATGCCTAAATAAAAGGCATTAGAGTTTTAGTTAGATAGAGAAAGTAGACCTGGGCCCGGGCCTAACATCTTGACCCGTAGGCCCGGCCCGGCCCGGTCCGTGATTATATATAGTATTTATATTTTATATATATAAATATGTATATATAACTATATTATAATTTATAATATTTATAGACTTGTATTATTAAAAGATGTTGTAGTTTATACATTTGTAATACTTTTTTATACTTATAAGATTTCCAAGTGATATACAATCATTATATATACTATATTCTTAGTATATTTATATAATTTATTAATTATTTTAATATTAACTAATTTCAATATGTCAAATAAGGAAATTCATGATAAATTTCAAATGATATAAAGTAATATCAAAATATTTGATCTCAAGCAAAAAGATATAAATTAAATAGATTCACCATTCTACTAATACTACACTACATAAATAAAAGAACAACATTTAGATTACTAAATAATTGGCAAAAAAAAAAAAAATTAAAAATCTAAGGCCCGGCCCGGCCCATGATGGGCCCGGGCTTGGGCCTAATGTTCAGGCCCGCCTGGGCCATGGGCCGGGCCTGGGCTTGGTGCTAGTCTTCTCGGGCCCGGCCGGGCCTCTGAAAGCCCGGCCTGGCCCGGCCCATTGCCATCCATAATCCTACTTCAACATATGTTTTTGAAAATGGGTTCGACCGTGAACCAGAGGATGGGCTGCTCAAAAGTATCCCAGTCCAACCTTTTTTGGGGTGTCCGGCTCGGCTTTCGGTTCCCGGTTTCAATACATAGACTTCAACCTTATCCATGCACACTCATAAACTAACTGAATAGCAAATTAAACCAAATAACCAGAGAGCACAAGAATATCATAGTGTATCTCCAGACCACGAGTTAACAGACGAACTGAACTTTAGCTCACGGACTGAGCGACCTGGAATCCCCCCACTTTTCCAACTTTCTCTTATTTTATGATTTAAAAATTTTCAACAAGAAGTATATAATAAAAGTGATACCACATGAAAATCCAACAAGACAAAGTACTAAGTACTACATGTACTACACATTTCATGTCTACGATTTCAATTAAATTCAAGCGAAAATAAACTACATCTACTTCGAAATATTTACATCTACTGCCAAAGTTTAAAATCTCAATCCAATCCGGAGCCTTAGAATTGGAATGGTTTCTAGAAATGGTCCAGATCAGATTGTCGATTTTTCAAACCAGATTTTTAAATCGAAGTGATTATGACTTATTATCATCCCTACAAGGTCACAGAGTTTATTTTGCACGCGCCATGAAATCGGGTGGTTTGTGGCTGTGATCACCTAAAGAAGATAAGGCCCACGTCATCTATTACTGGACTGACGGCGCGTTTAAATCACCTACCGCTCGGACGTGTTGCTCTTATCCACCCACCACCATTTCAATTTGTACTGTTCAAAAAGCTGTTAGAAAAATAAACTGTCGGTAAACGCATAAAATTATAAATGGATCCCCCATACAATAATAATTCTGAACAAACCCAATCTTTCCAAAACTATCTGAAACAGATAATTAGATAAACACCCTTCTTGTCCATTATTATCCATTCACCTCGAACATCGCCATGGAAAATAATTTCCCAACCATAGCCACCATGAGGAGGAGACAACAACCCGACCAAGATCCCAATTCCAAGATTTTACACGACCTCTCGGCTCTAGTCCTGAACATAATCCGCTCACCTCCGCCGCCTTTTGCGGATGGTCGGAGGATGGTGGCAGCGCCGCCGATGCAGCAGATTACTCCGGCAGGGTTTGCGTCGCTGCTGCTTGGGGTTTCGCTGGCGTTGATGCTGTGTGGATCGATCACTTTTTTAATAGGGTTTATGTTGATGCCGTGGGTTCTTGGTTTGGTTGTGTTTTTGTACTTTGTTGGGATTGTTTCCAGTGTTTCCATGATTGGGAGAGCTATTCTCTACTGTCTCTCTGCTCCTTCTCCCCCCACTAAACACCATGTTCCTTGTAAGCTCTTTTTTTTCTTAATTTGATTCATCTGTTTTGTGTTATTATTGGTGAAGTTTAAGATTTTGTTGTATAAATTGTATGTAGTAAATGAGACGAACGAAAAATGGAATACGTATACAATTAATCTAAATAAATATAGGCATGTAAGTTAGTTGGACTACCGAATAGGCTTGTTTATAAGGAACATGTTATATTGACTATGATTCTTGAGTTTTTGAACCTGAATTATTTGGATAATGTATTGCAGTCTGGAAGCTTCTATGATGCCTGTAGATGGACAGTATATTGTAGGACTTGGGCGGATTCTTTTGTTTTGCTTCGGCTGCCTTCCTGCAAACCAACGTTCAAACATGGAACTGTTCATGTGTATATACTCCTACACGTTTTCTGTTGAAGGACACTTAGTTAACACATGGATATGACTCGGTGACCTATTCAACCTTTTATTCTGATCTTCACCATGTTAAGTGGTGATTGAGTTGGGTTTTAACCTTGCGAGGCTGTTTTCGGTTGTGGTTCTTGTTCTGCAGCTACTGCTAAAGTGGGAGATGGACTCTTTTTCATTCGAAGGCAGAACATTTTATTGGCCACTTCTCCTGGTATAATGTGAGCAAGGTTAGTTTGTGTTTCCTCATGATATTAGGAATATTCATTATTTCTATACCTTACCAATATGTATACGCATTATAGAAATGTAAGTTATATTTATGGAACTGGTATTTGGTTGCCGATGGGAAAAATTAAATCCTAAATGCTCCTATTTTATTGACTTTTTTGTTCAATCCATGTTTTGCTCTGCATTTGCCCATGGATAATTGTGTTTTGCTTGTGTATGAGTTGAGTCTTGAGTTTGCATTGCAACCTCTTTGAAGCCAAATTTGTGAAGATTATAATTGTGAAAGCAGTTGAATAATCTGTTGATTGCTTCAACTTATACTGATTGTCCTGGTTTTATAGAACTTTTTGCAAAGAACTGCTTGAAAGTTATTTGATATGTACTTCCTCCTTTTCAATCTTGACAAAGTTCATCTATAAACGGACGCTATTACTGAAACGCAGGGCGTTAAATGCATAAAATTGGCATGGGTATAACAGGGGAAATTCTCTTTAGTAAACGTCGGTATAACAGGGGATATTCTCTTTGTTTACTAAAGCAGAACAAATTTATCAGCAAATAATGTTGATGAACTAATTAATCAAAATGCGTAAAAACCTCAAGAAAATAAAATGTTCATATCAAACAGCAACCCAAAAGAAATCACCCATCAAGAATCTAAGTGAATGTTAGAAAGCGCGATCAAGAAACGTTGAGGCCTTCTATCCCATGTACAAATGAACTTTAACGGCCACCATGAAAACGCAAACCAGTGCGAAAAAGAACAAAGTGTGGATGACTATGGCGGCAGGACTTGTACGGAGGCTCCCGAATTCGACCCATCGTCCATGGTTGCCTGGAAGCTGGAAGAGCAGACCTGGAGACAGCAGAATGAAGAGAATGACAGAAACAAGGACTGGCCCCCAGTTCATCATCTTTCTTGCTCTATCTTTTGTGAGTTTCTTGGATCTTTGTTGTAAGATGAAATGATGGAGTTAATCCTGTTAGATTAGGAAATTTATAGGGTTTAGTTTTGTTGAATGGGAAAAGGTTTGGTGGGTGGGGTGGGCAGAGAGGGGATGAAGTAACTTGGATACTCTGTTTCCAATTATGCTTTCTTGGCTCACAAATTTCAGTTCACAGAGTCCTTTAATTGCTTCTGCATGTGATTGATGTCTATTTTTGGTTAATTGCTTCTGCAGTGGGTTTACCGTTGATTCAGTCCTGTAAAAGCTTGCTTAATTAATTGGTGTCTGGTGATGAATTATAACGTTCGATAGCGTGAACTGTTTTCTGGATGATGTGATGATCCGTTAAACCACATCTGACTTCGTGGTTCATTTCATGCTATATCTGAATTTTAGTGAAACGAATAAGCTTCCACTTCGTTTGATGTATTTGTCGTCCATGACATTGAAAATAAAATTTCCATAATTGGGAATCTCCATTTGTTGAAACGAGTGTCACTAAATGCATTAAGTCACTAAGATCCTTGTGCGGTGAAAGGGTAATAATGCACATAGTCTATCAGTACATGAACGAGTTAAGTCATCCAAACAAAATATGGTGTATTCTATTATATTAAAATTCGTGTTAAAGAAGTCGTGGAAAAACAAAACCACCTACCAAAAATTGAGTTTTGATTCTAAGACAAGGGTGCCGTAGGAACTCTGGACATTGTCCAGATTACGGACAACCTGCAGTGGCTTGTACATGGCATCGCCGAGAGCTTCCCTTTGGTTGTTATCCATTCAACTTAGTAACAATTATTGAACTTGTAACAATTGGATTTAAATACTGTTTTAGGGTTGCATCTCATGAGAAAGGATGTGATTGAATTATAAATATGCCATCAGACGTGCTTAGAAATCAAGAGCGGCTCTTAGCATGTGCTATATAAGCCCACTCGCAAGGGCCACGCCCCACATTTTGTCATGGGCTTCCAAGCCCAAGCGATAGAAGGCTACAGAAATACTCCCACCGTCCCAGTCATTTCTTTACGTTTGTTCTATTAACTTTTTCGTAGTCCCGTTTGACCTTTAATAAATTTTAAATCTTAGCAAAAAAATAATTAATACTATAAGAAATCTCCTATTTAGCTACGGAATAAGCCCAAAATCCGTAGGTAAAAGGCACGGCCTACGGAATGCCTACGGAAAACATAATCCGTAGGTAAATGTGTGCTGGCTAAATATTGTCTACGGATTATTTTCCGTTGCCGCTTTAGCAACAGAATGGCCACAGAATATCCACGAAGGCTGGAGGCCACGGGCAACAAATTTAGCAACGGAATTTTCCGTTGTCAAATTGGTTCCGTTGCGAAATTAGCCACCGAAATGGTTTCAATTTTTTTATTTTTTATTAATGAAATATGGCCACGTAAGCGGCTCTTAGCATGTGCTATATAAGCCCACTCGCAAGGGCCACACCCCACATTTTGTCATGGGCTTCCAAGCCCAAACGATAGAAGACTACAGAAATACTCTCACCGTCCCAGTCATTTCTTTATGTCTGTTTTGTTAATTTTTTCGTAGTCCCGTTTGACCTCTAATAAATTTTAAATCTTAGCAAAAAAAAATAATTAATGAAATTATACAACGAAAGTAGAAACTATATTTTCATAATATACTTTCATAAATTAATTTTTTTGTCATAGTTTAGGAGTAAACGGAATACAAAAAAGTCAATAAAAACAAGCGTAAAGAAATAACTGATACAGATGAGTAAAAAAAAATTAAGAATAATGATCAATTCTGACAATGATGGTAATTCCTTATTCGTAGAATTGCAACTCGCTACAGAGATTTTTTTTATTTGTTTGAATTAAATTCATAGATGCCCAAAAGAGAGTTTACAACATATACGAAGGGTATACTCCGAGAGAGAAGGCCAATATTCAATCATCTAGACAAACCAAACAAACAATCAATGCACCACCTAAGCTAAGGAATTAATACACAAAGTTCTAGTCTAGGACTATTACTTGTGTAAATTCTCAACCCAAAAGCTACGATCTACCCTCTAGAGAGTTAGGCTCTATTCTTTTCATCTGAAAATTGATTAAGTTCAGTTCATATCAATTCAGTTCAGTTCAGTTCAGATTTGCCTAATAGTATTTTGTACTACAAATAAGTTCAGTTCAGTTCAGATCAGATCAGTTCAGTTCAGATTTGCCTAATAGTATTTTGTACTACAAATAAGTTCAGTTCAGTTCAGATCAGTTCAGTTCAGTTCAGTTCAGACTTTTTCATACGAAGATAACGGAGCCTAAGGCTCTGTTCTTTTTATCTGAAAATTGATTATTTTAAATTCAGTTCAGATCAGATCAGATTTACCTAATAGTATTTTATACTACAAATAAGTTCAGATCCATTCACTTCAAATCAATTCAGTTCAGTTGAGTTCAGACGAAAATAACAGAGCCGCCTTAATGAGGAACTTTTTCAAAATGAACTTATATCAAAAAGGAATTTTAAGGATAAATTCTCAACTAGTATGTCAATTCCAAAGTGTTAAGACTTAAAGACCATAGAACCTCATGTGGTTATGGATTGAAAGTAAGGTTAAGAACCAATACCCCAATCAAACCATAGAACCTCATGTAGTACCATAGAACCTCAAAAGACTCTCATGATGTCAATACACTTATTGAATGATTTGAATCAATAAAATTATTTTTACACACCTACAAATGGAAAGTGACAAATGGAAAGTGAGTAAAGTTTTGTGAGACGGATGTAGTACCATAGAACCTCAAAAGACTCTCATGATGTCAATACACTTAGTGAATGATTTGAATCAATAAAATCATTTTTGCTTAAATCCTACATGTGTATCATAAAATATGTGAGTAGTAGGTGTAACGGTAGAGTCGTAGTCACGGATCAATCGCAGGCTAAAAGATGGATACCATTCTGAAGCGCTACTATAGGATCTCCTTAATTTGAAATTTCACACACGGAAGAATAAAATAATTTTAATAAATTTAAAAATAAATCTTGTAAGAATGTAATTTAATGGGTGCATATCTTTTTAATACCCTACTAAATTACCTAATATCATAATAAACCTTACTAGTTCAACAATTACGTTTTAATTCATGAATTTGACCATGATGTGAATTTAAGATGAATTAAACACTATTTCAAAATGAGAAAGGGAGCTGTTTTGTAGGTACTGGCGGCCGTTAGCTTGGGCTATGTTGAAGCCATTTCTATTCCGGTGTATGGTTTGTGACACTAGGGAGAACATCATCCTTCGTATTCTTGCTAAGTCCCCTAGGCTTGCAACGAAGGGTATTTCCTCTCCTTAGGACTTGACCATGAGTTGGTGGTACAACTTGCAATCCTCCCAGATCTCGGCCTCTTGCTAGTGAGATGGACATACTAGACGAGGGGGGGGGGGGGGGCAAGTTTTAGTCACGGCCATTTGTCGGAGTGGAGGTGTGAATCACCAAGGTATGGTTTTCTATCCGTTGTGCCCCGGATCACATCTTTAAATTACTTGCCACTTGTCCCTAAGGGCATAGGGTGTAGGAGGTTGACTAAGGGGCACTCCTATTCAATGAATTGACGGCTATGTTCCGAGGTGCTTGGTGTAGTGAATGTGTTGTTGAAGGCTTTGGTTTTGAGGATAATGTAGAGAGTTGTGGTCATACTATATTGGATATTCTCTTAGATTGTTTGTAGTGAAGTTGATTGTTGTGATGCTATTGGGTATAGATTGATGAACTGGTTTCTTGTACTTTGGGTAGATAATCTTTGGAAGGCGGAGTTTGTTCCGTTATATTAGTTGTATTTGTTTTGAGCATGTCTTATGCTCCGTTATCAATAAAATTGTTTTGCTGTTTAAAAAAAAAAATACTATTTCAAAATTGAATTTTTTGGCATCCAAAAAGCCTAAAGATTTATTTAAAATAATATTAAAAAATTAAGAAAATTATAACAATATCATTTAAATAATTAAAATAAATTAATAAAAAAAATTTTGTTGTGAGATATTCTTCTCCAACGCCCCGGTACCGGAAATTTCCACCGGAGTTTTGCAAAAGAAGATTAAAAATTAATTCTTTTAAGAAGTTTTTTAAAAATGAAATTTAGAAAATGGAGAAAAAAGAAAAAGTTAAATGGTTAATTAAGGGCATGTTGATTTTAGGCAAGTCTGTAATTAAAGCCCACTAAACCCAAAACACTTATTATGGACTAAAATATAATTGTTTAACTAGTGAGCTTTATTATTATAAGAACCACCCTTAGTGTACGGTAGTATGTAATTTTCTCTAATTTAATGTAATATAACAGGAGCAACAACTCGAATAGATCTTTTCCTACACATGGGAAAAATCACTTCAAACATTTGGAGAGTGATGTTTCACTCTCTCTAACGAGGTCATACTTCAAACGGTAGATAAAAAAAAAAAAAAAAAAAAAAAAAAGGGTAGATATATGTAGATTACATCAAACAATATACAGTAGTATGTACAAAAAATAATGCAACACGACTTAATTAATTAATTAAGTACTCCCGTGGGTAGGTCGTAGTATATTGATATCTAGGAATTTCTACATCTGTGGGTGTAGTCGGACCATTACCTGGCCGGGATGTTGTTGCTGCAATCGCAGTCGCAGCAGCAGTTTTGGCTCTGTGCCGACAAATCGAGTAGATCCCAAATGCAATTGAGGCAAGAAAGAACAATGATGCAAGCAAGGCCACAAGTATTATGATTTTATGACTCTTGTTTGTTGTATACGTGTAGGTCGTCCTCGGTGTATAATCACCATAATCCTGAAGAAGAATTCTACTTGCGGTAGCAACAGACACTGCACTATGCAAAATCATCATTAGTTGATAATATGTACGTACATATACCACCCCGACCCCAAGAGCTGACGTTTTGGGCTTGGGGTGAAATCTTAACTTATCGAAATATTACATGTTAAAAGAAAATTTGTCTTTTTGGGAAGGGTGTGAAAATTAGGAGGAGGAAATTACGAGTGGTTACGTACGTACCGTGAGCAAATGTTATCAACAGATAATTGAATGCGAAGAGATGGGACTGGATGCCCATGGCGCACAGCTGCTTCTATGGACTAAATATGTACATTTACAATTTTAGTACAAATATATCATTTGGGACGGATGGCGTATGTTATATATAGATCAAAATAAGTTACTGCAGAAACCATTGATTAAGCAATTGTGATATTAAAATTAAGATTGATGACTTCTAAATATGGGTAATCATGTCCATTAAAAGATTCATCAGGCATTTTAATTAACACGTTTGACAATGTAGTTGTTGATCGAGCCGGATTTGAGACGAACATGATCATGGTCCATGCCTCCACGGATTGAGTTGACCTAATAAAAATAGAGTATATACTTATGGGTATAATTATAAATCCTATTTATCTATCAAATTTATTTGAGTTCATTTCGGAATCCAATAAATTTGGAATAATTACTATGAATTTGATAACCCCCAATATTTCGGGTTAGTTTCACTAAAAACAGCGATCCGTCGCTAAATGGAGCGATCCGTCGCTATATGGGTTTAGCGACAGATAAGCCGTCGCTAATAGGACGTCGCAGAAAGTGGCGTCGCTAAATCATTTAGCGACGGATGAGCTTATCCGTCTCTAAATTTAGAGACGGATATATCCGTCGCACAATTAGCGTTGACCGGGCAGTCCATGATTTCTTGAAGTTAGCGACGGATAAGCTGATCCGTCTCTAAATTTAGAGACGGGTAAGCTCATCCGTCGTCTCTAAATCTGATTTAAAAAAAAATAAAATTTTGTTTCTTTTAATTTATTTAATTCACCTACAATATATTAAAATATGAAATTTGAATTTTTTTTTTAAATGCAACAATAAGGGGGTGCTGCGAGAATCGAACTCGCGACCTCTCGCATTTAGCGAGAATCATACCACTAGACCAAACACCCATTTTCTACACGAAAATAATCAAGAAACATACAATACTCGAATGTTACTACTACTACTATTTCTCAAAGATAAAGAGTGAGAGACTAAACCAACCAACAATGAATTAATTTCATGTGCATGCACATATACAAAACATACACAGAAATTTCACGAGAAGCAACAAAGGTTTAAATTACGGTTTTACCTGGTCAAACACTCCACAAGTTTCATCAAGTGCTAAAATAGTTGAACAACAACCTCAAATTAAGCTTTTGAAACTGCAATGAGAAATCCCAATCTTTAAAATATTAAAACAAACAGTACATGCATGGAGCATTTCTAAAAAAATAAGCTTAGAAAATGTAGTACTACTAGCTACTACTTCACAATGTACCTTATACTGAATGTGTGTGGCATAAACACTTGATATACAGATAAGTTTTTCATGTGCATACTCCAGTTTAATGAGAATTCTGAATGGAGATAGAGGACTTATCAACTAACATATAGATGAATTACATGAGAATGGAGATAATATAAGTTGTTTTTAACCAAGAGTTATTAACACGGAATACCTTCTCTCAAGAGTGAGCCAATGAGCACCAGGATTCCAGTTTCTCTATTTGACAAAAGCGATTTGGAAAACCAACTCCATGTCAGTGCACTAAAACCTTTAGCTGGACCACTTCTCCTCCATGTACTATCAATAGAAAGTGCATACAATCAATAGAAATTACCCACACCTCCACTAGCTAACAGCAATAGATCTAACTAATATAGGACTTTTGAATAACTAATAGAATAAACTTCCAGCAGTAAGTTCATTAGCATAACAAAATAATTTAGAGTATAACATGTACCAATAACATTACCCACGCCTGAAATTTTTACTCTATTAGCAAAGTCCTAGAAATCTTTGACACCAAATACACATGAAGCTGCAATTGCACACAGAGATATCGACTTTAATTAAGATAAGGATAATGTATGCTAAATCGAAAAGAAGAACAAGATCGGGTCTACCTTTGGCAACGGATCGGGAACGGAGCGGCCAAGGACGGGCACGCGCGGGACGGAGCTCGAACAGATCGGGATCGGACGTCACGAACGGGACCGGGTCGGGACAGGCACGAAGCGTACGGAGCACGAGCAGATCGGGAACACGGTCGCGAACGGCGCAGGCGGAGCGGCGCAAAACGGAGCAAAACCGAGTCGTAAATCTTCGTACTGAACAGACGGATTCGGAGCAGGGGACGGGTACGAACCGGTGGCGTCGGTTCTGGTGGATGGAGATGGAGTGGTGGGAGGAGGAAGATAGGGTGAATTGTAAGAGAGAAGGGAGAAGAAATCTGATCGATCAAGATCTGTTTTATTATTCTCCCTTATTCTTATTATTATTTTAAAATTTGGTCAACAAATTTAGAGACGGATAGATTAATCCGTCCCTAAATTAGAGACGGATGAGCTTATCCGTCTCTAATTTAGCGACTTATCCGTCCCTAAATTAGAGACGGATGAGCTTATCCGTCTCTAATTTAGCGACGGATAATTTTATTCGTCGCTAAATTAGAGACGGATTAGCTCATCCGTCTCTATTTTTTCATCCGTCGCTATTTTAGCGACGGATGGATTCCGTCGCTCGCGATCCGTCTCTAAATGCTAAATGTCTTGTAGTGTTTTGATTCAATTCGAATTTGAATTGTCTCAATCCAAAAATGGCAAAAGCCAAAATACATCTTAAGAAACTTGTAAAACTATAAATATTATCTAACAACAAATTTCATAAAGATTAGACTGTGTCCGTACAAAATCCATCCAAACATACAGTGGGATTTCATCTCACTCCTTTCGTGGTTTAAAACCCAATTCACACTATCTTTAAATCTTAATTATCCGTTTATCTTTATGTTTATCCGTTGAGTCAGTTATTCTTATCCGTTAGAATTTTTTGTTGGACTGAGCCCGTCTGGCATATGGCCTGTGAGATACCCTAAATCAACCAACCCTAGTTGTGACTCTCATCGAATGATGAATTTTTTATTTTGCAAGATTTCTCTTCTTTCCTATGAATTTTTGTTCCTACGCGCCAACAACCCTTGGAGGTAATCTGTCAAACGAATTAGACACACCAAATTCGAGAGAGATCCTATCAGTTGGTTTCACAACCACGTTTGAAGATCCCAATCCATACGCTTCCACAACCATGAAGTTGAGGTATGATCCTGATTTTAAGAATTTTAACATTAATGAACTGAAACAGGTCATAGATAAATTGGATGTAAGATATGAAAGCAAACGACCGGAGGAAAGCCACAACGACCAATTGGTCGCGCCCTATTCGGACGCCACCACCACCGCGCCACTGGCAAGCCACGCCTCCAACGTCTTCGGCCCCCTAGGCCACACGCACACCCACCCCGCCAGTTCCAAGCAATTCCGGTCAGTTTGGTTCTCGGGGCTCCTAGGTTATATATGATTCATGAATCAAGTGTCTCCACAAAGATCCCTATCCGCCACTTTGGGCCCACATGACGTCGCCCCCACCGATCCCATCCCATGCCAACAATCGTGCCTCCATCACTACCGACCATTGTTCCGCCACCTAGGGCCCATGCGGTGTCTCCACAGTCAGTTTCCCATGTCGGCCACCGCGCCGCCATCTATGTCGGCTGTCACACCACCAAACCTGCTGCTCTTATTAGAGTACCTGCTTGTAATGATTAACATAAGGCAGAGACTCTTATTAGAGCCTCAGTTCTACTTTTCTGTATTTTTACTTCTTCTTTCTCTTTCCCAGACGTTTCCAATGTTTTCATCTCTGTAAATCTTCTCTGTAACTTGTACAATTCTGTAATAAAAGTTGCTTCAACTATTGGTTGAAGTTTTGTTCAATTTCTACAAGTTTTCATGGTATCATTCGCCAAATCATACCGATTTGTGTTTTCGATCCTTCTGGTTCTTCCGCAAGCGTTGTTGTTTGTTGCTCAGGTTTGAGTGTTGGTTTTGGTTTGATTCGTACTGCTAAATCAACTTCTGTTTGTTGATACAGTCGATTTGTTTCGTTTCTTTATTCTGGTGTTGGTGATTGTTGATTTTTCAAAACCCTAGAAATCAGAAATTCATGGCTACCAAACCTCTACCAACTGACGATCCTTCTTCTCCTTACTTCATACATCCTGGTGATGGTTGTGGAACGAGAATTGTGGTTGAGTTGTTCGATGGTTCTGACTATCTCGGGTGGAGTTGTAATGTCAGAAATCAGTTGATTATTAAGAAGAAATTGGGATTTATTGATGGCAAGCTTACCAAGCCCACAGACGATGCTGATGAAGTTGCTAAAGATGCTTGGGAGCGTGCTAATGTTCTGGTATTATCCTGGCTTCTTAACTCTGTTACAAAGAAAATTCGTAATTCATTGATGTACTTTACTACTGCTAAAGAGATCTGGCATGACCTAAATTCACGCTATACTAAAGATGATGGTACTCGTGTCTTACATATTGAGAAAGAATTGAACAGTTTGTCTCAAGGTAGCAACTCTATTAGTGTTTACTATAACAGTTTTAAGGTGCTATGGGATGAGTTTGTCTCTTTTAGGCCTATTCCTAAATGTGAGTGTGCTGGTTGTAAGTGTGATGTGTCAACTAAGATGCAAACTCTTCAACAAAAGGATGGAATATTAAAGTTTCTGGTTGGTTTGGACAATTCTTATAGCACTGTGAGGAGCAATTTGTTGTTGGTCATGCCTAATGCTACTTTGTCACAAGTGTATAACCTGTTAGTTCAAGAGGAGAGTCAAAGGAATTTCAGGTCTGGTACTGGAGTTAGTGGAGATGCTATGGCCATGTTAACTCAGTCCTCTGGAGATATGAGTGGTGCTAATGCTGCAGCAAAGTATTACAATAAAGAGAAGAAACCTCTATATTGTGTCTATTGTAAAAGAAATGGTCATTCTCAAGAAAGGTGTTATGAGAAAATTGGTTTTCCTCCTAACTGGAGAGGTGGTAGAGGAGGAAATAAGAGAGGAAATTATCAGAATCAAGGTAATAGAGCAAGTGCAAATGCAGCAGCTGTTGTAAATGAGGATTCTGGTGCTGAGAATGTGAATTCTGGAGATAATAATGGTGACAATGACTTTATCAATCCTGCTGTCTACAATGAGTTTTTGCAGTATGCTAAGATGAAGAAAGCTATGGAGCAGGATCATCATGTTGCAGTAGCTGTGGTTCAGGCTTCACCTGCACAATCTTCTCAGCAATTCTCTACTAGTCATACCTCTGCACCTAATAGCTATGAAGGTACATTTGCTTTGTGTGTGGTTTCTTGTCCTGAATGGATTGTTGATACAGGAGCTTCTGATCATATGATATGTGATAAGTCTTTGTTTACTAGTGCACCTACTAATGTTTGCATTGACATACAGTTACCTAATGGAGCAATTATTCAAGCAACATTAAGAGGCAATGTGAAAATGCATGACTGTTTGACTTTATATGATGTCCTTTATGTGCCTAGTTTTTCATATAATTTGCTCTCTGTATCACATCTTACAAAGACAGGAACTGTTAAGGTGAATTTTGTTTCATCATCTTGTGTATTGCAGGATGTGCAAAACCACAAAATACTTGGTTCTGCTGAGCTGCAAAATGTACTTTACAAGTTCAGGATGCCTACTCAGTCTGATTTGTGTGATATTGTTTTGACAAATTGTAATTTCAGTTCTTGTAATGCTGTAGCTAATAATAGTGAGCTTACTAAGCTCTGGCATGCTAGGTTGGGCCATGTTTCTTTGAAAAAATTATGTACTATGCCTTTCAATTTGAAGAATGTACTGAGAAATTTGTTTGTGATACTTGCCATTATAGTAAGCAAAAGAGGCTTTCTTTTCCTGAAAGTGTCTCACATGCTGCATCTATTTTTGATCTTGTGCATATGGACATTAGGGGACCATTTTCTGTCACTTCTCATAATGGTTTTAAGTATTTTCTTACAATTCTTGATGACTGTTCAAGATGTACATAGGTTTATATGATGAAAGCAAAGTCTGAAGCTAGATATCATATTCAATGTTTTTACAATATGGTAAAAACACAGTTCAATGTGAATATCAAGGTTATCAGATCTGATAATGGACTTGAGTTCAAGATGACTGATTTTTATAATACTCATGGGATAATTCATCAGACAAGTTGTGTATATACACCACAACAGAATGGAAGAGTTGAAAGAAAGCATCAACATTTGCTTCAGGTAGCAAGAGCTTAATTTACTTTTTCAATCTCATGTTCCTCTTATCTACTGGTCTGATTGTATTTTAGCAGCTACTCACATTATTAACAGACTTCCTTCTACTGTTTTAGCAGACAAAACACCATTTGAGGTTATTAACAATAATGCACCTAGTTATGATCACTTGAAAGTTTTTGGGTGTTTATGTTTTGCATCAACAGTGGCTTCAGGAAGGAGTAAGTTTGAGAGAAGAGCTGTGAAGTGTATTCTACTTGGATATCCTTTAGGGAGTAAAGGATATAGAGTACTTGATCTTAAAGAAAAACATGTTTTCATTTCAAGAGATGTCATGTTTTATGAAAATGTTTTTCCTTTTGAAAATCAAGATTATTTACAGTCTGATGATATTCTATTTCCTGATTCACCAAATCTTTATGATTATGACTTGATTTCTACACCTGCAAATTTTCTTGTTGTACAAGAAGCTCAGGAAATAAATGTTTTGCAAAATAATTCAGTGAATGCTTCTGTACCTACTCAGGCTGAGAATAACAATTTGCAAGTTTTACATCAAAACTTTGATGAACACAATGCACATAGTGATTCTTGGGATAGCATGCAAATTTCTTCTAATGTTGCAGATGATACAGTAGTAGAGTCTTATAATGAAGACAATGAAGTAGAAACAAGCAGTGCAGCAAATCCATTGAATATGTCACCACCTGTGATGCCTGTTGTTTCTGTCACACCAGAATAACTTCAACAAGATGCTACAGTTAGCACAAGACCAATCAGAGATAAGAGAATTCCTTCTCATCTCAAAGTTTATGATTTAAATATACCAAATTCTCTGAAACATCATGCTAATTTAGCAACTGAAATTTCTGCAAAATCTACTTGTATTTCTCAATATCCAATTGAAAAATATGTATCTACTAACCAGTTGTCTAGTGAACACAAGTGTTTCACTGCATCCATCACTTGTGTGCCAGAACCAAAGAATTATAAGGAAGCAAGCAAACATCCTGAATGGCAACAAGCAATGGAAGCAGAAATTGCAGCACTAGAAAAGAACAACACATGGATACTAGTAGACTTACCACCTGGTAAGAACTGTATTGGTTTCAAATGGGTATATAAGGCAAAGTTTAAGCCTGATGGTACCTTGGAAAGGTACAAAGCCAGATTAGTTGCCCAGGGATATACTCAGCAAGAGGGGGTAGACTATTTGATACTTTTTCACCTGTAATTAAACTCACTACTGTCAAGCTTCTTTTAGCAGTTCCAGTTGTCAAGAAGTGGCATCTACAACAGCTTGATGTGAATAATGCATTTTTACATGGTGATCTAGAAGAGGAAGTATACATGAAGCCACCTGCAGGGTATCTTACAGCTGGTGCAAACAAAGTCTGTAAGTTAGTTAAGAGTTTATATGGTCTCAAACAGGCTTCAAGACAGTGGTTCACTAAATTAACTACTAGTCTATTGAATTTTGGTTATAAGCAATCCTTGGCTGATATATCTCTCTTTACTAAGACTACTGCTACTACCATTACTATTCTACTTGTTTATGTTGATGATATTATTCTTGCTGGTAATAGTATGGATGAGATTACAAATGTTAAGCAGTATCTTCACAATGAGTTCACTATAAAAGACTTGGGAGATTTAAAGTATATACTTGGACTTGAAATTGCAAGGTCTAGTACTGGTATCTCTATTTGTCAGAGGAAGTATGTTCTTGATTTGCTATCTGACACAGGTTATTTAGATTGCAAACCAGCTGATACTCCAATGCATCCAAAGGCAAAACTTGGTAAAGATGATGGTAATGTATTAGCTGATCCATCCCCTTACAGGAGTTTGGTTGGAAAATTTCTCTATTTAACTATTACTAGACCTGATATTAGTTTTGTTGTTCAAGTCCTCAGACAGTTTATGTCTTGTCCCACTGACAATCATTTAGAACTAGCCCATAGAGTTTTGAGATATATTAAGGGAAATCCTGGCATGGAAGTCTTTTATAGTGTTCATTCTGACTTGCATCTTAAAGCATTTTCTGATGCAGATTGGGGAGGTTGCAAGGACACAAGAAAGTGTGTTACAGGTTATGTTGTTTACTTGGGAGATTCATTGATATCCTGGAAGGCCAAGAAGCAACAAGTCATCAGTAGATCCAGTGCAGAATCTGAGTATAGGACAGCTGCTACAACCAGTTGTGAAATCCAATGGTTGTTGTATATTCTCAGAGACTTTCAAGTTCCTCATCCTCAATCAGCACTCCTATACACAGATAGCATGTCAGCCTACTATCTTGCTCACAATCCGGTTCAGCATCAAAGAACCAAACACGTTGAGTTGGATTGTCATCTTATAAGAGACAAAATCAACTCCAAGATTATCAAGCTTTTACACATAAAAAATGACTACCAGACAGCTGATTTGTTAACCAAGCCTCTCTCTGGTACTCTTTTTCATCGGTTTATGCGCAATCTAAACATGAAAAATATACATGTTTAGATTGAGAGGGGGTATTAGAGTACCTGCTTGTAATGATTAACATAAAGCAGGGACTCTTCAGTGAAAAATAAGAAGAAAATTACCCTTCTACCCTTCTTTGTTAGTTTAAATAGTCTTTGTTCTACTTTTCTGTATTTTTACTTCTTCTTTCTCTTTCCCAGATGTTTCCAATGTTTTCATCTCTGTAAATCTTCTCTGTAACTTGTACAATTCTGTAATGAAAGTTGCTTCAACTATTGGTTGAAGTTTTGTTCAATTTCTACAAGTTTTCAGCTCTGCCTTATGACGCTTGCACTGACTCCTCCACCACGCATGCCTCCACCACGGCCGACCACATTGAAGCTCCAGACGCTTCACCGCCATCGCCACCGAACCCACCGATCCTACGCTCGCCTTCCTTGTCAAACTCAAGTGATTCCGACAAGTTTGTTTTTCAGGGTTCCCGGATTACATTTGATTCAATCCAAGGTTTGCAAAAACAGTCCAACTAGATGGAAATTATTACTGATGACGAAATTGGTAAGAATGATCTGGACAAGTAACTGTTTCTTTCACTACGCATGACAAATCTCATTAAGATTTCATGGAAGAATCGAGAAATTGCATATAACTCAGATATTGGTTGATAGTGGTGCAAATTTTCATTTTATTACGTAAGAAATAGCTGATAAGTTGCAACAAGATGTTTGTGAAATTGAGCAAGCCAAATCCAGTTACCACATGCAACGATTACTAGATATTTTAGTGAACATAAGCTCGAACACGTGCCAATTGTTATTGATAATATCAGGTTTTATGTTGATTTGTTTGTTTTGGCTACTCTGGGAGTGGAGGTAATATTTGGGACGCCTGGCTCGCCGAGGTAAGCCAGACAATCATAGATTGCAAAAATTTACGCCTGCAGATAACATGTGGACGGAATGAAAGGAAGATCAAAGACATTGAGAATGAGGAACCCAATGTCGTACTCAGGACACCGTACCATCCGTTGGAGACAGGTGTTTTTGCTACTAGGACCATTCGTAATGGTAACAGGAGTGTATCCAGAACCTAAACGAGCAAGTTCAAATCAAGTTGCTAGCTAAATTCGAAAATGTGACTAGCACGCTCGGTGCATTGCTACCCGAAGGAGAGTTTGACCGTCGAATGGGGCTGGAAGATGAGTCCAAACCAATGAACGTAGCACCTTAAGTCCATTGTCGTCACCAGTACTTCTCCGGAAGAGGAAGGATGGCACATGGCGATTCTGTACGGATTACCAAGCTCTGAATAAGGCAACCATCAAGGATCAATCCCCAATTTCAGTTGTAGAAGACATGCTGGATGATTTACATGGAGCAACGTATTTCACCAAACTGTGTTTGCGAGCAGGTTATCATCAGATCAGATCAGTGTCAGCCCTGCAGAGGTGCACAAAACCGCTTCCCAGACACACAACGGTCATTATGAATACCGTGGCATGCCGCGTTCGTACTATGAAATGCGCCACCGACATTTCAGGCAGCCATGAACCACAACTTCAAAGCGCTACTTAGGAAGAACGTATTAGTTTTATTTGATGATATCCTGGTCTAATGTCCTACATGGGAGCAGCAAATGGAACATCTATAGATGGGCTTCCAAATCCTAAGGGAGAACCAGTTTGTAGTCAAACCGTCAAGATGCCAACAACCATCAAAGGTAATCCGATTTTCTAATATGTGAAACTTATTTTATTAACTATCCTAATATCAGGCTTTGGCATGGGCCATTCGATTTTCTAAAATTCAAACAATGATAATGTAAGGTATCTTTTCTACGTTCTAATTATCTTTGGCCCAATCTTTCCTTTCCCCTCTGGACACTTTAGTTGTGCCAACACTTGTTAGAGAAAATACTATTAATTCAAAGATATAACAATACAATTTATGAGAAACAGAAACGGATTTAAATCAAACCGCCTTTTGGTAACAAAATCGAGGCCTGTGCTTGCACAGTTTCCTTAAAGCAATTACGCCCTCTCACTTAGAGACCTCGAGCGCTTGCCTCCCAGGATACAACGATCAACTCAAACTACTAGCCGCACAAGCTAGCAGTTTCCGGCGAACTGGAATCGGTGCTCGGTTTATGCAGAGAAGGAATGGAAGAAGAACAGTGAGAAGAAGAGCTGATTCTGGGACCACTATTAATAGGTGAGGAAACAAGTAGTAACAGAAGTAGTAACAGCTGCAGAGCTCAAAAGTTTCTGGAAGGCATGTTCACTAGATCGTTTACAAATCTGGCCAGGATTTGCACCCCCCTGCGCGCCCGCGTAGAGAGTTCTCGAGACATCTAGCTATTCAACTTGAACATCAAGTGTAAGCTCTTATCTTATATACTAGTGAAACCTTTTGTATTTTTCCAATATGGGATAAACCCACTCAAGCTTCCAACTTTGAGCAATTCTTCCTCACTAACCCAAAGTCCGTTTTGGGCATACAATATATCAATTCGAAGCTCTCATTTCATAGCTTTCGACTATATATCTACTTTTCTCAATTAACACGTAATTAAGAAATGGTCTCTATGTAAATATGTCCCTCTAGACATTATTTACTTCATTGTTTTCTTCAATATTTTCCAACAACACTTCTTTCCCTTTTGTCATAAGTGTGTGTAGCGATTAAGGTTGGCACAAACAGGTTTAGATAAACAACACCATATGTACGTATGTATCGATTAAAAAGGAAAATTTCTTGGCAACAATGAAAATTTACAAACTAACTACACACCATGATCAATATAATATCCCCATGAACTCGGTCAATGCCTTCTATCCAGCATAGTCTTGAAAATTCCATGCCCCCTAATTTAACATAAAGTCCTAATAAAATAAGACAACAGTTACGCAAATTATGGAAAACAATTTTTTTTATAGTATGAAAAATTTAACATTCATAGTTTGTGTTTGGCTTTGTCTTTGAAATCAATGAAAGCAAATTACAACGGGAGGAGTCGTTTGAGCGCCAAGACCATCAAAGCTGGACATTTTAGGCTAGGAGGAAAAGAGAGATGGTATTTTGGTGGAAAATACTCCAAAATGTAGCACAAGTTTACTACCCCACCCATTTTGTACCATAAGTTTGTCACTCCCACATTATGTCCTATAAGTTTACAAAAAGTTAGTACCTGGGTATAATTCCGGCCCGGAGAATTAATATTAGGGTAAATTCGCCTTAATTCGCCCCCAATTCAGCACAAACTCGTGAATTAGTGATAGCTCTCAATCTTTTAAACTAATTCACCTTGATTAAATAAAATCTTAAAAAGAAAACATGGCTTTTTATCCCGCGAATTATTATTTTGCCGGAATTCCTTATTTTGCCCAACTCACGATTCTTTCTACAAAAAGAAAAGGAAAAATCCTCCAAAATGTACCATAAGTTTCGTACCCCCGTCATTTTGTACCGTAAGTTTGTTACTCCCACATTTTGTCTTGTAAGTTCATAAAAAATCTAATTTTTGTACATCGTGCCAAATTTAGTCCGTTGAGCTAATATTAGGGTAAAAATTTTAATCTTATCCCCCACAATTCACCATGAACTTACGAATTAGTGATAGTTTTTCACTATTTCACCGGGATTATTAACATATCTAAATAAGAAAAAAAAAACTTTTCAAACAGTCAAGGTAATTGTGGAGCATACCCCTTTGTATGGCATATCGATGCAAACAAACAAATAAAATGGATCCAATATTTTTTTTAACGTATGTCATGAAGACATAATGGATTGGTTGCTACTCTCCTTATTCTAAGTTCTAATTATTTGCGAAAATCAATTGGGGTATGTTAAATTCTTAATGAGAGTTATAAATGTTCAATTTTTTTTTTAACTTTTATTTCTTTTATTTATTTATTTTTTGCAGTGATGTGTCATACTTATGGGTATGCTCAACAATTACCTTGTTTGCATTAAAAGAAATGATTTTAGTTATTTATAACTAGATAATTAGTGAAGAATTATCACGAATTCGCGAGTTCATAGAGAATTCGGGGTGATTCAGGATCAAATTTTCCCTAACATTAGTTCGTCGGGCTCGATTTGGCACGAAGTACAAAAATTAGATTTTTTGTAAACTTACATGACAAAATGTGGGAGTAACAAACTTATGTTACAAATTGGGCGGAGTAGAAAACATATGTTACATTTTGGAGGATTTTTCCGTATTTTGGTATTGTGAAATGGATTGGGTGCAGACCGGGATAAGATAAGAGTGAAACTTCCTTTTTCAGCATCATGGAAAAATCGAAAACCTTGGTTGCGGTAACTAACAGATTGGGTGCGTTGTTGGTTCGGAAAGAAACGTAACTCTTGAGATTGGGTGCGTTGGTTGGGAAAGAAACGGAATTCTTGAGGCGGCCAATATGGTAAAAACATAATTGTTGGATTTTTAGGGAATAAATGAAAGACACCAGAGTTTAAGTTTGGGAGGTAACATTAACTACATGAGCGTAAATATTTATATTGCTTTAATATATAGTAACGTAGTAGTATGAGCTAAAATTTAAAATCGGTTTAAGTCGATTTTAGGGTCTGTTTTCTTTATCTCAACTGAATATAACTCAATTGAACTGAGTTGAACTAAACTAAATGAAGCTTAACTGAATTTATTTGTAGTATATAATACTATTAATTGAATTTAAACTGAACTAAACACAATATATTTAAACTAAACTAAACTTATTGTATTTGGCTTTGAATTTAAAATAATTAATTTTAACACACTTACGAGTTGTAAGGATTGCCAAGTTCCCAAGTCATAGGAACGGCTGAACGGCCTGGTATGTAGTACAAATTTGACGGGACCAATCATTTGATAAAATAGACAATTACATAAGTGTGGATGACTATGGTGGCCGGACAGAGAGTTGACATATTATACGGTAGTTGACCTTGACATTATATTGTTTTGTCTTATAATCACACGATTCATTTTTTAAACTGCCGAAGATAAACTGTTTTTTTCTAACAAAACTGAATAAAATTGAACAGAATTAAATTGAACTGAACTGAATTGAATGCACCTGAACTAAACTGAATTTATTTGTAGTATAAAATATAATTAAGCAAAGCTCAACTTTATTAACCTGAACAGAATTGAACTGAACTGAACAGAATTTAAATTAATGAGTCTTCATACGAAGAGAACATAGGCTAACCGTTTAAAAAAAAAAAGAACTCCTAACGAGAAAATTAAATAATACTCACTGTCTACCATATCAATCTGTTTAAAAATGAATGATGTTTTAAAAATTAAGGTTGTTAGAAACAAACGAATGATGACCTTATCAAAAATCAAGTTGTAATCGTCAGTAAAATAGTATAAACAGAAATTATCACAACGAAAGTTATATCTAGTACTAGGAACCGAAGCGTAATCTTGTACAACATTATTGTTTTACTAAATAATGTATTAAAATGAACGGGGTAAATATATAACCTTCACATAATGACTTCAAATTTAACATAAATGGTGTTCGATAAATGTATATAATTTTTGTAGTTATACAATTAATAGTTTTGATTTGAACTATACTAGACATACGAAGTATGTTCGTATGTCTTTTATTATAAGAACATATCATGGTTATTTTAAATTAAGTATAATACGACCATACAACTTTATGTTAAAAAATAAAAATTTAAGAGGAGAATAAATAAAACAGAAAAAAATTACGTCAATAAGATTCGAACCCAACACCTTTAACTAAAATAATGATACAAATAATAGAGAAAAATCACGCCAACAGGATTCGAACCCTACACCTTATAATAAAATAATGACACATGTACGCACCAGATTGAAATTGGATAAGAAAGATCAAAGGATTAAAATTGATTGGTAGATCAATTAATTGGATAAATCAACCGACTTATTATATTACTTTAATGTACTTGTATCTGAGACGCAGATGTTAGTTTCTAGCAGGATACATTAATTATATTCCATAATCTAAGGCCAAAACATCAACATCAAGTACCAATGAAATTAGGGTTTACATATACTACCCTTGTTAGTTCGTTTTATTACAGATAGATCCTCGTTAGTCAAATAATTACATCCAACACCCTTGTTAGATAGATTTAATTACACCTAAACCTACGAATTTGACTTTTGGCGAATTAAATTAATGTAAAGATATTTTTACCCTTGGTCAAATATTGAATTCTGACTTTGACCAAACAACTCCAATTTTCATTAATTACACATTAGCCTCAAATTGTTTTAATTTTACCAATTTGGCACTTAATAATTCAACGTAAAGCATATAACTTCTTTAAATTTCAAATTTGTCCCAAATTTTATTGCAACTAAGCCCTAATAAATTTTTTATTTTAAAATATCACTCAAAAAATTTTAAGAATATATTAAAAAAAGAAAAAATAGCAAATCGGAGCTGTGCCCCGCCACAGCTCCGATCAAATCGGAACTATGCAGCTCCGATGTGATCGGAGCATGTAAAAGCACCGATCAGATCAGAGCTGTGCAACCCCGATCTGATCGGAGCTAGTCATAGCTCCGATCGATCGGAGCTAGTCACAACTCCGATCGATCGGAGCTGTAAAGCTCCTATCAAATCGGAGCAGCACTGCTCCGATTGATCGGAGCAAGTCACAACTCCGATCAATAGGAGTTGTACAACTCCGACTGACCGGAGCTCCGGCCACTGTTTTGAAGAAGGGAAGAGGAAAGAAAAAAAAAAGGAAGGAAGAAGAAAGAACAAGGAAGGAAGAGGAATGAAATTAAAAAGGAGAAACAAAGGGCCTAGTTGCAATAAAAATGCTAAGGCCATGTTTGGTCTAAATTTCCATTTAGTTTGGTCAACGGAAGAAGTTGATTTTGGACCCATATGTAATAGATTGACTAAGAGGGGGTTAGACGTAATTAGAATTAAAGTGTGTAGTAGGGGTAGTGGATGTAAAATTCCCATGAAATTAAATTTACCAAAGTCTAGTGAAAGCAAAGACAAATGTAGCAGGGGTGGTCGACTACGGTGGTCCTGTTCCCACCACAAGAACCAGATTATTTACCGACGGATGGTATCCGTCGGTATCTGGGTACCGATCCGTCGGTAACGTCTTACCGACGGATCGGTAACTACTTACCGACGGATAAACAGCCCGTCGCTATTTTATCCGTCGGTAAAGCCTTTACCGTCGTTTCTTATTCGTCGCTAAATTTAGCGACGAATAATACCGACGGACTGACGAATATGGGCGTTGACCAGCCCTTATCCGTCTTACCGACGGATAAATTTATCCGTCGGTGACGTTTACCGACGGATAACGTTATCCGTCGGTATGTTATCTGTTGGTATATAATTTTTTTTTAAATTTTTTTTTTATTTTTCTTGCTAATTGTACAACAACCTGTTTCATAATATAAATTTACGTACTAAAAATTAAAAATCATTAAATTTGAATTGAAAATAAAATTCAATAAAATTCGATTCTTCAAAATAGAAAAACGTTTACTACAAATGTAAATGTGAAAGTTTTACAATCGTACTACAAATGCCCAACTAAAATGTCAAAATCTAGGGACGACGACCACTAGAACCACGACCACCGGAACCCGAAGGAGCATGAGAACTGCCTTGCAAACCCGCACTCCCCGCCGTACCAGGGCTCCCCTCCCCGGTCTGAAAGAAAGCTGCCTCTGCGAACGGGTCCATGCCAATGGGATGCTTCTCCAGCAGCTTCTTCAGCACGAAATTCTGCGTCTCCACCTGACACAAGTAATGATCGATGTAGTTAAGAATATGAAAGATAGATGCAAGCAATGTAAATGAGCATACAAGTGGTTATACATCTACATGAGAATAAAAATAAAACCACGTTTACTAAACATTTAAGATTGTTACAATACCCGCAGCTCATCGAAGTAGAAGCCAATGACATGGTCAGGCAGCCTTGACCACTTCTCCCCACCACGGTCCTGAGATGGTGTTGGAGCGATGAACCTGGAGTTGATGATGTCACCGATCTTCGAATGGGCAGATGCAGGGTAAAACCTATTATGATTGTTAAATACAAATAAGAATGAATAAGCATAATAAAGTATACGTAATATGTCACAAGTTAAACAATAAACTAAACAACAGAAAGTGTACTTACGCATCTGCCCTGGGGCTCCAGGAACTCGTAACTCGGGTGGAATGTAGTTGCACCTAGGTTTCGGCATCTGCAAATAAAACAATATCAAGGTTAGTATGATGATATGAAATATGCACGTACAATATAAAGCATTATCAATTAACGTAAATGCACACACAAGGGAATATACATATAAATGACATAGCAACATAATTTATTAATTACCAATTAAAGGTTCCTCCAACTCTAACTCTACAAAATGATCCTCGTGCAGGGCAAACTGTCCATCTTTATCCTGTATAGGGCGTCGTGCTACATCATCCACTAAATCCGACTGGAACGAGTTGGTTATGGACTCGTCCTTCTCTATATACCCAATCAACCATATAACAACATCATCTCTAGCCTAACATCATCAACCTTATCACCAATCAACCAACCATTAACAACATCATCTCTAGCCTAGCATTGTCAACAACAACCATATGAACATCATCTCTAACCTAACATCATCATCATATCATCATCTCGAACCCATTTTCACTTTATTTCAAAACCCCCAAATTCAGCTACAAGTCTCGATTTTCATAAATTACTCTATTTTATCGTATTCAACTACAAAATTAACCTTATATAAGTACATAACCTAGTTATGGAACATTAATTAAATTCGATTAAATACAATACTAAAAAAAGCCCTAAATTGATCTAAGTCTCGATTTTAATTAACAAACCCAAATTAACATAATCCAAAACTAACATTCAACTATAACAACTAATATCTACTTAATACTAACATACATTTCCATAATTTAAGAAATCCCCAAATTAATAAAATCCCAAAATCGATTCATTACTCAATTTTAACAACAATCAACTACACATTTAAGCAAAATATACTTGTATCAACTACTATGTAACATACATTTGACAATTTAATCAACAATTGGATAATTCCCAAATTAAAAATCAAAAAAGGGTTAGAATTCATACCTTTGATTTTGCACAAATTGACCAAAAAAACTTCGAATTGAAGGTTGTTCCTTGTTCCTTGTGCAATAAGCTTCAATTTGCTACCCAAATGGATGAAAATGGTGGAGTTTTGAAATAGAAAGGGAGATGAGAAGAGAGAAAAACGAGAAGAAGAAGTAAGGAGAAGAAGAAACAATGGCGTTTCTGCATCTCCGCCGGTCATAAATTTAGAGCTTACCGACGGATAAGCTTATCCGTCGGTAAGCTTAATTTTTTTTTTTTTTGATTTAGTTTTGATATTTAGCGACGGATAAGTTATCCGTCGATAAATACCGACGGATCAGAACCTTTTAGCGACGGATAACGAACAAAGTGGTCAACTTTGCTCGTTATCCGTCATCCGTCGCTAACAAATCCCGATCCGTCGCTATTTACCGACGGATAAAATCCGTCGTTTTATCCGTCGGTAAAATTCTGATTTTTTGTAGTGTCCCCAAATCTAATTTAATTACAAAGACCTTTTTATTAGAATTGAGTGGTTTTGAAATGTTAAAATTACAAAAGTACCCTTCACCATGAACCACCACTGCACCATTGACCACCACCACAACACCTTTGACCATAAACATAACCATCATAGTCCGGCCACCACCACAACACCTTTGACCGTTATAGTCCACAACCACTGCATCATATATTGACCACCACCACCATAGTCCAGTACTATCCCTGCACCTTCGAACGCCATAGTCCACCCACCCCTGCAACATCTAATGCATACTGGACTTGAGGTTACAAGATGAATGTCCATATATCTAGATAGTTGTTTAAAACTACTTGTAGCACTAGAGAATGTAAACAATCCGTGCAAGGAATTCAACATATACTTATTTTTGTGTTAATTCAGATAACCAAGATTTTATTACAACACACTAAGGCAAACTATTGATTGACGGACACATGTCTACCGACAAGAACTTGTAATTCATTCCATATTCAGTCGTGCAACTGTCAGGATAAACTCCAGGTATAAAATAAACTCTTCGGCAACGTTATGCATCTGTTAAAAGCAAATCCACATCGAAAAAAAGTCATGGTACTATTATTTTATAAGGGGGTGGGGGGAGGTTAGTATACTTTAAACTCGATTTGCCTAAAATCAAACCGGGATAAACTTTACTTATAGGGAGTTGAAGACTGCCCTAGTGAGAGAGCATATAATTGCATGATAATACTTATCGTAATCGTAGAATTAATGCCATATTTATACTTTGACATCAAAATAGGTAAAGTTTTCCTCATCATGCTAAGTGTACAAGTCTCATATCTGCTAGATAAGCACATGTTCACAAATGGACCTTCCAGAGATAATTTATTTTCTAATCTAAACAACATACCCGCCCTATAGTGTGGGCCGAAAATGTAGTTGTATTGGGCTAGCCCTTACTATTAACTCAAACAAAGGTAAGGGCTCGTGAATGTCCTGACAAAACAATTAAGCGTGAGGATGGTTATGGTGAGGGGCAATTTGTGACCCCTAGCGTCACGATTGGTATTAATTAGTGTGTGGGTCAATGCTTCAGCTCTCACAGATAAAGCTTGATTTAATTTGTGTTTTGTAGTGATTGTGTGGGTCGAAAATGTAGTTGTATTAGGTTTGGGATAAATTTATAAGACATAGGGAGGCGGACAGTGTAGTCCGAATCGGTAATCTTTGTCGAAAACTACTTCAGTCGATCTTATTTCAAGTCAAGATCCGTCTTTCCTCAAATGTGGAGTTGGGCAGACCGGTCTGCCGGACATAAGCTTAGTCAGACCCTGTACTAAAACTTAGGGCAATCATCCTTAATTCGCTCTTCACGGATTCGATATATTTTATCTTCATTCATTTATATTATTAGCTGTTTTAACACAAATTTTACAACATTGTTAAAGAATCGTTTCAAAAAGCATATGTATAAAACGAGGGACTACGTATACAATGGATGCTCAAAGATACAAGATAAAACCGGACAACTTGTAACGGACTGATACATCAAAAGGTCAAACACGAGTTTAAGTAGATTACATTAAAGGATGTACACTAGTACTTATGAAAATTAATAACAATGCAACGTAACTTAATTACTTTAAAACTGACCAATTAATTAGGACTCATGTGTGCAGGTCGAAAATTCATAGGAACTTCTTCTGTTGGTGTTTTCGGCCACTGGTTATTCGGAGTAGCATTGCCATCAGCTGGTGCAGATGCTGCTTTAATTGCAGCAGCAGTTTTGGCTTTGTGGCGAAAAATCGAGTAGATCCCGAATGCAATTGAGGCAAGAAAGAACAATAATGCAAGCACGGCCACAACTATCGCGGTTGTATTAGTCTTCTTTTTGTATGTGTACGTGTAGTAGGTGTAAGTCCTCGTTGGTGTATAATCGACATAGTAATCTTGAAGAAGACTTCTACTTGCTGCTGCAACAGAAGACACTGCACCATTGAAAATCTGCATTAGTAACACATATATAGTAGCACCCTTCTTGTTTTACATGTATTAAGAAAAATTAGGCAAAGCAAAAAATTAAAATCAGGTTCCTTCACACAGTATTTATACGTACCATGAGTAAATGTTATCGACAGAAAATTAAAGAACACAAAGAGAAGAATCTTGAGAAGGTTTGCCTTTGCCATGGTTATAAGTTGTATGGTTTCTCCTACTTACATGCACATTAGTAGTAGAGTATATATATATATATATATGAGTATATAGATAGATGAAAGTTGTTAACATCTTGATTATGCAATATATAATTCTGATACTAATTAATACCTTCAAATACGTGCAATTAAGTAGCTACTTCTAAGTATAATATTGCTAATGTTTATTAAAAGATTCGTTTGGTATGTAAAAGAATTTTGACAAAGTGGTTGTTGAGCTAGCTGGATGTGAGCTGAACATGGTTATGAGTATGTACCACGATTAAGACAGAGTTTGACATATGTAATATATAGAGTATTATAGTGTTTTTTCTCTCCTTAACGCTTTGAGACACCAACTATCACCTTGACCTTGTTTTGTCTTGTCTGTACTCACGATTAAGCATAGGACAAATTACATTAACACCCACCCTTTGTTAGAGATTCACTTTTCATTTTTATCCGTCTTAGTTTAACAATTTCATCTAACTTCATTTTCCTAAAAAGTTTGACAAGCTTGTAACCAAATTTTCATTTTCTTGCTTCCAAACTTGACCTTATCATTAATTTTCTTTTTATTGCTTCCAAACATGGCCTTACCACTATTTTTTTAAAATATTTTTTCTTTTGATTTTAATTTTATTTTATTTAAATCTCCTTCTTCACAATCCAGTGCTGGAGTACCAGATCTGTAACAGCTGCTATTGGAGCTATTAACAACTCCAACAAAAGCTGAGATGTTTAACAGCTCTGGTCGGAGTTGTAATCTGATAACAGCTCCGATTAGAGCTATAGATGGCTTCATCTGGAGTTGTTAACAGCTCCAATCGGAGCTGTAGCAGGTTCGGTACCAGAACTATCGAAGTTTTATTTCTACATTTTTTGGAGTTATTTTGAAATATTAACTCGTTTAGGCTTCTTTTACAATAATTTTTAGTTCATTTTGAAATGTAAATAAGTTATGTGGGTTAATTTTAAATAATTTATAGTTAATTTTGTAAAAAAAGAAAAATTTAAAGGTAAATGTATAATAAATGAAAATTTAAGGTATTTGGTTACAGAAAAAATCATATATTTTCAGTGGGGCAAATTTGTTATTTCCAACTTTTAATTCCATAAAAGTCAAATTCGAGCGTAGGGTTGGATGTAATTACATTTAATTATTTAAAGGGGGAGCTAAATGAAACGTGAAATATATAAGGGATAAAAACGTAATTAAAAAGTCTATCAAGGGGTGCAGATGCAATTTGCCCTTTTTTATTATGTTTTTATCACCCATCATTTCACTTTTCATTTCATTCCCTTGGTAGATAAATGTACTTATATTCAACCTTAAGGTTTTGACTTTTAGCGAATTAAAAGCTGAAAAGTATAAATTTGACCTATTTAAATTTTAGCTTTTTTCCAAAATCAAACACCATCCATTTCCCTTTATTATACATTTGAAGATAAACTAATTTAAACTTAACTCGCATAATAGTTAAACTTTTTAAATGATCTAAAAGTTATTGCTCCCTACAAAATTTATATTTTAACAAAAGTCCAAATAATTTTAAAAAATATTAGAAACAAAAGTTAAAAGATAAAAAAAAAAAAAATGGTACCAGAATTTTTCCGATGAGTTTGAAGAGAATAAAGAAAGAAAAGAGAAAGAAAGGGATAAAACAAAAACAAAAAGAAAAGAAAAAGAAAAAAAATTAATATAATGCTAAGGCCTAAGGGCGTGTTTTGAGCGAAAATAGTGTACGGTGGCTTTTAAGTGCTTAAAATGGAGGTAGACGTAATTGTTCAACTAAAAGGGATAAAACACAAAGTGAGTCTCCAACAAGAGGTGTGAATGTAATTTTTCCAAAATATATAATTAGAGTAATGCACAATGGTATTTAAAGAGAACATGTATTTGAAAATATTCAAGCTATCTTTCAACAGCTCGACGCTCAAAGTCGAAAAACACTAAAATAGATATCATTTGTACAATTGCTTGAACACTCTTTCTATCTTATATAAAACTCGACACAAGATGACATGGAGATACACTCCACCTCATCTATAACTTAGTACGCTGCCTAAGTTAAACAATTATAAAGATTGCGTAAACTCCTTTTGTTCGCTTCGTTTTCTTCTCTGTCCAAGTCTTGATGTATATATAGTGTTGAACTATGTCGAATACAACCAGGACTTGTAAATAGAACTGTGAATGGTATAATGAATCTTATTTGAGTTTAACTCCTTGAAATCGACTTCTCTTAGTAAGAACTCTATTCCTTCTTTAAGTCTTTCCGTGTACAAGTCTTCTTACTCTTGATTCAAATATTTTCTTGTAATGATAATTCTTTCTAGTAATTATTTCGTGCACAAGGCAAACAATCACTAGAAAATGGTTAATTGTTTAGAAAAGGTAAAACTACAAAGTCGGTTAAGTATGCCATGTTTACGGAACTCAGAAGTTGAGTGACCTCAGTCAACTCCTCATCCAACTCCTGTTGCAATTCCTAATTTTAGTCACACTTACAACTAACAAACTATGACTCATTTTTCTATTGTTTTATTTTCTTCACATTAAAAAATATATATCCTATGTTTTATAATTTTTACAATTATTATTTTAATTATATCATCACATATATTCATCGGTAATTTAATTTTACATTTTTTAAATACAAATATAATTATGTATTTTTATGATAAATAAGACAATGATGTTCCACTATTGTTCAGGGCCTTATATTAAGAACTGGCCCAAGACCCTGAAATCTCTGAGACGGTCATGCCGAAAACATCAAGGAGACTATGGTGACCATACAATACAATTCATAGAGCGCAGTATAGTGATTGATAAGTATGTTTCCTCCATAAACTAGTACCAGATTGGATTATTTAACACTCAGTAAAGAGGTTTTATTTTCTTGAAACGGCAAAAAAAATTCATTAAGCCAAAAAAGTATATTGTACAGAATAAGAGGGGTATACCCCAATCGTGATACAAGGTGTATCAATCAAAACCATATACTAGAGGTTCCAAATAGCCAACGAAGCTACTGGAAATATCAAAGAGGCACGAAACTCCAGAGACTCTAGCCAAGTTATGATCCCCAGAGAATCTAAAACTGAATCCCCGACTGTAAAAAAAGAGGCCCTTCGAACTCCAGGATATACCTGTGAACCGAAACCAAACCGATAACGAGCCAACACTCCTATAGCTCACAGGTTGATGATGCAGCATCACAACCCCACTTCCAACTCATACTCATAGGAGCGTCAGACGAGAAAAAGACTTATGTTTCCTCTTGATATCAACCCTCGGGCTTAAATGAACGGAAAGCTAAAAGTCAATCTCACAATAGAATAACATCGAGAACCATACGAAACCCGCAAGCCTGTACCTGTCATTAACTTCTCTAAATTAGCTTTTAGTTAAAATTTTGTCAAATAGTAAAATATTTGTCAAATTAACCTTCATTTTCCATCTAAATCAGTTATGGGTTTGAGTATGGGTTGAGATGCTATGTTTAGGTTTGGGATAGTTGGTAATAGATTGTAAGTGGTTGAAGTAATTGGTTGTGGTTTGTTTAATTTCGAATTTGATGGTGTTCCGGAGGTCTGTCTCCGTGTATTTCAGTTGTAGTTTGTTTCTGAGCATTTCTTATGTTCTCTGTTTTAATAAAAAAATTGCCGTTTAAAAAAAAATAAATTAGATATTCCGAATGAGATTATATAAGGCCATGCTTCTAAAAACCAATGAGGTCTAGCTCAATTGGTTAGACGGAGGTGTCATGACACTAGAGGTCATATGTTCAATTCTCGCAAAGTGCGGGATTATTTATAGTTTATTACTAGCTTTGTAATGCTACTTGTGAAATTGTAATGGTTCGATTTAAAAAAAAAAAAAAATCAACACAAACATTAGTTGATCTTCTAATTATAAAAAAAGAAGGCCATGCTTCTAAAGACGACAATTGCAATTTGCAAGAGGCTACATCCATC
Source organism: Plantago ovata (assembly GCA_028274465.1). Lineage (NCBI taxonomy): Eukaryota > Viridiplantae > Streptophyta > Magnoliopsida > Lamiales > Plantaginaceae > Plantago > Plantago ovata. Next base: position 6,207,097 of record CM051458.1, read on the forward strand.
CACTATAAATATCACTAGCCGAGTGTAGCGAGATGCGAAAAGCATCAATCACATCATGGTGGAGGCTCATTAAAAACACGTTTAATATCAATTTCATTATCAGTTTATCACCTCCATCTCTCCAATCGGATGGTATAATTTGTTCAATTTGTATAGTGTTGTTGGATGTTGATTGCAACAACACTTCATTCAACCATATTCAACCATAGAAAACATGCAAGAGAAAAAGCATTGGATTGGTCAATCATTTAGGAGTTTGGTATAGATTTTTTTTCCTTCTATTCTAAACGTGAAATCTAACTGAAGTATTCATACTCCTACACTATATGTTTACCACCTTATAACTCAAAATACACTTATATCAACCTTATGTTTTCATTGGAGTTTGAATTCTCGAACTATCCTTGCTATTCTAGCACCCTAACCACCAGACCACCTTATAACTCCTATATTTTGGTATAAAAATGAATCAATTGACTTTATAAAACTACTTTTTCATCTCAAACTCATAAACTAGGATTACAGAGTATATTCATCTCACTTTCCAAATAAGTTTTAACCTCAAACTTTAAACATTTGATGTCTGGCAAAGTGTTTCGAATCTAAATTTAGATTTTTAAATTTCAAAATTGAATTTAAAATCCAATTCAAAATACTTAGTTTTTGCTAGAAACACACCTCTCACTAATAATTTAAAATTCACTTTCAAAACCTTATCCTAAACGCGTAAAATTGAGAAATTGTAAAGTTTCAATGGCAGAAGCAACTCTCCTGGAGAACGTTATGTAAAATAAAAATAGACGAACAAATATAAAAATTACGAGTATTATTAGAACATATCTGTCCCGAAAAAGAAATTGACCTTGTATAAGAACGTTTTTCTTTTTTACTGGAGTTAGTTACGTTGAGTAGATTAGGAAAAACAGAGTCAACTTGTGTCAAGTCTACTTATAATATTATTATATTCAAGCATTCAGCCCACAGTTTCTTACTACCATTCCTTTCAATGGTTAATTATTGCTAACAACAACTTACACTACTAGCTCTCAAATCAATTCTTAAAAATCCCAATCAATCAACAAATCATTCTGTTTTAAGTTCTGTTTTAAGTTTTAACACACCGGTCAAATTTTCTTCTCTCGCTCCAAACAATTTGCTTTCACCAAAACGACGACGTCGGTGGTATCCGTACATCCATGGAGTTGCCCTGAGCTTCTTCTAACTTGTTGTGAGAGAATGACCGGTGCTGAATAGTTTCCACTTTCCAGTGCTGTTCAATTTTCACACGATGCAATCAGGTAATCAATTCTCATTTCTCTTAGTTTGTTGTTTTATTATTATATGCTTGCAGTTCAACAGTGTTTACCTGATGATGAGTTTGAATGATTTAGTTAGAATTAACAACTTTAGAGGTTGAATTATTATTGTAAATAACGAAGAGACTTGTTCATCCATTATTTGTTACTATTAATCATGTTTGTATAATTATCTCTCTGGTGTGTTTCTAGAAATGGATTAGGCCTTAGGCAGTCTTAGTTTCATCATGATTGTACAATATCGTAGTTCATCTGGTTTGGTAAAGTTAACCAGCTTTTTTTGTTTTTTTTAGTAAATGACATAAATCATTTAGCTCGGGAAGCGCTAAGTCGCTGGCTAAAGCCACCTGAAGTTTATTTCATTCTACAAAACTATGAGGAGCACCAGCTGACTCACCAAGTTCCTCAGAGACCAGCAAGTAATTTTACTTTCCTTTTTGTTCTTTCTTGTGTGTTATTTTTAATTTTTTTAATTTTTTAATTTAAGAATCGATGCGCAGGGCCTTGACTGTGTCATGTTTGGTTGCATTGTGTTTGAGCAGGTGGATCTTTGTATCTGTTCAACAAGCGTGTTGTAAAGTTTTTCCGCAAAGATGGTCATAGCTGGCGTAGAAGGAAGGATCAACGAACTATTGCTGAAGCACATGAACGGTTGAAGGTTGTTTATATGTTTATTTTAGATTTTTCTATTAAATAAATTTATCCCGAGACATTCAACTAATCTGGTTCATGTAAGTATATTATATATCTTCCAGACACATTCTAGTCCCTTTTTTTTTTTTTTGGTTCGGAAATACAGACATATTCATGGTCAATTTCTAGTATTCTGTTTTGTGTCCTTAAATCACAAGTCATATGAAACCTTGAAAGTCTTTAAATGACATAGTATGTTGCTAGTACAGCCATGTGTATGTTCAATTTATGATGGATATTTAATGTGGTATTACTGTGTTAGACTCAGTACATCTGGACTAAGGTACAAGGTACGTTGGATATTGTGTGGCCTAGCTTAAAATTTTCTTGGAGCGTTTTTTCAGTATGTCCTTAGGAGGTTAGATGCAAGTTGATTGAATATATTGTCTGATAATCTATTTATCACTAGGTTGGAAATGTTGAGGCCCTAAATTGTTACTATGCCCATGGTGATGAGAATCCTTACTTTCAAAGACGTAGCTACTGGATACTGGATCAGTAAGTCTGCAAGTTTATTTATTACATACAATTATGAACCTTGCATGGTTCCTGAGCTAACATAAGTGTAATGGTATGCAAAATGGCATTCACATGATGCATCTGATAACAGATGATGTGCGCAGCTGTAATGTTCAGACGTCTTTTACTTAGGAGACTGAGTGTTGCCTACAATTGATTTTCTATTGCGTTTGATTATGTCTAATTGCTTACTGAGCTTTTGCTTGTGCCAGGCCGTATGAACACATCGTTCTTGTTCACTACAGAGATATCAGGGAGGTGAGTCTCTGAAATAGAAATAAGGAAAACAGGGATGTGCCTACACTTGATATTTCTTCTCTTTTCATCATTTAACGCAACACAACCTGAATCTTGATTTGCATACTCTGTCTCTTTGTGTGCCAGATTGTGAATAGATTCTTTCATGCCGTTTTATGAACAAAGATACTTATCCAATTATTTTCAATAACAGGGAAAACAGAATAATGGGCCTGCGTCACATTTATCACCGCTACCTTCTTCTAACCTAAGCCCTAGTCCCAACTCTTTTGTAACTCACCAGGCAGACTCTTCTGTTGTAATTAATGGATCATATTATAGCGAATCAAGTCCTAGCTCAGTGGAAATTAGTTCTTCAGAAGTGACTAGGGATCATTGGATGGATCCGTTGGGTGTTGCAGTGAGAGCTAAAGAGGTTACTAGTTCATCAGAGCATGATATAAATCATGCATTGCGAAGAATTGAGCATCAATTAAGTTTGAACGACGATGAGGCGAATGTATCTAATGCCTTCTACTTTGAGAATGAGGACTCCAATGATCTGGAAGATGCCTTACATGTATATGACTTATCTGGTCAGACATCAAATAGCTCCGATAGTATTCTTTATCAACAACATTCAGGTATTCCTTTCCACTTCTTTCGTTAAGTAAAAATCTGCATCTTTGAAGTAGAAGCTTAACTGAAAGAACTAAATGTTCGTGAATGACATTCAGATGATTGGATCCCATGCCATCAACATCCTGAAGGTGTAGACGGCATTTGGAAAGATATGCTTGATGGACCTAATAACTTTCAAACTATTGAGTCACATGCACAAGTTGTTGGATTGGAAGCTCAAGATTGTATTATACCCTTTCAAATTTTGGTTATTTAAAAAATTCTTCATATCTTCAGTTTTGCAAACAGTCTAACTATTGTCTTTTACTGTCAGCTTCATTCTTGATACCTCAGAAAATCAATTCGTCAGAATATGCAGCATATTCTCTTGCAGTCAATTCTCATGGCATAAATCCACACTCCTATTCCTTATTGCCTGACCAAGTTAATTTGGGCATTCCTGTTGAAGATAACATAAGCTTGACCGTTGCCCAAAAGCAGAAGTTTACAATTCGAGAGATATCTCCAGAGTGGTGTTATGCATCCGAGGGAGCAAAGGTATATGTCATAACACCTATTTTGTAGAGAAAATTTAGCAAGTCTACGCCAAATCTTTATGTTTTATGATTTAGTGTTGGTTTTCAAATGTGATGAAGATCTAAGTGGATTAAAAGCTAACCGTATATCTCTCATTTATAAGCAACCGGCAAACAGTCATTATTGGTCTCCTTTTGTGTACCTGTCAGATGATCTTTAGGCAAGAAGAAATTATTTCACACACCTGAAGGGCTTTAATTCCTCAGCAGAGGATTTACGTTAGATTCTTATTTAAGGATCTTCCTTTGTTGTTTGGCTTTCATGATATCTTGATTGAAAATGGGTATGCGTGAATGAGTCTGGCACATGATTCAATGTCGGTACTTGCTAAGAAATCTTCAGGTGTTTGTTGTGTATTAACTTGAGTCATTAGAATGTTAGAATTGCTCAGTTAGCAGGTAACGGTCTTTAAAGTGGTTAGAGATTTCGGTCCATCGACGAGATTTATAGAAACAGTTGTCGTATCTCATGGACTATTATCTCATTTTATTATCTGGAAGTTAAATAATTTTCCCTTTCCTTACTTGACAAAGAAAATCTGGAAGTCTGGAACTGGTTCAGGGGAGAGGAAAAATGGATACAGCTATTGAGCTGAAAAAATTCTTTGTACCCCTATAAACATCTTGTACCCCAGAGCAAATTCTTTGTAATAACACTATGCCTTCCTGAACTGAGCATACCCTCCACCTGGAGTACATCCTACGTGGGCATATGATGCTTCTGGTTATAACTTACAGAGTTTCCATGAATTGAGTTGGCACATCATATTTAATGTAATTCATTTTCTATGAAGTTCCTTCCTTCTATGTTCATTCATTAACGTTCAAAGTCGATTTGGCAGATTATCATTGTGGGTTCTTTCCTCTGTAATCCGTTGGAGTGTAAGTGGGCTTGTATGTTTGGTGACACTGAAGTTCCAGTCCAGATCATTCAGGAAGGTGTCATCCGCTGTCATGCCCCAGCTCACTTGCAGGGAAAAATCACTCTCTGCATTACTTCTGGAAATAGAGAGTCTTGCAGTGAAGTCAGGGAATTTGAATACCGTGATAAGCCTGGTGTATGTACACACAATAGTCCACCTGAAAGAGAGCCAGTTAAGAGTTCGGACGAGCTCTTGTTACTTGTCAGATTTGTTCAAATGCTTCTTTCCGGTGTCTTGCCTAAAGTAGATGGCCCTGAATCAACAGTGGATATATCTAGCAAGTCAAGATTTGAAGAAGACTTGTGGAACCAGATTATTGATGCCTTATTAGATGGCACTTCAACATTGTCAGGCACTCTTGATCAGCTCTTGCAAGAGCTTCTGAAGGACAAATTGGCAAATTGGCTTTCATCCAGAATACAGAATAATGGCCAGAAGGAATGCTCTTTATCAAAGAAAGAACAAGGTCTGATACATATGGTTGCTGGACTTGGATTTGAATGGGCATTGCAGCCTATTCTTAATGCTGGCGTAAGCATTAATTTCCGTGATATAAATGGATGGACTGCACTTCACTGGGCAGCGCGGTTTGGGAGGTGCGTCTTTATTTGCAGTTTTCCTAATAAGTGGCCTTCTGTTATTATTTACAGAATCTACCTTGGTGTATGCGAATATAGTATATTATTAGTGATAGTCGTGATCATGCTTGAAGTACTTGTGTACTAGTTTTCATTGCTGAGAGATATTTAGTTCAAAAAAATGAAAATAGAAGAAGAAGAAGAACATGAGAAAGAACAAATATTTGATTAAAAACCTTGCACTGTAAGAAGCTATCTTAAACTTCAAGAGAATCTGATAACGCTAATTTGATCCAAATAAGGGAGTATAATAAAATTCATATCTGTTAACTAAAGAGTTGAATTTTATAAAAGATGTGGGCAAACATCTTTTTCTACTGAGTTTAATAGTTTATTCTTTCATTCTGATTATCTGATACAATAAATGAAATAGATGAATACATAAGTTCGATTTATTGGTACTACTACTTGTCAGATAGAATAATGCTTACTGAATTATCCTATAGTTATTTACCATGAAGTTGTTCAGGAAAATGTGGGGAAGAGAGTGTTTAGATTTTTGACGCTTTACATTTTCAAGTCCAAAGGCACCGTGGACAAGTTATGCATGGAAAACCACATTTGAGAAATTGATAATTGAGCTCTTTGGTTAACAGCAGACCTACCAGCTCATGGGCACCACCATTCTTTATTGCATGAATTCTTTATTTTCTACTTCAAGGAATAAAATTTTCTACGTTCACTTGAAGCAGGGAAAGGATGGTTGCTGCTCTGATTGCTTCCGGTGCATCAGCTGGAGCAGTTACAGACCCCAATTCGCAGGATCCCAATGGTAAAACAGCGGCATCCATTGCTGCCACCTGTGGCAATGCGGGGCTTGCTGGTTATCTTTCAGAAGTTGCACTTACTAGTCATCTTTCATCTCTCGTTATGGAAGAGAGTGAGCTATCTAAGGGATCTGCTGCTGTGGAAGCAGAAAGAACAGTATATAGTTTCTCGAAAGCAAGTTCTACGAATGAGGATCGAGTTTTTGCTGCAGTAAGGAATGCTGCTCAGGCCGCTGCACGTATACAATCTGCATTCCGTGCTCATTCTTTTCGGAGGAGGCAGCAAAGAGGTGGTGATAGTGGAGATGAGTATAGTATATTTGCAAACGACATTCATGGACTTTCCACTGCAGCAAAATTAACATTTGGCAGTGCTCGTGACAACAATACGGCTGCTTTGTCTATTCAGAAGAAATATAGAGGCTGGAAAGGTCGGAAGGACTTCCTAACTCTGCGCCAGAAAGTTGTGAAGATACAGGTACATTGCATCTTCTCAACATTATACATTTTCTACTCATTATCATCATACAGTATAAATAAGGAAAAAAAACTCTGTCACCATATAAACCAGATTGATCTCTTTCCTGATTATATATGCTTTTCTAGTTTTAGAATAGAGGATAATAAAGCAATATAACACGTCGCCTTAGAATAGCATAAGATTTACAAAAGCGATGATACCATAAACAATTTAGAACTTGAAAAGAGTTGGGCCATTTATCTATTCCTTCTCATATGGCAGGCTCATGTGAGAGGTTATCAAGTTAGGAAGAATTATAAGGTTTGCTGGGCAGTTGGAGTACTGGAGAAGGTCGTGCTGAGGTGGCGTCGTCGAGGAGTTGGCCTGCGGGGATTTAAACAAGATGCAGAGTCCATTGACGAAACTGAGGATGAGGACATTCTTAAGGTTTTCCGCAAGCAAAAGGTTGATGCAGCTCTCGATGAAGCTGTTTCTAGAGTATTGTCTATGGTTGAATCTCCAGATGCTCGTCAACAATATCATCGCCTTCTTGAAAAATATCGTCAAGCTAAGGTATTTTCCTTCATATCTTTTCACAGCATATGCATATTAGGTGATAAACAGTTGAACACAAACCTTGTGCATATGAGCCACTTCTCAAACCTTATTAGTTCAAAACACAAACCTACCTCATCACAGTGTCACCACTTCAATATAACTGTATGCATATATATAAGTTTAATAGCACAGTGGCATTCTTCATTTTCAAAAGTTAAGATTCATGCATACAGAGCTTTGTTACACCGATATAATTCCATCAATTATTAACTGCTTGCAGGCGCAGCTTGAGAATCCCGTGCCTGATACAGCATCTTCTGCACAACATGACAAGTCTTCTTATCACGGATTCTCTTATATGGAGAAATAGGAAGTCCTAGGCGGTGCAGTTGCAGTTTCATAGTGAATTCCTACGGTGAAGTTGGCTTAATAACATCGTTACAGACCTTTTAAGGCTTGGTTAAGCTGATGAAGTTAGCCAAGTTTACATCTAAGTATAGAACATTCTAGCCAAAAATGTTTCTTTTATCTTGGGCCTGCAAAGCCGAGCTTGCCAATATCAGTCTTGTACAGTTTCTTCTGGGCTTCGCGTTTCTGATCACAAATTTATGTGTGGTAATAGTATGCGTCAGTTCTAGTTCATGTTCATTTGAGAAATTCGCATTAACTAGTACTCGTAGTAGACTAATTAAATGTGTATAAAAATGTATTCATAGTTTACTAGTGGGGAGAGACTGGAAACTGTACATTGTTCACGTTGCTTGTGAACAATTCAATGGTATTTATTACTATTATTATTATTATTATTATTATTATTTGTAGGGATTCCGTGAAATCTTACACGCTCGGGTCGTGGCTAATCCGTAGCCCAGTAGGAATCCATTAGCGGGAACTAATTAGATTTTCTTTTATTAGGATTGACAGTATTTATAAGTAAGACCTATTGTTCACACTAATCAGATATTGATTAGAACAAGAAACCTTATCCGTGAAGATTAAGACGAGTAGATTAGGATTTACTTTCATATTTCTTTACACTTAGAACTCTAATAAACCAGGAATGTGTATGGATTACTAGTATATAAGCACATCAGTATCTTTAATTTTCCATGTACTTACTTTTGATGAATAAATGTTAATTCCCTAAATCTCTTGTTTCTCTTTGAATTCTCTCTCTTCTCTTTTTAATCATGAACAACCCTAATTCTTCTGTTGTCAATGACGACCAATCCTTCCTTTCTGAACCAGTTATGCCTGAAGGCCGCTCAGTTTGTGCGGATTACAACGAACCACTTTGCCGCTGATTTGAGTCAAACTCAGAATTCCCACATTATTATTATTATTATTATTATTATTATTATTATTATTATTATTATTATTATTATTATTATTATTATTATTATTATTATTATTATTATTATTTATTTTTATTATAAACTAGACTTTTATTAATCACGCAAAATTGGAAGGGAGTCGGGAGACAAGCTGTGCTCCCACCCCTTAAACTAGACTTTTATTATTATTATTATTATTATTATTATTATTATTATTATTATTATTATTATTATTATTATTATTATTATTATTATTATTATTATTATTATTATTATTATTATAAACTAGACTTTTATTAATCACGCAAAATTGGAAGGGAGTCGGGAGACAAGCTGTGCTCCCACCCCTTTCTGAATACAAAAGCTAAGTATAGAAAAAAGGAAAATACCACTCCTAACATCATTGGAATGACTAACACACAAACGCTTAAGGCGCGAAAAAGTAGCCAGGGCCTCCTCATCGAGCTCCGCAAAGGTGGAGAAGTCAAACGGGATGAAAGAGTAGCCGTGCTCTGCACACTTGGAAGAATACTTGCTCTTCTTCTTTGAACGACAGACTGCAAAACAGCTCCAGGAACCCAAGAATCCAAACCCCCACCAGCAAAAGGAGATACACCCGTAACATCCAAGCAGGCGTCCCGACCTTGGGACCAATTGTATAATAACAAGTCTGCCGGGCGAAGGTCCCGTCCATCATCTGAGAGGAACCCCATAGGGGCCTCTTTTCGCACAGCCACCCCAACCCTTGAACAGATGTCAGCCAAGGTATCACGCACAAGGTTGTGCCGAAACTTCACCCCCACCTCACTAGAACAATGGACAGCATGGTCACCCCACTGGTCCATCCGTCGCACACGACAACTCGAGCAAGAGGAACCATCGAGGAACAAAGGGACTGCAAGGCGATAACACAACAAAGCACGGAACTGTCGCGGGTTCATCCGCTGTCCAAACCCATCAATCGGAATGGTGAGTAAGTAATTCTGCGCATGAGGTGCACGAACACAACTAAGAAGAGCCTGTTGTCGATGAATCAACCCAAACTGTGACGTCAGATGTGCATCGATGACACCAAAATAACTCTTTGCCAAAGACTTCATAAACTGGGGGGCAGGAGAGCTAGATGTAACAGAGAGAACATCAACACCACAAAAAGGTCGTGAAACTGTCAAGAGCAGACTGAAAGGTAGGACCAGAAGAAAAAAACCCGGACCTCAACAGAATCCTATCCTGCAAGGAGCTGGACTGCAAGCGAGAAGCGAGAAAAGCATACTGACTGACATCCTCCGCACACAGGACCCCCAGACCTCCAAGTCTGATGGGAAGAGTGGCAAGCCGCCACTGCCAATCCCAGAAACCAGGCCCTGAACCTGTAACGACCATCTCCAAGGAAGTACGCAAGGCCTGATCAAACTGGGCTAGAGCATCACCACAAGCCAACGGAGGGCAGGTCCTCAAAGCATAAGATAACTTCGCCACCCCCGCACAATTGCGAAGAAGAAGAAGCTCACACTGAGGATCATCGAGCTTGCGGATAGCCTCCAACAAAGAGATGGTCTTGGAAACCCGGCGCGCAACTAAATCAAGGCAAAAATCAGAATCCGCACTAACAGAGCCCCCAAGGAGCTTGACACCCCGAAGCGGACGAGAGATAGAAGAAGGAAAAAGACCAGCCACCCTTCCACGAGGGTCCTCCACTGGCCAGAAAAGCTCAGTTTTACCGACATTGAGATGCAACCCACAAGCAGGTCCATCAACACGGACAATATCGAGCGCCTTGGCAACCATAAGAGTATCACCAATGATAGTGCCGTCATCAAGATACCAAGCCTGTAGAAAAAGCTCACATGACTGATGAATAGCGTGGACCAACGGATGCAAAAACAGCGAGAACAATAAAGGACCCAAAGGATCCCCTTGCTGAACCCCCTGACACGACCGAAGAACCGAGTCCCCATAATAAAGCCGAGCGGGCCGAGAATAACAGAACTCAACCCAAGGTGAAATGGTCGGACACCTCAACCGAGTCTCCCGAAGTATGACACTCCTGTCAACTAAGTTAAATGCATTCTTAAAATCCACCAAAAGCATAGAGAGCCCAACCTCGTCTCCTCTAGCCTCCACAAACCTGTTGACAGAATGAAGGACAGCCTCACACCCACCCGAGACCCCAACACCAAACTGAAAATCCTGTAAGTACGAGGTCACCAAGTGCCCAACAGAGGAAGAAGCCACCTTAGAAACCAGCCTCCGCCAAACAGTACCAACGGCAATGGGTCGAACAGCCCCTCCAGGCTTAACGAGAGGAGTCAAAGGGGCACTGGCAATAAACTCCCCAAGCAGGCTCGGACACTTACCCGAAAGGAAAAGATTAACGACCCCAGTAATAGACGCTAACAGGCCATCAGAAACAGCAGTAGCAGCACCCCCTAAAACATCCAACAAATGTTGGGCTCTGAGACCATCACGACCGCATGAGGTACCTTTGGGGAAGCTCCGAATCCTATTCAACACAAGGTCCTTCTGTACGGACAAAGCATCATCCTCAAGCAAAGAAGGAGGTACAATCGGAAGTGGGGCAAATGGGTGCTTAGATTCCAACTCAGCCAAGGTGTCAGAGGTATCAGGGGCAACCCCAGAAGAGGTGAGGACCTTAATGGCAGCCGTAAAGTGTCCGTCACCCAGCTTGCGCAAACACTGGGATAAATTAGCCTCCTCAGATTCAATAGGCTCTGAAAACCCCCGAGGAGGTGAGTAAACAACAGATAAACGGTCTCTCACCAATCCCAAACGGTCGCCAGGGTCTCTCCAGCGTGCAATGGCACTAGAAATGCCCTCAAAACAAAATTATTATTATTATTATTATTATTATTATTATTATTATTATTATTATTATTATTATTATATAAACAAAAAATAAAGAATGTTTACACAAAATTATTGGGCAGCCGAAAAACAATTTGTGCTCCAACATTATTTATTATTATTATTATTATTATTATTATTATTATTATTATTATTATTATTACTAGAATTCATCGGCACACGCTACGCGTGTGCTACGTGTAGTTTATAACTGCGCTCGATAGTTCTGTTATGCAATAATTTAAAATATTAACTATGTTCAAAATGTCTATATATTCTGCAATAATTTTGTTCAACAATCAATAAAAATGAAAGAAAACATAATTAATTTTAAGTTTTAATTGATTTTTATTTAATTATTTGTGAATATACTATTACACGTTGAATTTCGATGGACTATTTAGTATGGTGCTCAACTATGAATTTGGTAGGCCAAGTTCAAGTGTTCAACCATATATGTGTATTTTGAACGTGACTCTTTCTTTATCTGGACATGTAGCGTTGTCATCATTATTAATTTTGTGTTATTTGCAAGATAATGTGATATATAAATATTATCATTGAGAATTATTATTCCCCGTCGAGTTTCGACGGGTTATTTGTCTAACAATATCACATTTGGAATGTTGTTTGAGTAATTGAATAATAATAGAAAACGGATGGGATTAATTGAAAAGTAACCATTTAAAAATTAACACATTGGATATTGTGTATTTAGTAGTAATTGTTTACAATGCTAGACTCAGCAAACAAGTTGTTTATTATATACACCAGTACCAATTCCTATTATTGTCCCATGAAATTCACAGTTTATAGCTCGTGAGTAAAGCGTTGTTGGGTATTGCTCGTTGTCCCTGTGCTGGCTGCTTTGAAAAGGCAGCAGCCCTTGAAGACAGGCCTGAGGAGAACGAAAAGCATAATAAGCATAATAGTGGTTCTTTCTCAACGGTGACTCAAGCTGAGGAAGTGAAGATGGTACCAAGATCTTCTTTTTCCTAACTACAGATCCACCAAAGTCCCATCCACATATTACACATGCCCTCAATTCATACGGTTCAGACCAAGGATTACTATGTTAATTTGCAAATTATAAGCTCTATTTATTAAAATTTTAAACCTTGCTTATTCCAGAGCCACAACCATTTTGTCCACCACCTCATCCGTTCGTATTCACTTGTGTACCTCTGAAAATGAGACAATCTCAAAGCTACTAATCCATTTGTTTAAGGTACTATCTGTCTCTGCACTTCAAGATGTTTATACATGTTCTTTAAGAAAAAGTGTACATGTATGTATAGAACTTAGACTTTAAAAGATACGAAAAATCTGTCAAGGGAGAATCAGACCTTACAAAACCAATTTGCTTCTGTTTACTCTAAAAACTCTATCAAGGGACTATCAGTGAAATAGCAACATCGTAAACTTAATTTCAATTCGAAGGGAGAAAATAAGAATAACCTTTGCTATTAATCAAAAAATAAGCTAGTAATCCAAGCAACACAGTAACTGAAGTACCTAGTCCAGTAACCATAAATGCAGATGACCTGCAAATGAACACCATTTCACAAACGCATATAAGTACATATGAATAAATAAATAATAAGGAGAGAAATATTGGAAGTATCGGAGTTGAGAATGAGCTCTAGAATTAAGTTTATTACTTCATAATTTTTTAAAGGTAAATTGGATATCCATTCCAACAAAATCAAAGTCAAGTTACAAGTCTGCAGTCTAATCCAGACCACCTAAGGCATTACCAAAAGGAGAAACAAAATGAATTCTCGACTTCCTATGTAAAATGATTAGAGCTCTGATCAGCAACATAATCAAGCTTGCAGAAACCAAGCATTGCATAACTAATAATTGACTGGATCCACGTTATCTTCTTTGGTTCTGCTTACACCCTCTATGTGAGAGATTTAGCAATAGTACTATAGCTCGATGCATTAGAAACTGCATCTTTCTCCACAAGATTGAGCAACTACTTGACTTGATCCTTCAGAATGTTCAGTTGTGCATTGCTGTCTTTAAATAGCTTGAGTCTGATTATTCGTATAATTAGGTGTACTGTTCGAGTAGGTTGGCTACATTGTGAACTTGAAATGACTCTGAAATCCAATGAGGCCTGTACAGTGCACACTACGATTATTTTTTTATTTTTTATTTTTGTACAAAAAGATTCTATAAACTATACTACCCTCTACTTCTTTCACCATTTCAAGTTAGTGTTTGTAATGCGTATGCTAACAGTTAAATGCTGATATCATAGGGAGCTGCAGAAACTGGTAAAAAGAGTGGGCTTGATACAAATTCTACTTGCAAATAGTGCTGGGAAGTTGGGGACAAAAAGGAAAAGAAACTAAAATAGACGTTTCAGACTGTTGAAACAGAATCTACAATAAGCTTTTGGTGCCTTAAAAAAATTGTCAAAACCAGTATGTGAGTCCACATTTATGTAATTGTTCATGCTTATATTAGGCAGAGAGACCGGAGTAAATAACACATGCTTTTTCAGCTAGCAAAAATCTTATATAAAATAGACCTTTACGCATTCCCGCAGAAGTTAAATTATAAGTTAAAGAGTTAAAAACATCATCTTCACACTCAAAAATTGTAAAACTTGCTGAAGGGATTGTGTATAACTCAATCCATTGTGTGATAAAGGATAACTCGAATACGTGTGTCCTATGCTAGCAAAATAATAAGTATACGGACGGATCAAGAGAAAAAACAAAACTGTCACTCCTACCTTTGTGAAATTGAGGCACTTGCAGTCCATACATGATGTGGCTACTTGCTCATTAAATTCCATTCTGCATCATGTAAATAGTATCAAGTAAACTATACCAGCAACATTATAATGACCAAACAAGGGACACGGACAATCGAGTCGTATCTTAGGTAGTTGAATTCATATTCAGTAAGATCTCAAATACTATAAAAGCAACTACAGGATTAAGTAGTAACAGGTAAACGACACAGGTCAAATAGGTAGGAATCGTGGAGAAAGAAGTGAAACGAATATCTCATTATCTAAAACAGAAGAATCGTTTGTATCGATGCAATGACAGTCTAGGACACACGACAATGATGGAAGAGGGAGCCAAGATCTCCTAAAATACCTAATAGAAATCAAATACCCATGCCTCACTGGACTACTAATTGAAACCTTTTACACCATTCACTACTGGCTGCTGCCAATTCAAACTGACAAATCAAATAAAGTACCTCTACACAAAATTCTTCTGGGACAGAAAATATCAATAATGCCGTGAATGCTAACTTCTTCTATTGATGAATAATAACCTAAACAAGCAATCTAATTACTGGTCCGATAATGTGAACCGAATAATAGCAGATAATATTAGTAGAACAGGATACGCACATTATGTTTACAACCTAGTGTTAACTTACAGTTTCACTACCATTGAACAACCAAAGGCACATGATAGAATTCCAACTCTAACATGGATGCATAATAGTCCTTCTAGATGCTCAGAATTCAGAGACATGTATACTTTAACACAACAAAAATACACTATCTTCACTCTTCAGGGTGAGGGTACATTATTTAACTGTTGATATTAGGTGGAATCCTTTCAAGTATTGATCATGTTGAATCCCGACGAAAGTAAGTAAAGGTGAATAAGATTAGAGATAGATATTAATCTCCTATAGAATTATAAATTGAGATTAAATAGATTTGACAGGTTGAAAGAGAGACGATGAAGAAGAGGGTACGAACGAGATAAATTTTAGGGAACCACTCAATTAACTTCCACCGAGTTTACTCACCTGTGTTCTCTTCTGGTTATTGAAGGAATTCATCCGATCTTTCATTCTCTTTAAGTCCTACATTAACGGCTTCATAGAAGGTCAACAGAGTGTCTTTCTCCATATTGTAGCCCTCTTATTTGCAAGCCTCCAAATACTGGTTTAAAAACCAGTTCATATTCTCTGCGGCTCCTGATTGAAAGCTGCAAATAATTATCACATACAAGGCTTACAATTACAATACAATACACATGTTACAGTTCCGAACTCATCTTGAATTATTTCATGATAAATACCGTAAACAATCAAACATACTCAATTCAGCAGCATATGTGGGTGTTTGAGTAATTTACATCTTACAACACTGACAAGGCATGCCTCTAACACCTTAACAAACTGTATATGTGAGCGCAAATATACAAAGAGTTTAGGCTATCTAGCCGTAAATAGCATTTACTATATAACATTACCAGATATCTCATATAATAACTTCTCCATCAAAGCTTGTACTACCTATGCAACACATTAAAATGACAACATATATCAAAACAGCCCTACAGTAGTTAGCAAGGTGTACCTTTTCAAGGGCGGCGTTAATGAATTGTGAACAAAACAACGAATTCCACTCAGAAACTTTAAACATTCAGGTTCCAAAACTCACAGGTTGATGAAATATCGGATGGTGAATGCTGTGAAAGAGCAGCTATGGGAATAACTCACCATCGTATAACTGAATACCTCATCTTGCATCTTTCTCAAGACTCCACCTGAAGGCAGATTCAACTGGGAGATGCCTCTCATATCTGTGTATACTCTTTTCGGGTTTCAATATATTTTAACTTCATGCAAAAAAAGAAAAAAGGAAAAGTAATAAAAACCACTTTCAATCAAACATGAAACCACTTTCAATCAAACATGGCAGGAATATCAATCAACTCTAAAATCATATGCATAACTAAACCTAACAATGCTAAGCACTAAACCAAACAATGCCATTCATCGTAGAAGATATTAAAAACCCATATGCTCCAAGCAATGAGTTGAAAAATACACACCTGACCACCTGCCATTGCCTCAAACTGCTTGACCCAATCCTCCATCATGGCATCAGTCCCGAAATTATCTGGTTGCGGCGGTGCAGCCACAGCTTCTAACCCTCTGACAGCCTCCCTAGTCTGCTCTCTCAACTTATCGAGCGCCTCGGAAATATGAGAGCCTGGGTTTGTGGTGGCTTTTGTTTAGTCTTTTTCCTATTATTCAAGTCAGGCAATCCCATTCCTAATCCCTGAACACTCCCACCAGCCAATTTCGATGTTCTCGCTTGCTTTATATCAACAGATTCCTTTTTTACAGTATTCACACCCCTAGTGACCAAAATTACACACAATCATAGCATAACGAATTAGGCCAAAAAAATAAAAATAAAATCTAGGTTACTACTGCTGCTACAAAGAAAAGAAAAAAAAAAGAAAAGAAAAGTCAAGTGAAGAAACAATAGGATGATAAAGAAAATCATCATACCCTTGAGAAGCAGAGGCGAGGTTAAGGGTCTGAAAATCATCCAAAGCGCCTACAAATAGTGGGATAGATACATGAGAAAAATCATCACTTGCGATGTGGGTATTGAAGCCCATAAACATAATTGAATCAACATAGGAAAAGAATGGAGGTGGTTAAAAATCTCACTGTCGAGGAGTTCGTCTAAGTCGTCAGAGTGATCGGCCATGGTTTCGTCGTAGACCCTCCGACTACGAAATTGCTCATCTCTGGCTACAAACCGGACATGGAGAGAGGAATCGAGTTGAGCCCATGCTTGAGTAAAAATAGAATTGAGAGGAATGAATGGAGAGAAGATGAAAGAAGAAAGAAATGAAGAAAGGAATCGACAGACAGAGAAGACGAAAAAAAAGAAAGGGTGAATGCGGCTAAATTGGTAATTGGGGAAAGAAAGAAAATGCGGCTAAATTGAAGGCGCTAGTAGTATGTTATTATATACTGATAAATTAATTAATTTATTTATTTATTTATGGGAAATTTAGCACCCTTATTAGTGAATTAGTTTTCATATTTCCCTATCTTAGTTCAACAATTAAGTTTCACCCCAATCAAGTTCACTAAGTTAAAAAAATTCTGAAAATGTGGCTAGCCAAACACTCCCTTATCATATTTTATTTTCTTTTTCCTTTTTTCTTTCATGTTTTAATTTTATTTTCTTTTTACTTATATTATTTTCTTTTCTTTTTTGTTTTTCTTTTTTTTTAAAGCCCTTCTTCTTCAGCTCCGGAACTGGAATTTTTCCGGCGCCAGAGCTGCCGGAAAATACAGCCTGATTCCTGGAGTTCTAGATATTGGTAGCTCCGATTGGAGTTCTTAAAGCTCCAATCGGAGCTTTTAACAGTTCCGACTGAAGCTGTTGATAGCTCTGGTTTGAGCTGTTTAAAAGCTCCAATCGGAGCTTCTCTGATTGGAGCTTTAAACAACTCCTATCGGCTCCGGCTGTAAAAAAAATTCTGTTTTTTTTTTAATTAGTTTTTAATTTCTTCTATGAAAATTATGGACTGAAATATGAATCAATAATTTTATATGGATCTTTTTACAATAATATTTAAGATCATTTTTAGATTTAGATAAGTAATGGGGGTTAATTTAAATAATTTATAGTCAATTTTGTAAAATAGAAAAATTTAAAGTCAAATATGTAATTAAAGAGAATTGAAGTTGTTTGATCTTTTTTTAAAACTAAAACTTAAATGATGGCAAAATGGTACTTTCCAGACCTTAATTCGCGAAAAGTCAAGATCGTGGGGTAATATGTAATTGACGTGCACTAACAGGGTGTAATGTGTAGTTGTTGAACTAACAAGGGGATGAAACTAACAGGGGAGCTGGAGCAGGATGAAAATTACCCTTTATTATTTATTTTTACATTTTCTTTTTTTTGGTTTTCCGAGTGTATCCGACTATTCGCTATATACAACTAATCCAGTTGAGCACCACGATCTGATTTTTTTGACAGGGTGGTTCTTCTTTCGGCATTGTTTTTTTTACAAGACTCAGACCGACAAGTTTTAGTTTTTAGAATATTTTTTTTCAAACTAAATAAGGGAGAACACGTTGGAAAAATATTGGAATCCGGTCAATTATAGTACATGTACCAAGTTATTTAGTACAATTATAAACACTATTGTAACTCGACCCTTTAACTGATCTGTCTAATATAGAGTGCATATTTGAACGTATTAGAGTTTACTTTACTCTGTCATACTATTACATTATTACATACCTTAGTGAACGGGCTTCATGTTCAACACTTTTACCTCTTTTCTTTGTTCCTAAAAGAAACAAAAAAATAAAATGAGTGCTGATACTTATGAAACATGATGGAAAAGATAATCGTCAACAGCAGGGTTCGAACCTGCGCGGACTTCTGAAAAATGATGGAAAAGAGAATCAAATCGTCAACAACAGGGTCCGGAACCTGCGCGGGCGAAGCCCAACAGATTTCAAGTCTGTCTCCTTAACCACTCGGAAATATTGACCATGTGTTAAAATAATGAAATGAAATATATCGGTTCTTATATAAAGTTCTTATATCGGTTCTTAAAATCCCCCCCCCCCCCCCAATTCGTAAGCATCAGGATTTTATCGGAAAGTATCTAGAAGTTAGGTTTAATTAAGGTTCTCATTACTTGGCCAATTTTTATGGATCACAATATATGTTGTATTTATCCATTAATAAATAGATTAGGATCATTGACCTTATACATAAAGATAAATGTGATTAGATTTAAGATTTACTTTGCAACCTCTATTCATTTTAGAACTCTGAATCTATCAAGACTTGTCTAGATTGACTAGTATATAAGGTGAACAGGTTATATCTTTTGATTATGCATTGTTGATGAATAAAATCACTTCCCGAAAGGTCTCGAAACTTTCTTCTCTCTGACAATGGTGCTGCCTACTGTCTTCTGTGGTGTTATGCTTTCTTTTGTCGATATTTCGTTCTCTCACGAACACGGCCTTTTCATGGAAATGGACTACTAATTAGTAGCCCCAAATATGAGACCCACAAGGAAAAAACTACATTTGGAGGATTAATGTAGGTCCCACACAAAAAATCTCAAGTTAAACTCTGAAACCATTGGAGACTTCATTTAGAAGGGGCTTTTTTGGGGCTTATGTAACGACCCGACCCACTAACGGGCCGAGACCCAGCCCAACGGGCCAGCAAGGTTACTCATGGACGCTCTCCGGGGTGATATGCTGGCCCCACAGACCAACACGAATTCTAATCCGCGCACTTTGTCCTCACTCGTGCGCGCACCGGGAACTTCCTAGTGGGCCACCCATCCTAGAATTGCTCCAGAGCAAGCACGCTTAACTCTGAAGTTCTTCTAGGTGGATTCCCGAAAAGAAAGGTGCACCTTGTTGGTATGAGTAGCGTTCTCAACCCTTTTAAACTTCTGAAATCTGGGGCGTTACAATCACCCCCTCTTAAATTGCGCAACGTCCTCGTTGCGCGCTGCCCCAAAACCAACCATCCGTGTAGGATTCTAGAGGTGGTCCCTACGGGCTCAAGAGGTGGCTCCCACCGTCGATACGGTGTAGCACTTTGCCCCGTATGGTACTTAGTTCCTGCAGTTCCGGATAGTCCCGCTCTGATACCATTTGTAACGACCCGATCAATCCGGCCGGCGTGGTTACTCCTGGATGGACCCACACACGTCTCAACAGTATGATATTGTCCGCTTTGGGCCTGAGCCCGCACGGATTTGCTTTTGGAATCACCCAAAAGGCCTCATACCATGTGAGAGTGGTGATCTAACATATATACCCTTTATTCCACTCACTCTTAAGCGATGTGGGATGTGGGATGTGGGACATTACAAACTACCCCCTTAAAGCCTCGACGTCCTCGTCGAGCGCCTTAAGTGGTGGGGGTGACAAACTGAAAATAACATTTACCAACCGTCCACCCGGTGCGGGCTTTGGGTTGATCTAGGCTCTGATACCATTTGAAACGACCCGACCAATCCGGCCGGCGTGGTTACTCCTGGACGAACCCACACACGTCCCCACAGTATGATATTGTCCGCTTTGGGCCTGAGCCCGCACGGATTTGCTTTTGGAATCACCCAAAAGGCCTCATACCATGTGAGAGTGGTGGTCTAACATATATACCCTTTATTCCACTCACTCTTAAGTGATGTGGGATGCGGGGTATTACAGCTTATATGTTAAAATCCCTCTAATTAAGCCTCAACCATAAGGACTGCTCCTACATTGTGTTCATATCACAAAAGGGAATATTACGCCTGGACCCCACTAGATGGCCTCTTTTCATCTGAATGACAATCTTGCTTTTCATTACATCCAGGTCCATTTGGTCGTTCCGACGTTGACCACATGATTTGAGATTTTCTCTCCCATGCAACCAAACACGCCCTTATTTGATTTTTTTAGGTTTTTAAGGTATATTCCCCTCATTTACTATTCTTCATCTTTTAACACATTCCCTCCCACCCACCATCATCTTCGTTACCCACTTCTCTTCACCACCCCTGTTGATTTTAACCGAAAATCAAACGAATTTCGAATCCTAACAGTTTATCAAAGCACGTATGTAGCCTATTCCAGCATTGTCGAAGTTGTTCGAGGTCGAAATTTGGGGTTAGGGCTACTATCGAACAAGTTATTTTTTTTCGAAATTGATCTTATTTTTGCTCTATTTTCTGTTCAATGATGTCGTATTGCAGGGTGTATGTATACGTTTTTGCTCAATTTTGGTTTTTCTTCGAAAAGGACATAGCTGGGGTTTTTCTGGAACTAACAGACAGGTTTTTCTATGTTGTTTTGTTTGTGGTGTAGTAAACAAGCATGAATAGGAACCAGAGATTCAACGTCCGTGTCCATTATGCGGGTGAGTAGTATACTCTTCCAGACATCAACTACAAAAGGTACACAAAGAACAACTGCTTGAAGATGTTAGTGAAAATGTGATAGAAAAGGTGCACGAAGTGTTAGACAAGGATAATGAACCATCTTTTTGTTAGCTTAATGTTTGCTAGAAACATGGAGTTCAAAGAGGTTGAAATGTATTTAAGAACATGTGAGGAACCACTAGATGTAGATAAATCTCAATATAAAAGAAGGGAAAGAAGCATGCTTATGATGATGATAATGATCCCCCTTTATTTGCTAAAGTTCATGATCCCCCTCCCACTAGAAAAAGGATGTTTAGGCAAAGGGGCAATAAACCTAAGCAATTTAAAACAGGCCTACAATATCCCCCAAGTGATGCTGATGTAATTGACCTGCAAAGATGAACTACCCCTATGTCACAACCTACTTAGAAGTTAGAACACACAACCTGGATGTGCTTCTTGATCATTCGCCCAAGAAGACAAGGCGAAGAAGGACAAAGATGATAAGAAGCAAGCAGATCGAAGATAAAGTCAATTGCAAGCGAAATAGAAGAAGAAGAAAAAAGAAAGAGAGAAAGAAAATTAGAAGGGAGGAGGTTGCTGGAAAATGATTGGGTTAGAAAGGAAAAAGTGATGGTGGTTTATATACTAACATATTTATTAAAAAATAAAAACAAATAATAAAAAACTATATATTAATCGGATCAGATTAATCCGATAATTCATGAATTTTAATCCAATATGAAAACCGAAAATGAAAAAACTAGTGATCCATAATTCGAACCGAAACTACCAAATCAGATTGGTTCATATCGGTTTTTCAAATCGGCTTTCGAATTTTGGTTTTTTTTCCACCCCTAGTTTTAACCATAAAACTGGTTTTTACGTTCTTAATAAATTTTGGTCTTGCTTCATGTTTGTGCTTTAATTACGATATTTTCCCCTAATTTGAGTTTGGTGAGGATCTTCATCCTTGATTCGGTACAAAAAGCAGGTAAGAGGCTTATAGATTTTGTTGCCTGATTTCACTCTGGATCTCGCAAGGTTTCGCTATTCAACTAAGTTATTGGGTTAAATCGAGCAAATCGCTCCGGGTTTACTATTAGCCAACGTATTAGCCATACTGTAAGCCCCAATCAGAGTACGACACGTGTACAATCACAAAATCAAAGATTTATTCACTTAATTTATTTGTCTCTCACTGCTACTAAAAAGAAAGAAAGAAAAGACCTCTCCGTCTCTTCCACCGGCGAGAAAGACTATCTTCCACACGGCGGCGTAATTGACCTCCGGACGCAAGAAAACCCCGGCGTAATCATCCTCCGGATACTTAAGCAACGTGAAAATATTTGTTCTCCCATCCTCTCTCTGGATTTACAAGGCAACTCCCGATGAGTAATTTTGCACCGGAGAACCCCAACAGTCCCAAAACACCCGATGGTTCTGAAATTTTTCACGTTACTTTTGCTTTAATTTATTATTGAAATTGATCGGTTTTCCTCATTGATTTGATTTTGCTGAATTTTGCAATGATTTGATTTTGCAGAACTTTAGAAAGCTCTGTTTTTTCTTATGGTTTATATTGAGTGATTATGTATTGCTGAAAGTTTCATACCAAATAGAATTAGTTTTATATATTGATTGGCACCGTTCACAGACTTCAGAGTTAGTAACTTGGGGATAATTAAACTGTTAGGAATATAATATGCTATTATGGTGTGGACTCGATCAGATAAGAAAGGTGGAAGTTGTGAACTGGAAGTTGGTTATGGGAAATCAAAGTTTTTGATGCACTAAAGGTTGATTAGGCGGATGAGGATACTAGAATTATGGTGATTAATCCTGTTATTAGTAGTTAGAGTAATGATTATTGTGGGTGGTATAATATGGGTGGTTTTGTCCTGCTTTTCGCCCCTGCCTTCAGTATGTAGTATCACTGTGACTTTGGAATCTCAAAGGTGGAGTCAAGTGGAGTTTGTTTAGGCCATTGCTTATTGTTCCTTCTTGGTTTGGTTTTCACTTGGATGTCTAGTGTTTAGTTTTGTTTATTTGTCTTTTGGACGATTCTCGCTTTGTACTCTTTTCGAGCATTTCTTATGATCTTATTATTATACTATAATTTTGATCGATTAAAAAAGGAATATAATATGTTCTTCAAAATAAGTACTATTAGGTGTGTAATTAATGGTTACTTTGATCTTTTATTATTTCACTAATCATGCTACTGTGATATTATATTGATCCAGGAACATACTTAGACGATGACGAGCATGTGCTTCCCGTCGATATTGATTATGATGAATCTATTCTTTGCCGAGCTGGAAATAAAGAGAAAGAAGATACTTATGTTGATCAAGAAAATCAACGAAATGTTGTAAAGAGTACCCCATCTAACTCCATGAAAAAATTCCAGAAAAAAATATGGAATTTGATACGGAAGAGGATGCCTATAATTTCTACAATGCTTATGCTGCTGCTACAGGATTTAGTATTAGAAGGGCTGGAAAGAAGGGAAACCCCATTGTTTTTAGGCAATTTGTTTGCTCTGCTGAAGGAACGAAACCTGTTGATAAGCGAGATTGTTTATATAAGTCACAACGTCCAGATACACGGACAAATTGTGGTGCATGTATGATCGTCAATGCACGCTATACGGGTAAATTCAAAGTAACTAAGTTTGTCCCTGATCACAATGGACATCAACTGGTTAGTCCTACAAAATCTCATATGTTAAGGTCTCATAGAAGAATAAATGAGCATCAAGCGGAAGAGATAGATAACTTGAGTAAAGCAAGAATAGCGCCTAAAGCCAGTTTAAACTTTGTTTCAGAAAAGGTAGGTGGCCGTGAGAAAGTGGGATACCTTCTTCAAGACCTGAAAAACTATCTTCGGTCGAAGAGAACTATCCAGATGCGAGATGGAGAATTAGGGGGGTTACTAAATTATCTGCAATTGAAGCAATCTGAGGATCCAATTTTTTCAATGCATTTCAAGTGGATGAAGATGATCTAATAACTAATATATTTTGGACTGACGGGCAGATGATGTCAGATTATATGTATTTTGGTGATGTAGTATGTTTTGATACAACGTATAGAAAAAACTCAGAAAATAGGCCTTTTGGTCTTTTTGTGGGGGTTAATCATCATAGGAAGACTGTGGTATTTGGTGCTGCACTTTTATATGATGAGACAGCGGATACTTTCAAGTGGTTATTTGGTACTTTTGAGGAAGCTATGAACGGAAGAAAACCCGAGACGATTTTCACCGATCAGGATGCCGCAATGGCAAAAGCACTACGCGAAGTTTGGCATGGAACACATCATAGATTGTGCATATGGCACCTTTATCAAAACGCAGCTAAGAACATTGGTGATGTATTTCACAAATTTCCAGATTTTGTGAATGACTTCAAGAATTGCATTTACGGTTATGAAGCTGAAGAAGATTTTTTAGAAGCGTGGGATGATATGCTAGGGAAGTATGAAGGCCTTAGGGATAATGAGTGGCTTCAGCAGTTGTTTTCCAAGAAGGAGAAATGGGCGTTAGTTTATGGAAGACAACATTTTTGTGGGGATATCATTACTACTCAGCGTAGTGAAAGCATGAACAGCGTGTTAAAAAGGTATGTGAGTTATAAGACTAATTTATTGCAGTTTTTCGAGCAGTTTGATAGGCTAGTTGCAGATCGTCGGTACGAAGAATCAAGTGAAGATACGAGGAATAATAGTAGCACAGTACACCTTGACAAAGATTTCGAGATTTGAAGCATGCTCGTGAAGTTTACACGCACAAAACTTTTGTTGTCTTTCAAACTGAGTTGAGCCGGTCCTATGATGCGAGGAAGAAAGAAATTCTTAAATCAGGAACTAATTATCAGTATCAGGTCATCCCTAAGAACAAACATTACCACCGCACGGTAAATTATGATGCTTCTGATGATACAATTGTTTGTAGCTGCAAAAAGTTTGAGTTTTCGGGGATTCTATGTTCACATGCTTTAAAGATATATGCTGAGCATAATGTTATGAGGATTCCTGATTTTTACATCAAGAGGAGGTGGACAAAATCAGCAAAAAAAGGGATTATTGGTGGCTTCTCAAAACCTTCTGGAACGTCAACTTCATCAACTGATAATCTAAATGAGGCAGATGAGAAATTAAGATATGGGGAGCATTATCGAGAATTGTGTCAAATTTTTAGTCAACTCACTACACGAGCCTCACGAGCCGACGATACATTCGAGTTAGCTAAAGCTATCGGGTATAAGGCTCTAGAAGATGTGGATGCGATGTTTGATGTCAAAGGGACCACGCAACCAACTACAACTACTAGTTATGTGGTTAAAAATAGTTTAGTTTCACGAGTGACCAAGAAGCAAGGTGAGGCGTCTCTTCAATTAAATAATGAAGTGGTTAAAGCCGGAAAAAGTTCTGACAATCCAGTAGAGGAACCTCAAGAAAGTTCACCTGAAGCTGAAACTATCATACGGGGTTTAAAAAAGAAGCAGGCTCCAAAGGCAAAATCTGGAAAACGTTTGAAGAGTGGATTGGAAGAAGCTGTAAGGAAAAGAAAGCCAAGAAATAAAAAAGTGCAGGTTTCCAAACCAGTTGAAAATAATACACGAGTAAGAGCTTAAATTGTGAATAATCATATTTAGTTATTGATATAGTTGCATTCCATATTCTATATTACTATTTGTAGTACGTAAATCTCGTTTGACATATATATTACATGTTCTTTAATGTTTGCAGAATGTCAATGTTGTTAATTCAAGCTTAGCTGAGTCTGCTGCTCTTCGAACGACATCACATCCAACCATGTTTCCTTTCTCACAAGTACCAGAGGTTCCATTGCCAGCGATTTCCTATCTTATTGATCTAGTTTCATTCCATATTCCATTCTACTATTTATATTTGTACATAAATCGTGTTTGACATATATGTTATAATTATGATTTCATATGTTTGCAGAATGCAAATGTTGTTAATCCAGGCTTAGCTGAGTCTACTGCTCTTCGAACAACATTACATCCAACCATGATGCCTTTCCCACAAGTATCACAGGTTCGAGTTGCGAACAATTTCCTATTCTGCTTAAAAAAATTTTTTTTTGCTTTTATTTTAACTTGTAATTTCAATGAAATAGAATAATGAGGCCGTTCATCCTTATTGGAGCTCACCTCAGCTTCCTAATTTTCCTAATCACCTTGGTGTTCCATATTTGTCTCAGTCTCAGTTAAAGGTATAAATTTCAAACACCCACTATTCTTGTTCCTTGAATGGCTTGTGTTACTTAGCTACTAAATTTATTATTATTTTTTGTCATAGTTTGTGAATCCCAATATTCCTCAGCAACTCAATTACTATCCTCAGCCTGGAAATAGTGATCATCTTAAAAATTCGAGCATGACAAATATGTTGCAGGTAGTATGTTTCAAGTATTTGCATAATCTTAACCACAGATTGTACTCGAAGTGAAAATTTTATCTATCCAATGCAATTTGTTTTATTGCAGACGCAAATGCTTAATGAACAAGCGTTTGGGAGGTATCCAATCAAAGGGTCAACTTCTAATGCCAAACATGTCACTAGGAGTGAGGATGGTAGTGCGTGAGCATTGGAAGGTCTTGGAGTTACTGCTTGTGTTGCTTACTGGGTAATAGTGAGAAGATCTTTTTATTGCAGCTCTCAAGGCACCAGGCTTAGTTTTTAGTCCACTTTTGATGTGTACTGGTTTATGTAAGGCTGCATATTGTTATCAGCTGAGTTATTTTTAGGAGCAGGTGTTGCATTTTTTGTTGCCGTTGGGAGTCAAAGAATGGGATGAGTATTTTATGAGTGACTTTATGTTGCCACTGATATTTTCAACTGAAAGTGACTTGAAGTTTATTCATGATTGTTTGCTATGTTGATTTTTATTTCTGGGTACTTTAATGGGGTTTTATACTTTTTGAGTTGGATATTATAAAACTAAACATTATGTATCAGCAAAAGAATGGGATTATTATATGTATCTGCAAACTCATTAAGGTTGAATAACTTTACTAAACAAGCAGATAATAAATTTCTAGATGTCACGCATCATGTTAGTTAAACACCAAAACAGGAAAGCTGAATAAAATTGAACAGCAAGTCTTTGTCTCACAGATAACAAAGGTCTAGACCAGAAAATGTGAGTTTGAGATGAATACTAGAACTTTCAGATCATTACATTAAGAAATGCAATCATTACATCTAGTTTAGCAGCAACATTTCAAATTCACAATGAGAAGAATTACATAAAATACAACTAACAATGTCATTGCAGAATATGTTTCATTACAATCTAGTTTTATCCTCAGTTCTCTCACTCCACTGGATTTATAATCCAGAATCCTGGCAGTTGTTGCTCTTCCGGCATATCAGGTTGCAGGTTTGTTTCAGAACATGTTGTTGACTTCAAGTTTATTCATGAACTAGGAGGTAGTTGAGATGAATCCTGGAGCATTTGGGGACAATGGATGGTATAGTTATGCACCTTATGGTCCATATTCACCTGCCACATCTCCTCTTCCTACCCTGGGCCAAGATGGACATACATATGGTGCTCAACAGTATCAGTACACCAGAAAAATGAGATAACAACCCCTGTTACTGAACTACATATTTAAACTAACCATGCTCCAACCTGAACCAAACAAAGAACAAATCAAGCAAAATCCAAAAAGCAAACTAAGAGATTCATGACAATTTTTTTGTAGCCACCACTCCAAAAACAATGCTTCATCACTAGATATATCAAAATAAATGGTCTGTCAGTTATACTCGGAAAAGGATGTGAATTTTGAAATCTACAATGTATAGAGGAGTGTGGCTTGTCAGCTACACAGTAAAAGAATGCCATAAGTTATTGCAACTCACCTCTCCAACAAGGTACCATTCAAATTTAACAGCTGATTTGGGCATAGTATCATAGTAGATAGATATAACAAATAAACAAAGGGAACCTCAACTCCAGCCTGAGTTTGCTTCACATAAATAGCTCCAAGCTACGCTTAGCAAGTAACACCATTGTCATTTACCATCAGTGCTATACACATGCAAGAATCAGTTAGTCAATTTGCTAGTGTTATGAAAAAGAACGGACGATAGCATACAATGAGCAAGGTAAGCACGATTTGTGTCGAACAATATTTGCACTTAATATGAATGACTAGTATCCCGAACAATATTTGCACACGTAATATGAATTACCAGCATCACAAACAATATTGGCACACTTGACTACCCTTACGGCCTTACTGTTGTCAAGACAACCATTTACCATTTACCATCACAAACAATATTTCCCTTTTCTTACCCTATTTTTATCCTTAAGCAAGATGCAGAAAATTCAATAATACCATTTATCAATCAACCATCTAAATCAAGTGTAGCATAATCAATAATACCATCGACAATCACTATCAACAAACTTAAGATAATAAAATTGACTCAACAATTACCTTCTGCAGATGGAAGCCGTTAATTTGGATTGTCGGAATATCGGTACTCGGTGCAGATGGAGCGATCTTCACATTGCTTAAGTATCCGGAGGATGATTACGACGGGGTTTTCTTGCGTCCGGAGGTCAATTACGCCGCCGTGTGGAAGATAGTCTTTCTCGCCGGTGGAAGAGACGGAGAGGTCTTTTCTTTCTTTCTTTTTAGTAGCAGTGAGAGACAAATAAATTAAGTGAATAAATCTTTGATTTTGTGATTGTACACATGTCGTACTCTGATTGGGGCTAACAGTATGGCTAATACGCTGGCTAATAGTAAACCCGGAGCGTAAATCGAGTTGTATAAAGTGGTAAGTGAATTTATCTCTATTACTACTGATTTTTCGCCCGTTTTACAGTGAATTGGAAAGTATTTGAGGAGCATTTGCACAATTATTTTAGAATCACCCAGTAATGAGGTACCTTTTTTTAGAAAAAAATAGTAGTAGTATTTGTGATTTTTGGAGTTCCGACGGTATTTGAAGTGAAGAAAATCTGAATTTTAAAATTGAACTTGGGAAATTGTTTGTGGCAATTGGTGAAATTGATAAGATTCACTGAGAATAATTTTCCAATTGAAGGTCTTACTAAGTTGAATGATGTGTTATATATTAAATAACTAGGTATGTTGTGTCTGGCAAAGGCTACAGTACATCAGTAACCGATACTATTTTCTTCACGGCTGGGCATTCATCCTTTGTATATGATCCTGCTATTCTTTGCATTTGTATACTTCAATTGAAAATTGTTAGACTTATAACAGTTCAGAACCAGAGTATGAATCCAAGAGTCTCGATGTTGTAAGTCTTTACCTATCCTTTTTAACTTTTAGTATGCTTGAGATTTTGGCATATTTTTTTGCATGTGAAAGAACTAAAAAACAGTGTTCCAGGTGGGCAAAAAGAAGGATGAAGGATCGAGCCAAGAGACTGCAAGAAAGAAGAATTCATCTGATATAGAGACATACAAGAAAGATGAAGAGGCCAGTGTTAGTCTGCTAAAAATACAGATGGTCTTATTTGTAAAGCATGGAAGCATCCAACAACTTAAAAGTGAGGTACTAATTAAACTTTTGTGCATCTCAAGTTTGCACTTCATTCACATGCCCATAACATGTTAACTATACTTGAAATTCATAAATTATGATAAACTTCAACTATATTGCCGTTCTTGGCATCCCCTCATGTCCCTGGAGTTGAAATTTATTTTAAGTACTGTTTTTCTATGTCTTTGCTTCTCTCTTCACATAGAAAAACAATTAGAGAAAAATTAAAAACAACAACGATGTTACATCTTTTGTGTATAAATTCAACAATATTGTGAACAATGCTTGTTTTTTTCCTAAGAACATTCCTAATAGATCGTCTAAAACTGAATCTTGTTGATATCTCTTTTCTTTTTGTTTCACTAAAATTTGAAATATGAATTTCTGGAAGCGTTCCTTTTAGGCTTATAGTACTTTTTTTTTCTTGTAATTCTTTGGATAGAGGAGCCTTAGATAGATAAAACACAATAAGATAGGCATTGTACAAGAAATTAATCAACTTCTATATGGTATTTCAATTTTTTTAGAGTTTCATAGACTTCTAATTCTACTTTTTATGTACTATATATATATATATACTTACAATCGAATCATTCACTGTTATTATTTCGTAGAGCATGACGATATCCACATTTGTTTTAGAGAAGAAAAGTCTGGGTATGTGATTCTAATCTTATTTTTTAACTATCCTGTTAATATTCATATTAGTTCTATTGGTATTTGAGATGATTTAACATGTCTGGGTATGTCTTTAGGATTTGTTTGAAGCTTGTTTATGGTTGTTTAATTATAAATATGTATGTCTTAGATACTATGTGTGGATTTAAGATTTGTTTAAAGCTTGGGGTCATGTTATAGGCTATTGACGAATTGAAGACAATGTATTTATACTTCTCAAATATGTGTTTGCTTCTTTTTTTGGATTCTGATCGTAATTGTGATAAAGGTTCATGTTCTAATCTTTCTACTAATCAAATTGATAATTTAACATCTCACTCTCACTTGTAGCTAGGAACTTTTATTAGAACTCTATACAGCTTAGATTCTATATGCATTGATCTCTACTTTAACATAAACTATTTATATCTTTTCAATTATTGTGAGGATTCAGGATTTATATAGCAATCAACATGTTTAAGATGCTTTGTGGATTGATCTCTACTGGCTACTACAACATAAGCTCTTTGTAACTATTTGTGGGCTATGGTGGTCTTGACTTGTAATGCAGTCAAGAAAAGCTTATCTTCAAAGTATTTTTTTACCGGTTGGAAAGATATGGAATGCATTTTCATAATCTTCGTTAATCTTTCCTTTCCCACTTGTTAGCTTGTTAATTATCTATTTATAAGTTAGGATCTCTTGATTTCATACTTGTAAAAAATGTGAAAATATGGTAGTTGATAAAAAAAAAAAAAAAAAAAAAAAAAAAAAAAAAAAGCATGAGGAGAAGAGATTATTTTAGTTGAAAACAATCATGCTAGATTTGAGCTCAAGAATGAGGAATTATTCATGAAAACTAAGAAGATCATTAATGCATGTTTGTGATATTTGGTGTTAGAAGTAACATGAAACGGTCAAAGATTTTGTTGTTCGAGAATTTCAACTTCTAATTATATGCCTTTTGTTTCTATATATAAGTTAGAAGGCTTGTAATGCAGGAGTAACGGATAAATATATGAGGACATTTTTTGTTCATCCAAAAGTCACGGGAAATGAAAAGTTATAAAAATCAACTATTTATTATAAGAAAACACGACCACATGTGTGTAGCATGTGTCATAAATTTCTAGTAGCTAATATAAGCTAATTATGTGTATATATTAAACAAATCTCATATGAAGTTTAACGTGTGTTGTTTGGAGTTTAAAAATGTGATGTTTGAAACTAAGTCAATAATGTCTATGGGTAAATCCATGTTGGATGATCTAAATCAACGGTGTGTGTTATATTACACACATGATAGTTGAAGTTGAGACTTAAACATATGATGTCTGAAACTATAAAGGTAACATTTGAAAGTGACGAATCATCTGGTGCTAGTATTGAGCTGGACCTGCACATTTCTCATAGACACCAATGACTGTGTATATTAAACAAATGTTGACTAAAGCTTAGTGTATCTTGTTTAATTTAAGTTAACCGTTTAATGTTTAAATTTATAAAGTGGTGAGGTTTATGCTCATGACAAAAACATTATTAGATAGGTAGGGGGGGGGGGGGGGGGCACAATTAGTGTTGAAATTCTCGGTTGTGGATGATCAAATGTGGTCGTCTTCTTATGAGTGCGTGGAGAAGTTCCTAAACCTGGCACTCAGATGTTGGCAAGACGAGGAAATGCACGTTTGCATGTATGTAGTGGTTAGAGAACACAAAAGCATGACATAACCTAACACATATATAATTGCCTCCTCGTCTAATCCTTCAAGTGTTACAACTCCTCAATTTTTTTAGTTGTCTAAAAAATATGTGTTCCTCAAGTGGTTATGAGACTGATCTTGTAAGTCGAGTCCTCGTGATTATTCAAAAGTGATGAATACGTTTTTCTATTCAACTTATACATTACATGCAAAGCAGTGTGAGTGACATTTTTAGTAGTTTGTAATGTATGCTAGTGAGGGAAAGATATGTAACCGTAAGGTTTAATAGTCAAGGATATTAGATTAAAGGAAGTATTAAATATCAACAATTGGACATGTGATGGTGTGAGTTTGTACGTATGGCATGCAATGTGATCCATAGTAGTTATCTAGTCATGATGGTACACTCGATATGAGATTAACGTGTTCCTCGTATATTTATTAACTTTGAAGATGTTGGATGATTTCCCATTAGTATTGAAATTAAACAAAACACTAACTAAGAAAAATCAGTGACGTTCATCGATAAATCCATATTAGTTAATTTAAGTCAATCTCAATTCATATTAAACATGAATTCTTTGAATTTAAGACATATTAAACACATATGGTGTCTGAAATAGTGAAACTAAACATGTAATGTCTAAAGAATAACGAACCAGCTGTTATCGGGTTGGATCGGATTCTCACATTTTCCCCAGGTCCCACATGACTAGAATTCCTTATCTTCGAGGTGAGAAGATCGACCATTTTTTGAAGAATTATTAGATTTCATCTATTTATAGTCTTAAAATAATCGTAGTACACTAGTACTCATCTTAAAGTATTTTCTAATATTAGTTATCTCTTAAAAGATGTAGCAATAAATAATCCTTGAAAATTGTGAAGTACTATTAGAATATCAAATAGAGTAATAATTAAAGTTAACCATGGTTAGAATTCTTAAGCCAACCAACTTTTGTCCATTGCTCTACCATCAAGACACCAATTTCTCAATCTTCATTATTACATCATCTTCTTCCATGAAATAAATATTTATCTCTTGTTGAAGTTAACCATGGTTAACATGAGATCTACACAATGGTTAAAATAAAACCTTAACCTAAATTGTCTCAGAAAAAAAAGAGAGAAAAAATAATCAAACAGTCATATTGAAATCAAAGCGGTTGCTCATATTTTCCCCCATACTCTCTAGAGAAAAATTAACAATGTCTTCTTAGAAAATATTCTTTGTGTCCAATTTGGGGGAAAATTTTGGGTTGATTCGGCAATAACAATTGTACGCCCACTGATGGAGCTTCGAACTTCAATTCCGTAGATTTTGCTCTACTTCTCTCGTATACGGTACTTCTCTTCCTGCTATTATTACTTCCATTTTCGGTGTTGATCAAGCTTTTAGGGCTTTGCTTCCGTTTGCCGGAATGTGATTTGTGTTGCCTTTTTCTGCTTTGCTCCTTTGTGTTTTGCTATTTGTGATAATCCTGATTGCTAATTGTAACTAATTTTATGTTTTAGCCGGTTAATTGTATTTAGTAACTGTTAATTGGAGATTGTTGGATTTTGTTAATGAATTGAGTTGTTTGTGTTGCGTTTTGTGTGTTTTGATGGTAAAGAGAAGTTGTGAAGAGTTTGTTTTGAATTTTTGTATTGTGTTGTGTATATTTGATGATGGAGGGCAGTTTTGGAGTTGGTTTTGATAGATTTAGTTGTGATTGTACAGAGAGGAAGTGGTGTGTGTGTGTTAAAAGGCTGAGGGGGATGGAGTGTAACAGAGATGAGGCTTTGAGAGCGAAAGAGGTTGCGGAGAGGAAGTTTCTTGGAAAGGATATTAAGGGGGCACTGAAGTTTGCTCTCAAGGCGCAGAATTGCATCGTGGGCTAGAGGGTATTTCACAGATGGTGAGGACGTTTGAGGTTTATATTGCTGCGGAGGAAGGGAAAATGAACGGTGAGGCGAATTGGTACGGTGTGCTTGGTGTGACTCGTTACGCTGATGATGATATTATAAGAAAACAGTACAGGAAGCTAGCTCTCCTACTTCACCCTGATAAGAATAGATCCGTCGGGGCGGAAGGTGCGTTTACTCTCATCTCACAGGCGTGGAGTATGCTAGCAGACAAGGCTAACAGGTTGGCATATGATCAGAGGTACGATGCTATGCGCCAGAAGAAGGTTCCGATGAAAAATGCTAGTCCTGGGAAACCACCAAAGCAGAACGGATTTAACAATGCGTCAAAACCTGCAGCTTCTCGAGCGAAAAGTGCAAAGGGTAATTCTAGCAAGAAGGATGCACCGCCGCCTGGTGGTCCTGGTCCGACCCCTGAGAATGAACACCCAACTTTCTGGACTGTGTGTCATCAATGCAAAGTGCAATATGAATATCTCAGAATGTATCTGAATCGCAATCTCCTATGCCCCAATTGCCGAGAGGCCTATTTTGCCGTTGAAATTGTGCCTCCTAGAAGCAAGGGTGTTAAGGCATCTCAGACGAACAATCTGCAGAACCGAAGAAAGGCAAGCCAGCATGGATCAAGTTCCA
Organism: Plantago ovata; assembly: GCA_028274465.1. Taxonomy (NCBI): domain Eukaryota; kingdom Viridiplantae; phylum Streptophyta; class Magnoliopsida; order Lamiales; family Plantaginaceae; genus Plantago; species Plantago ovata. The sequence continues at coordinate 6,241,786 of CM051458.1, forward strand.
ATCATCATCAGTTGAATAACAAGAACGCCCAGTGGGCTCCTTTTTCCGGGTCTGGCAGTGCTGCATCTGCTGTTCATGCTGCTAATATGGTCAAACAGGCTTTCGATAAAGTCAAACGCCAAAGGCAAAAGGGGCAGACTGCTACAAAAAGAGAAGAGACATTGAATGGGAGAAATTTTGCCTCGAACGGCCCAAATGCCGTGAAGAGAAGAAAAGTGGCTGAAGATGTTGGTACCAGGAGTGAGATACCGGCACAGGTGAACTCTGAAAATGGTGTAGTTCATAAAGAAAAAGTTTGGGGCCTAAAAGAGGATTGTCTTAGACGGTGTACTGCTTCTGCTGGTGAATGCAATGTTCACTTGAAACAGTTACTGGCAGAGAAGGCTCGTGAGGAAATACGTAAAAGGTTGAAAGAGAATTGCTCAGCAACCGCAGAAAAGATTGAAACCGCTGATATGGTCGATCGAAATATCAAAGAACCTGATAAAGTGGACAAGAAGATGCTGATATTTCACATGGTGACGGATCTGATCAAGACAATACTTCAAGGCCTTATAAAGGAAGTGAACAAGTTCAGCAAATGTTTGTAGATGTCCCGGATCCAGATTTTTACAATTTTGACAAGGACAGATTGGTTACATGTTTTAGAGAGAACCAAGTATGGGCCGTGTATGATGATGATGATGGGATGCCACGTCATTATGCTATGATCCATAACTTGATATCTCTAAATCCCTTTGAAGTAAGAATTAGTGTACTAAAACCAACGGCCACTAGTGGATTTGGACATCTAAGTTGGTTTAGAGGCGGTTTTTCAAAATCATGCGGGCAATTTGGAAAGGGCACACTTATGATTTGTAATTCAGCCAGTTGTTTCTCACACAACGTCAAGCGGATAGAATGTACTTCTAAGTTAATTCAAATACTCCCTATGAAAGGTGAAGTGTGGGCTTTGTACAGGAATTGGTCGCCGGAGTGGAATGAGCTCACCGAAAGCGATGTAATTTATAAGTACGAGATGGTGGAAGTACTTGAAGATCACGATGAGGAATTCGGAGTACTTGTTGTACCCTTACTCAAAGTGGCTGGCACCAAATCTGTTTTCCGTATGCATTTCGACTCAAAGAAACTACAGAGAATTCCTAAGGAAGAAATGTCTCGGTTTTCTCATCAAGTTCCATCCCATTTGCTCACTGGTCATGAAGGGTTGAAGTGGCTTAAGGGCTGTTGGGAGCTGGACCCTGCTGCAGTTCCTTTGGATATACTCGAAGCTGCATCAAAAACAGAAGAAGCGGAATTCATGGAGACCGAGTCCGTGAAGCTAATTGATAGCGATAGCCCTCCAGAAATACTTGAAGCTGCATCAACAACTATAGAAGAAGTTGATCTGATGGAAATTGAGCCAGTGAGAGCAGTTGTCCATGATAACCGAGATGCTGGTGACAGAGATTGCAAGGTGAAAAATACCCCTACAGCCGCGGAAGGTATAGTTAAGTCCCAAATTAACGAAGTTATAGACTTGGAAAATGATTGAAGAGCCTAGATTAACTGTTATACTCCTTCTTTCTTCTTTTTTTTTTTCTTTTGGAAAACATTTGATAGATTGTTTGGCTCTGGTTCATCCAGATTGTTGGTTCATTGTTCTCTGTAGCCTACAAAGATAGTGTACTGTATTAATTTGAGTTCTTCTGATTATACTCTGATCGAAAATTACACCCTGCCAGGCATATATATATATATTCATGTATATGTTGTGATAATCTTTGATCTGAGAGTTTCTTGTCTTCTTGGTTATTAATCAGATTTCTTCCCTTGGGCTTTTAATCATACTGTATTCTGTCATTCCATTTTGCTCTGCTTCACTCGGCTGAATCCTTTTCCATGCTTCCACTCTTCAAGTTATTGATTTCAGCTTGGTTTTTCCAATAAGATTCAGCTCCTCGATTAAATTACGAAAGTTATCGAGCTATTACTTGCTAGTCTTTGGATACCAGATGAACGAACTCTCATAGAATTTTGCAAAGATTGTAAAACTGGATGGAGCTCTCGTAATTAGGGAAACTGGGATGCTGATTCTCTTTTGCAACTCCGCTTTTTCAGTAGTAACGGATGCATTCCAGTACTTAATTGATAGTAGCATTCGTCTTACTGTTAGACGGTCTGACACAAGTTATTCTGAGTTGTTTGCTCGATTATATATGTATTAATTATTCCCTGCTCATGATTAATCCAATATGCCCAGTTGAATCATGTGGTGTATTTAATTTATCTGCTTAGATTTCATAGTATTCAGCTATAGCCTATAGGTAACTAGTCCAGAAATGGTGATGTATCATGTCATGCATGTTCCATCATGTTCCAAACTACATTATTTTCATGTCCTCGTGTCATATGCTTATAATCAATCAATCAATCCCTTTAGCTGGACTAGCCTAGTCCGACTAGCTAATAGGGAAGTAACAACCAAAGCTCTCGTTTTATTAAATACGAAATAATGTCATGAGCAACGTGACCTAATCTAGCTAGAATGCCATAACTGAAAGATCCATGAGAAGCAATGAAACTTGTATATTCAGCCAATTTATCACAAGAAGAATTAAAGTGCTGCCCATAATCAATCAGCCATGCACATTACGAGTACCACGCTTCATCACGTGAAGGTCATCCTTGAGATTAATTAATTTCACCAAGTTTGGAAGAGTGTTCGAACATAGCAGAGAAGAAAGACGACGGCAGCTGAGAATTTGGCCAAGAAAACCAAAGCGTATGATACCATGTACGAAATGATTTGATTCACCACAATGCTGGTGATTTGTGTATCGACTATATATACACCAAATTACACAATGTGATACAAATATAAACAAGGTAATACAAAGATTTCACATGATCTTTAGTATCACTATCAATATCTTCTACATGTTCCTACATTACTGAACTATTCAAGTATCCGTCTCAGGACAGGATGCATCGACCTTTATTCTTCTCAGGCAATGGGATGAACAACAATCACAGTACGTACTCTATACATAAATGCTAGTGTATATATATACCTCCACAAGTTTATGTTTGAGTATAAGTGTGCCCACCAAATCGTCTTTGCCGCCTCTGAAATTCCTTCAAGGCTTCGAGGAGATCTTCTTCCTTGAAGTCTGGAAACAGTTTATTCACAAACACCAGTTCCGAGTAGGCCAACTGACACAACATGAAATTGCTTAGCCTTAATTCACCACTAGTCCTTATGAGCAAGTCGGGTTCAGGGTATTGTAGTCCTTTTGTCTCCAAATGCTGCTTGAAGAACAGCTCATTGATATCTTCTACTTGCACAGCGCCATCTTTCACTTTTCTTGCGATGTTCTTACATGCTTCAGTTATGTCGTACAACCCACTATAGTTTATAGCAACCGTAAAGGTCATTCCTTTATTTTCCTTGGCAGAAACCTCTGCCTCAGATATTGCAGATTGCAGTGTCGGACGCAATGTTGATCTTTCTCCAATCACAGATACTTTCATATCATACCTGCCATTTATAATTAGCATTAGGCGATATATCTTTTCTTTTTTAAACGGCAAATATTATAGTTAAGTTACCTCATAATTAGATCCTGGAAATCTGATATGAACACCTTCTCAAACAAGCTCATCAAGAACTCAACTTCCTCCTGTAACATATAACATTTGTATAGTTGAGCTAAATCGATCATCATCATAATCTAAAGAATAGAAGACCCTCAAAGGCTAGAGACTATACAGCCAAGTATGCACAACTTGGCTACTTACTTACAGTAGTACGAGTCCAATTCTCTGTAGAAAAGGCGAAGACAGTGAGAACTTGTATTCCAAGTTTCGAACAAAGTATTGCCAGTTGCTTCATAGTATCCTTGCCAGCCACATGCCCGAATCCATACGGTAACATTCTGTTATGAGCCCACCTCCTGTTGCCATCCATTATAATTGCTACGTGTTTCGGCATGGCTTCTGGTTTTAGGCCTAATTCGCGCAAGTTCACTTCTGAAACTTTTGTCGCGCAATCTCTGTTCGGTGCTGCTGTTGCTGAAACAGTTAAAGGAGATATGAAACTTGCTGCCGGATGATGAAGAGGCTTGTTGTATGAAGGAGTGATCATATTTCTTGAATTAGTGAAGAAGCTATGGAAAGACAACATTTTGTTGCTTGCTAATAACATTTTTTGTACTGAATTTGGATATCCCTGCTGGAATTGATTGACAGATCCTAGATCACTATCTATATATAATCTGGCAATATAGAACCTTGGCATTACTACATTAGGTCGGTAGCTGATTTGTGGTTTTGCTAATTTGCGTTTAAACATGTGCTACCTAACATGTGATTAGTTCGAACACACGTCTTATGGTTAGTTTGACTGTTTGGGACTTGGAACGGGTAAAAATGTAATGGTGTACGGTGCCACTTTGTAATCTCCAAAATGGTATTGTCCAATTTGATTACACTATAAATATATCATGTTTAATTGTAGTTCTCCGATCCATTTTTCGGCAATCATGACTACGTGGCTGCCAAAATATGGCGACGTGTTGATTTGACCGTTGAATCATGTTTGACATTTACAAAAAGTAAAAAAATAAATTAAGTAGATGACTCGTGTCGCATCCATATTTTGACCGTTGGCTCATAAATTTTTACATCGACCTCCAAAATTATTAATTGCAAAAAATTAAAAATGTGTAACTTTTTTGGAACAACGTAGTACTCATTTTACACCGTGACGGCAAAATATGAATTTAATACTCTGTCTTTCCATTTCAAATATTTTCAAAATAAACTTACTTTTCCTGATTTGAGTCACTTGACCACAAATTATTTAAAAATTAAAGTGTTGAATATATATAATAAAGTTATGTTAAAAAATTTAAATAATTTGTGGTTGGAAAAAAAAAGCTTTCAGGGAAGTATATTTCATTATGCACATATATTTGAAAATTATTGTATCATTTTCACAACACAGTGTACAGGCAGCAAAAGAAGGGTTAGAAACCAAATCACTTACCACCATACATACCTGATAAACTCAAAAAAAAATCCATACATACCCGATAAGATAGCTTCATGTACTGATAGAGATTTGGTAAAGTTATGGGGCTTCCTTATTTATGTAAGGTGGTATAATAAGTGGTATGTAAAATACTACTACATGCAGTTATCTACCAAAACTAATATTCTTTTTACATCACTGATATATTTATTTTTAGAGCAAAAATTTTAGTGCCAAAGTAATTGTATCTTTTATATAGAGAAGATTGTGTTACTACTTTTTTATAATACTATAATACTATGAGTCCTAATTAATTAATTATTAATTACACAAGTAAGTTTAGTATTTAACCAAAAAGATATATTAACCTTGAATTAAGTTATTTAGGTTCTTTATTTTTCTTTTTAATTTTTTCTAATTTAAATAAGTTAAGTTCTCCTTTTTTGATAATTTTGAATCAAGTTATTCTCTAATTTTTTTAATTTTCATGTCTTTTTTGTTCTTTTTTTTTTTCTTTTTTTTTTTTTTTGTATATTGTACGAGTATATCTCTATTTATTAGCAAGTCTTTGATTTAGATTTATAAAAACGAAAATGATATAATTACATATATACATAACAAAAAATCAACATTAATATATTTATTTTGGTGAAATACTAAACTTGGCTAATTAATAAAGAATTAATTAGGACTCATAGTATTATAGGACAGGAACAAAATTTTCATTATTACTTTTATGAAGATACAATTACTTTGGCATGATATATCAGTGGCCTTCTTTTTATCGATATTTGTTCACCTTTAAACTATTATCCAAATTTAAGGTCAATTGATAGAGTTCCAACCCTCTCAAAAGCTCGAACTACTGAAGAGATGTAGAATATCTATTCATATTAAATTCGTTTAACACTCCCCCATACTCGTGGGCTCATTTAAATCTCTTTGGTAAGGCCCAACGAGTGAAAAATTTAATACGAGTGGAGATGTGTGTGGTGTGATTCGATCCCAGACTTGGCTCTACCAGGTCCTCATAAGGTGAATTAATCCATCTCATCCAACAGCTCCAACTGTTTGGTGGGGGGAACGGAATCTGGTCATTTACATTATCGAAGACAATAACACCTTAAAAGGTCTTGTTAAGATGATAAGGTTATCGAACTTATATATGTGCGAATTATAGTTTGAAGAGTCGTTTTTATCACCAATTGAATTTATATTAAGCCAAAGCCAACTCACGACTACACAAATTGCTAAGCATAGCGATAAGCTAACTCCGAGGTCGGTTTCTAAGGACTTAACTAGGCTGAGGTTCAATATCAATCAATTGCAATCAATCAGAATCAACTAATATGTGTGAATAGATGAAACACTAATGCAAACCAGAACTGTTAAGAACACTCACAAATCAGAAACTACCAAGGAGAAAGATGAAATCAATAAGAGAAAACGGTTGGAATCAGTTTGTAGGATCATCAGTTAAGGCATCTCATATGTTGGTAAGATCCGGCGTAGGTTTTCACACCGTTTGTAGATATGTTTCATCAACAATCATGCGTAGAGATGAACCACGGTCCGACTTTTTTGCACACACCCTTGTAGTGTGTGCATGTGTACACAAACACGTTGTACTGGGGTTGTACTCGTTTTCTATTTGTAACATCCCGTATTTTCCACTTATTTTTTATTTAATTAATTAATTATCGAGTAATTTATTTATTTGGTAATTTAATTAATTTTCTTCCCGTACATTCACTTTCTGGACCAAACTGTTAATTCTAGTTTCTTTTGAGGACTGTTCTGAAATTTACAGAAACTATAGTACTGTTCTGCAATTTACCTCTGAGGGTACTTTAGTAATTTCCAGAGAGTAAAAGAGTGTTTTTTGAAAACTGTTCAACTTAAATAATTTTTGTCTTTTGGCTTTGTAATTGTTTGACTTGCTAGCTTAGTTGGTTTGGTATTCTTTGATTAACCTAGAGGTCCCAAGTTCAAATCCTACATTAGCCCTTCTGCTACCTTTTTTTATTTTGTCTTTCTATTGGACTCTAGATGGTAACACTGGGTTATATTTAGGTTCTCTGTTGTTCGTTGCGCCGTCATTCAAGTCTTGACTCCGTGATCTAGTGCTTAAGTCTCTAAGGTGAGTGTTCACCCCAAAGCTTGTTTGTTTTTAAAACCTAGAAGGCAATGTGCTATGAAAATAAATATCTATATGTGTATTTTATTATGTACGCTACTACTAGATGGTAACACTGGGTTATATTTAGGTTCTCTGTTGTTCGTTGCGCCGTCATTCAAGTCTTGACTCCGTGATCTAGTGCTTAAGTCTCTAAGGTGAGTGTTCACCCCAAAGCTTGTTTGTTTTTAAAACCTAGAAGGCAATGTGCTATGAAAATAAATATCTATATGTGTATTTTATTATGTACGCTACTACTTTAAAAGCTATGTTTTAAAAGTCGGAACCGGAAGTCGACCGACCACCCCCTAAAAAAGATTGGACCAGGGTCGGACCGGTTCAGCAGTATCAAGCCGTATTGACCGGTATTACATATATATACAAATATTATGACTTCATTACATATATGAACACATAAAGTAAATATATTCTTCTTGTATAACATTATCACTATATTGATTGAATTAACTTATTTTTAGTTTTTCAATCTTCGTAATCTTTCATTAGGTCAATTAAGTCACCAAATTTTTTGATTATATTTTTAAATAAAATATCTTACAAAACTACTAAAAATATCATAATTGTTATTCTTTGTTTAAAAGAAAAGGACAAAATTATACATTAATATTTTATATATTTTGATAATCATTATTTTTAATATTTCAGTTGCTATTTTAATGTGTGTCAAATATATTTATTTAATAAAAAATACAATTGAACAATGATTACTTTATATAAATTCATTTTCAAGAAATGTTGTATGTAGATTCTATATATGTATATATATATAAATATTACTTGATATCACAAAGTACAACATAATTTTTAGTTCAAGTGGTTAGTATGCTTGTATGCCATGTATTTGGCCTGGTTCAATCCTCACTATTGACAATTTTAACACAATTTTATTATTAAACCGTAAAAACCGCCGGCTCAGTCCGGTTCCGGCTTACCGGCTCAACTCGGTTTCGGGAGACTTTGAGCGGTTCTGGGTCCTCCGGCCTAATCCCGATTTTATGTGCTAAACGAGCCGGGCACCCTTCGGTTCACGATCTAACGGTTCAACCGGCCGGTCGGACCCGAATTTTAAAACATAGTTTAGAAGTAAATATGCCTATACATGACCATTTTACTTTATTATGTACAATATTGTTTTGTTTGTTCTGTCTGTTTGTATTCTGTCTGTTCTGTTTGTTTTCTGTGTGGCCGGTCGATTAGGTTGTAATTAGGTAGACTTGGGTAGTGAGGACTATCGGGTTTATTTGGTTATTGCCTAGTCTATTCCCTTTTAGGCGCGAGGCAGAAGTCGCTAAGGTCTATTAGGGTCGTAGGATCTGTTTCCCCAAAGTACACAGGGCTCTGTTCTGTCTAGAGTTGTTAACCCTCTGGAGGGAGTTATAAGGGCAATCTGGGAGTAGGAGCAATAAGGAGGGTTGCACCAACGAAATCTGTTTTGTTCTGTTATCTGTTTTATCTGTTGTCATATATGTGTAACAAAGTCACTGAGATCCTTTATCTCACACTCTTTCTGTTTTCAAAATTCCTTCCTTGTAGATTCTGTTGGAGAAGATCAAGTCTAGGCGTCCAGCGACTGAGAGTTGGGTTTGGGAGCTCGTGGGATTTTATTTATTAGAAATAAGAAGAAAAACTCTTTCTACTTCATTGTCTGTTTATTTTAAAGTTGACTTTGAGTTTAGTTACCGTATCGCTTTCCTACCTTAAATTTTGTGAACTCATTTGACCGCCAAAACCCGTTCCTTTTTTTTTTTTTGAAGACCGTTGCTTTTGAATTTTCAAATTCATTTTATTTTCGAACGAATTATTTTATTTTAAAAAATCGGTACCGTTACACTATTGGTCGGTCTGGTTGTACATCAAAAAATATGTGGTTGTACAAGTTATATTCGAGTTGTACTGACGTTGTATTACAACGTCAATACAACTCTGATATAACTTATAACTTGTACAACCTCATAAGTACAACCAAACCGACCAATAGAAGCGAGTACAACGTCAGTACAACCCCAGTACAACGTGTTTGTGTGCATTGCACAAAGTACAACCTATGTGCACTATAGAAGTACCGAGATGAACCATTTAGTTGACATAAGTCACACACATTGTCGAAGGCAATTATATGAGCACTTTACTTAGAAACTCAAGATACATGCGAGATACTCAAACAAATACTAATTTCCAACATTACATACAATCATTCAAAGCTACGTTTATGATAGAAATCGACCACGGATACTATCACTATCCTAATTCGAAGATATTTGTGTTTGTAAAGCATAAACATGCAGAGAATAAATCATACGCATCTCTTTCAAAGCCTCATATTAACATAATCGATAACCATATCAAATCTACATCCTACCGCCAACACATGCCGATTAGATACTCATAACGAATAAAGCATAAACCTCATGATCATAAAAGTAATAACAGGAAACATCACAAACATAATCAAAGATCAGATTTGAAGAGTTGATACAATCACCTAATCTGTCACTTATCAATCGTAGAATGCCCAAATCAGACAATCAAAATACATAGATAATGAATACGAATGGAATCACGTCTATCTTGATGAAAATCAAGTATCCAAAGGTATAATACTGAAAAGGAGGCCAACAAACGAGTCTAGGTTTTTTTTACAAAAGTGAAAGTCCAAAATCTGCGTATCATAAATTGGCAGGGGCGCCAATATCAATCCCAGGCGCATCTCTTATTGGATCAGGGCGTGTGACCCATCGTTTGAAGATCTTTGCGTTGGCTACGCAAGAACATTGGTTTCAGGTCAATCGGACGTCATATGAAGGACTGATGATCAAAATGGTTAGACTGTGCAACCTTGCACACTTGAATGAGTACGTAATCTTCATCTGAACTCTGAATTCACCACCGTCTTCGCCTCGTACAAGTTATTCTCAACATCTTCTTTGTTATTCATTGACACGTAGAATCCATGCTCAACCCTTGAATTACTTAGAGCTCCAAAACACCCATAAATGCACCAAAATGCACCGATTTTTACTCAAAACGCGAAATGTCCTTCAAAACATCTGAGAGAACAAAACATACCAAAAGTAAAGCTATTCTAGCAAAATAAAAGAAATAAGGACAATAAAAAATCAATAAAGACTCATGATGACGGGTCAAATTAGAGCGTCATCATAGCTCTTAAAAGTGATGCGGGATATTCTAATACGCCCCTAACGAGTAGGCTGCGGTTACCGGCTCTACATGTGGAATCATAAATGCCATCATTGGGCAAGTCGGAATTATCATCGTCTAGGGAACCTATCATCAACCTGGTTCCGATACCATTTCGAAGTTGGCAAATAACACCATAAAAGGCCGTGTTAAGATGATAAGGTTTTTTTTTTTTTTTTTTTTTTTTTTTTGGAACGAAGATAGATTTCTTTTATTCCAAGTAAACAATGAAAGTACAACGTCTCACAACTTAAGTAAATACATCACAAATCAAACCACTAACTATTCACTATATAACCAAACAGACATACTAAACAAATTAGCAGTTTGGGATGAGCTTCAAATTAGTGCAGAAACGCTGCAAAACTTTATCATTCTCACATCTTCCCACTGCCTTCTGAATCACAGTTCTTAATATCTGATTCGCTTCTTGATGTTTTCCATGGAACACCCTTTGATTCCGCTCTATCCATATAAAGTAAATGAATTCCGTGACAAGTATCTTCAAGACACGAGACTTTGGCTTCTTCCCTTTACACAAGGTTCCAAGCTGCAGCATAGCATCTTGACAAGTAGTACTCAGGCACACAACTCCATACCAGTCCAACATTACATTCCAAATGCGACCTATCACTGGACAATTAAAATAGAGATTATTTATGTCCTCAGGCCATTGCTTGCAAAAAACACACACAGGATCAATGGAAGAGTCAAATTTTATAACTCTGTCCTTTGTTGCTAATCGACTCCAACACACTAGCCATAGACAAAATTTCGCCCGCGGAGTGGCTCGATTATTAAGAACCAGTTCTTTCCAAGGGACCGCTTCAATATCAGGTCGCAACAACTTATAAGCAGCATGCTTATCAAAGGATTCTGCTAGCATCAAACTGTTCCATTGTCCTGCATCAACTACCCTATCACGAACCTTTAAGATTTTCTTCATTAGAACAGAAGCATGAGTTGGAGCACTTACTGTTCTAAGGTCTTGATCTCGAATATAGTACGAATGCATCCATTGAATCCAAAGCTTATCAGCTTTTTTATGGATGGCCCAAAGTAATTTAAGGAACGACAGTTTATTCCAACTAGGCAAGTGAACAAGTCCCAGCCCACCTTTCCTTTTCTCACGGCAAGTTGCATCCCAAGATATCAAGGCCTTTCTACTGCCTCCACATTCCCCAGTCCACAAGAATTTTCTACAAATGCCTTCCAGAGCTGTCATGACTTTCTTAGGGAAGTGAAAAATCTGGCACCAATAATTTTGCACAGAAAAAAGTACACTTTGAACAAGCTGTAGCCTCCCACCATAACTTAGAAACTTAGAAGTCCAATGATTCACTTTTCCCACCATCTTCTCTAACAAAGGTTGATATTGGACAATACTAAGTCTCTTAGCAGTCAAGGGTACACCAAGATACTTAAACGGAAGCTTACCTTCCTGAAGTTGGCTACGCCGCAGAATGTTCTCCTTTACCTTCTGTTTAACTCCAGAAAAATAAACTTCACTCTTACGTTTATTTGCAATAAGTCCAGAGGTGTGACTGAAATTTTCAAACTTCTTCAATAAGGCAGTAACATACTTCATATCCCCCTTACAGAAAAATAATAAATCGTCAGCAAAAACAAGGTGTGTTATTGCTTGCTGCTTACAGTTTGGATGATATCTGAACTCCCTATCCTCCTTCAAGCTCCTCAAAGATCGACTCAAATACTCCATACATAGGACAAATAAGAAGGGGGAGATTGTATCTCCTTGCCTCAATCCTTTCTTCCGGGGAAAGGCTCAGTAAGTGATCCATTCAAGCATATTTGATAAGTGACTGTGGTGAGACAAGTCACAATCCATTTCACAAACTGCGACAGTAACCCATAAGCCCTCAAAAGATTTTCAACAAAAAGCCAATTAATGGAATCATAGGCCTTCTGTAGATCCATCTTAATCATGCACCGTGCAGACAGATTCTTCCTCCCATAGCCTCGAATTATTTCTTGTGCCATAATGGTGTTATCATGAATATAGCGGCCAGGAACGAATGCTGCCTGTTCTGGACCCACCAAATGCTCCATAACTTCACTCAAACGATTAGTAATCACCTTTGAAATAATCTTATATAGTACACTACACCAAACTATAGGTCTATATTCTTTTATAGTGCATTTTGGCTCTTGGGTAGAAGTGTAATAAGATTCGTATTCGCACTCTTCAATAACTTTCCCGTTCTAAAAAAGTCCTTGACTGCTGTAATAATATCACTCCCTATTATATGCCAAGCGTTTTTAAAAAAACTCGACGAAAAACCATCTGCACCCGGTGCTTTATCATCGCCAATCGACAACAAGGCATCATGTATTTCCTTAGAAGAAATTGGACGTACCAACTTAGCTCGTTGATCTTTAGATAGCACGGCACCTGATCGTACAAGCTGGATATCAACTGCTTTACTTGTAATAGTTGTAGTACCCAAAAGATTATGGTAAAACTCAACTACTTCTTTTTTAATATCCTCCTCGTCCACCAGCTTGTTTCCATCCACATCATACAACACATTTATCCCTTGGACACCTCTTGACTTCAATGTAGCATGAAAGAACTTGTTATTTTCATCACCACACCTAAGCCAATGAACCTTGGATTTTTGCTTTAAGATTTGTTCTTCTATCTTACTCCACTTCTCTAAGTGTTTCTGAGCTCCTGCCATTTCCTGAAAAATTTGTATGTTCATGGGGTCCTTACTCAAATCTGTTTGCAGAGAATCTACCTTTGATTTTGCAGGAACAACTTCAACACTGGCCCTAAAAAGTTGAGTAGTCAGGCCCCTTAGGTGAATCCTTACTTCTTTTAACTTAACTTATTCCAAACCTGGAACATGGGAACTCCATCTACTTGCATGCCCCAACCATTCCTTACATCATCTTCAAACCTGTTATGATCAGTCAGACAATTGAGAAACTAAATCTCTTTACTCTTTTAATCACTGTACCCCCACAAACCATAAATAATGGTGAGTGGTCTGAAGTTCCCTTATTTAAAACCTCCAGTTTCACACTACTAAACTGTTGTAGCCATTTTTCATTACCAAAACCTCATCTATTTTCGAGTAGATGAGTTTATGGTCCCTTTTGTTACACCATGTATACTGCCAGCCCACATAGGAAATTTCCTGTAGATGAGCATCCACAAGAGTAGCCTGAAAAGCATCACATTCCGCAGTTGTTACTGGAGCTCCTCCAATCCTATCATCAGTTGATAAAATATTGTTGAACTCCCCCAATATCACCCAAGCCTCTTGTGTAGTACTTGCAAGCCTTCTCATCTCTGCCCAAAGAGGAACTCTCTCCTCACTAGTGTTCAGTCCGTATACAAAAGTGATGTGGAAACTGTAAATTCCAGCTATATCAATAACTTTCCCATGTATTGTTTGTGTTGTTGTAGAAAGAACTTGGTAGTGAACCTTGGACTTATCCCACACTACCCATATCCTTCCGTTAGCAGCATCTCCATAATTATCTATAAACTCCATAGATGACCCAAAAGTCTTTCTAGCTATACTAGATTTATTTTGTTTTATTTTAGTTTCAAGCAAACCGGCTAAAACTATGTTATTACTTCTAAGAATCTTAACTACCTCTATTTGTCTTATATATTGGTTCAATCCCCTTACATTCCAACTTAGGACATTCATCATTACTTGAAGTGTAAGGGTCCAGGATCATCATGGGGGGCTCCAAAAGAACCAAATATTACCTCACTTGTAGCAACTCTGACTTGCTCCTCTTCCACTATGTTGTGTAAAGGAGTAAACTGATTCACTTGTGCAGCTGCAGCATTCTGTTGCTGAGAAGTTTGCACAACTCTATTGGCTTGTTGCCTTTGCTGACCTCCATCATTAGGTAGCTCTCTTGCATCTTTTTCAGGCTGTCTATCAACATTTCTATTATTGCGCCTTGCAACCACAGGAACCCACTGATTAACAACCGGCTGATTTCTTCTTCTTCTTTGCGGTTGTTCCTGATTCTGAGGAGCTACAGGAGGAGGACATTGGTGACCAATTTCCTGACATTGCTGACAGTACACAGGCAACTATTCGTACTCAAACTCCAATTCTCTAACTCCTGCTTCAGTTCTTAACCGAGTTTTCTTAACCAGAGGCTGACTAATGTCCACTTCTACAAGCACCCTTGCGTAATTCAGTTTGGCTTGATTCACAGTGCCACCATCAGTCCTTATTGGAGTTCCTATCACACTTGCTATCTTACACCGACTCTTAGTACCCCATAATCTGACTGGTAATCTTGGCAACTTCACCCAGATTGCAAGGCGAGTCACTTTCTCTTTTTCAAAGTCAAAATCCGTATGCCACTTCTGCAAGATTACTGGCTGATTTTTGATAGAATAAGGACCTCCATCCAACACTTTATCACATTCTTCAGCAGTTTTAAACCGAGCAATAAAATACCCATTCTCATATTGATGCATAATCCATACCCCTTCCAAGCTTTTTTAGCAAATTGCTCCATATATCCCAAAGTATGAACATCCCCTACAACATACAAAACAATAGAATTCTGCCATTTTTCTGTTTCTTCTTGCAATTCCTCCTCTGTAAATGAAATACATATACCTTCCTCATCAGTTTCAGGCACTATGTACTCCAGATTCATGCCATTCGCTGCAAATCTATTACCTCTTACCGCATCTGCAAAACTATTTGGCACCTGTACAGAAGGCTCTTCAATCGCTTGAGCTACTGGGTTTATTGGATCAGGTACTGCGTTTTCTGGATTAGGCACTTCTTCAGTATCAGATTCCTCCATGGCAGCCGGTTCCTCCCCAGACCAAACAAGACGGCGAGCAACTTGCTGCCTATCAACCGGAGACATCATTGACTTAACTGGTGGTTCTGACGCCACCAAAGGTATAGTAAGATTTCTCTCATCCCTTACAGCTACTTCCCCCACCGATTCACCCCTCCGACCTTTTTCCACAGGAGTAACAACTGCGGATCATGTTTCTGATGGTCTCACTATTACCGGAGTAACACGTTGCAGCTTTTTCGGCCGCCCACGCCTCCTTCTAGATCGGGACATGTTCTTTTTAGGAGAGGCGCGTGAAGCGCGTAGGAAGCCCTAGAGAGAGAAATAGGATTTGTGAAATTCACACTGTGGAATTGTTAAGATGATAAGGTTATTCAACTTATATATGTGTGAATTATAGCTCTCACAAGTGATGTAAAATATTCTAACTCCTCACCAGTATGACATATAAGTAGACAATATATGCTGGCTTGGACCCAAAATGGACAATATAATATTAGTGAGCCTTGTGGACCAATCCACGAGTAATCGCGTCGGTCCAAAGGGTCGGGTCTCGGACCACAAGGAAATAGGAATATAGAAAATGAAAAAATAAATTAACGGTAATTTTCCAGAAAATAGGAAAATTGTTGATGAATTACTGAAACGTTGAAGAAATAGGGGATTTGAAGGAAGAAAAAAATGAAGAAGAGAGAAGATGAGAATACTCGAGAATTATTTTTATTTTTATTTTTATTTTTTTAAGATATAGGCCTGGCCCAGGGCATGGGGCCTGAGGCCCAAACAATTTGGGGCTGCCCGTGCATGCCTACCTATCATTTTTATTATATCTCTTAAAAAAATGTACTCCCTCCATCTACTATTAATATTCTCATTTTGACTTAATTCCAAATACATTAGAATACTAATATATCATGATAGGTGGAAGAGATAGAGTGTTTAATACCATCTTTGTATGTCCATGAGTAATGTTTTTAAATTATAAAATAGCATGTGATGTCCCAAAAAGGAAATGGGAAGATTTAAAAGTGGATAGCAAAAATGAAAAGATGAGAACAATATAGATAGATAGAGGGAGTAAAATATATCAACAGCATAATATTAACATTAATGGAATTATGGAACATATGCAGTTTTATTTAGTTTGCTCCTTACATTATTTTCATCTCTGTGTATGATAAGCTTATTTATTGACGAATTATTTTGTTTCAATCCATGTGTTGTGCAGCGAGAATGCAGCAGCAGATAACTTCTCTATTGAACACTGCTTCCCTTGAATCTTGATCACTCTAAACTCCTGCGAGTTCACCCCTTTATAGGGTGTGCAATACCACCAAGTTTACGCCTGACGAAGTCAGGGTGTTCAAAGATGAAATGATGCATATTCCAGGGACAGAACTGCCAATCTGCCACCACTTATGGACATGTATCGACAGCACAATAATATCTGCAATCAAGGCAGGGCAGCCAAGATCTTGACAACTAAGCCCTTCAATCCAGATCACGTTTTATATTTTTGCAACTTGCTTTCCAGCAAGCGTTGTGTGCATATTTGAACAGCAAGAAGCATTTCACATATCTGTGGTATCTCATCTACTCAGGTTATAAATGAAGATCAAATATATTATCTTTCTAGGTTTGCTGGCCCCTTAGCAATTAGAAGCATGCCCTAACCCAAACAAATGCAGCACCCTAGCAGCCCACTTAGGGTCATGTTCTCTCTCTTCTGTCAGATTAATGACAACATGTTGTCAGGAGCTCCTCGCTTTTCTACTTGATCTGGTAGACAATCCAGACCCCCCATGTTCTCTATCTTTGGCAACAAGCAGTGGCTTTCGCAACATTACACATTCGCCCCATTTTATGCTGTTAGATTAGGGCTTGATTAGGCAATGAAATACAAAATATTATCAGAATGATTCTCAGTATTTATTCTCGTCTCAACAGGGGGAATTCAACAAACGTGCAGGTGCTGTTTTAATGAAAGATAGGTAAAGGTTCAAAGTATATTTTGTTTATCAACAAGCAAACAAAGTTGCAAATAGCTAAAGAAACGAACTTGCACGTTCTTTTCGAAAAAAAAAAAAAAAAAACTTGCACGTTGTTTAATATATTTGCCAAACAGCATTAATGTATCTTGGAAAAAGACATTTGTAGTCTTCACTTTTTTATTAGAAACATAAATAAATAAAACTAAATCTAATTTTGTACTACTCATTCCATTTCACAAAAGATAAATACCCCACATTAAAATTATTATCTTTTACAACAATATTACAACTTTATCATTTTAACAATCATACCTCAAAAACTTCACTTATTTCTATTAATTTATTGACCTTAAACTCTGCGCTAAGCCGCCGCTAACTAGTGACAATCGTAATAGGTACTTACTTCGTCCCATAACAAATGTTACACTTCATTTTGTTGACTTTTCGATGGTCAGTTTAACCTCATATTAATCCCAAATTATACAATAAAAATAAATAATAATTTTATATAATGATAATATAAACATTGTAGTTTTATAATAATATAATATTTTTAATTATTTCTATCATATGATTTGAGAATAATTTAAGGTTAAACTGACCCCAAAAAAGTCAACAAAATGAAGTGTAACATTTGTTATGGGAGGGAGAAGTAATATTTTGTCATACAGATGTTAAAGATGTTAAAGACACCCTAATTTGCAAGTGGAAGCTTTGGAACATTTGCTTGATGGGATTCAATTTCGACAAATAAAGAAAAAAACGAAAGCAAGAGTAAAGGAGCAACAAATTATGTAATGTACACTCCTTTAATAACTGCAGGAATATTTTCATAACGCATGTTCAAGAATATAAATAATCACTCCATGAACCAAGACACCATACCATAAGTTCTTTAGCTTGTTCTAAATATTCACCGTCATTTTTAGAAGACATTGCCCACAGTACATGAATATTAGTAGCTTGCCATCACCCTGTTCCACTGCGAATGATCGATCAATTGTACACCCATTGCCCATGCCCAATCGGGTTCAAAAGAGCATGACTGCAGTCTGTAGATGCAGTGCAGCCCTAATGAAAGTAGCATGGACAACAATTTTTGAAAAACATGTTGCACATCAATCAAAATGCAGTAGACCAAGAGTGACAAAAGTGACCCAAGTCACAATTTCCCCATTCAAGAACGCAGCAGCCACTGTTGATTTATCAAAGAACAAAAGACAACATCTGACCAAGAATTCGAGCAAGAGTCTGAGGGGAAGGAGGGGAGGAAAAAAAAAAAAGGAAATAGGAAAGAAAGAAAGAGAAAAACGTTAACAAGACTTTAGGACCCAAATTGGTATTGGAATTTAATTTCAAATATATAACACAACACATGCTAGCCTAGCTCCCATGACAATTGTATTTTCGGGAGGGATAGTAGAAAAAAGACCAATGTTGATCTTATTCTCTACTTGCTGAATGCAACCTGCATTGACATCTCCTTCGTCAAACTATAGCCTACAGGAGAAAATTAGTTCAAAATAAACTACCTCTGACAATCAGTTCTACACTTCATCAATTTCCAATCGTCCTAATCTATTCTACACAATTCCATTTTTTACAAGTTTTAATGTTCTATTCTAGTTTGCTCATCTCCAGCTCCAAACTATCTAGTAATAGACATATTCTACTTGTATTAGTTTATAATACGGAACCTTCCTACTAATAGTATAATAAAGCAAATGCATGCATCTTTTTGGGGCAGAGAGAGTAGAACATAAACCTTGTCTAAGGTGACTAGTACCCATGCTTATGTGATACTCGTGTCGCTCAGAGTAAGGGGATGACACTTCACTACCTACTTGAAAGGTAGAATGACATGAAACGCCAAGAAAAACGTTTACCAAGATAAGAGCCCAAAGCTGAAAACCACCAACACAATAGGCCACGACCTACAGCTAACACTAGTAGAGGATAACACTAATACCCAGACAACAAAGGCTGTTCAAAATCTTGAGTGACTTGAAGACACGATAGTAGAACAGAATACCTCTTTAAAACCACAACGACGTCTAAAGTAAAATGACGACCAAGAGTATACAACTCATACCAAAACAGTATGACATATCCAAGTACAGGATCCTAGAGAATAGAGGTTCAGCAGAAATTATCTAGCAAGAGCAACAGAGACACGGTGCAAATTTATAGGGACAACGGCCACAAGATACCATTAGAATACAACTTGACACGGACTGTAACAAAGCCAGAGAAACTCAACAACCGCTGCAACAGGAAGATGAAATGACCCAACTTTCAGACACCCACACTGAGCAATGCTGGACGACAACTCTGGACCTTCTCAGACATGCCTAGTACTCACTGGAACAGTAGACAACTGGAATCAATAAAGGAAAGACACAGGACATACAATGTACAAACTCGACGGGCAATTTTAATAATCCACAGAAGATGAGAACAGAAGCAGCAATAGCTGAGATACAAAATACCTCCTTATGCGAAAAGTGAAATTTTTGGAATACGTATATTGGTGTTATATCATTACAATTATCAAAAGGGTCAATTGAAAAGAAGCATTTTAACCATGATGTCAAACCAAGTAAATACCTAATACAACAGACCTGATTATCTGCATCAGCTGCTTCTGATGGAGAATCTTTTGTCTCAGTAGGTTTATCAGCACCACAATTCTGTCTGTTACACTTGGTCCTGAAAGGGTAGTTTATATTGTTGCATTTCTCACATTTCCAGCTTCCATCAGGCATATCTGGTTCTAAATCAAAAAAATTATAAGAAAATTGTTCGCACGCAAGAAAGTTATAGTTTTATTTGAAGCCATATTTTAGAGAAAATACTTACTTGAAGCCTTGCTTGGTTTGACACCCTACAATATTCAAATAGAAATTCAGAAAATTTTATACAAAAGATTCACAATCAAGTACTATTAAAAATAAGCAGTTAGCCTTAAGGTTGTACAAAGGACTAAGAACACAGGTACCAGCAGCAAGCAAAATCAATGGGGGCAACATTCAGCATTCAGATGAGGAACACAATAAGTAGAATCTAACCTGTGGTCCAGGCTTGGGTGTATTGCATTTCCTCATGTTGCAAACGGTCCGGAATGAAAAATTCACATTCCCACACTTAGGACAGGCCCAGTCATTGTCACGGGCTCCATCTACAAAAGACATGAATTGGTAACTTACAACAAAACAGATCCAATTCAGGAAACAAGAGGGATACACATACCGGTAGGTTTCCTCTGTGACTTATCCTCAGGGTAGAATCCAGGCCTTGGCCCCTGCAGGACAAAAGAATCAGTAAACAGCGTGCAAAGTAGAGGATATTGCAGGACAGTTTCACTTCAAAAGTACATAGAATCAACAAACTCAATTATGTAATGGGAAAACGTCAAAGAGGAGAGTGGGAGGGGCATGACGCTGGTCACGCTTACTCTTTACCAAATCAGTGCAGACAGGATCATATAAAATGACTATCAGCAGAAATCCAGCAATATGCATCATGGAATTGCACCATTAACTATTCACACCATCCCAAGTCAAAATGCCCCATTTGGTTCCGGGAATGGAGATTAGTGTAGTGAGTATGAAGAGCAGAATTAAAGAGTGTTTGTAGCATTGTGGGCCCAAAATTGGAATAAAGTGGATTTATTGTAGTGTTAAACAAATAAAAGAATGGCTTAGTTTGTAAATACTAGGAACTTAAAGTGGAAATTTTCAGTCCGCATGGGTTTGAGATTTTCCAGAAATGGAAACTGGATATTTCTAGTGGGACAGATATACATAGAATAGGGGACATTTGTTCTGGGACGGAGAGAGTAATTTTTTACTGCTAAAAGTAAGCACAAGAAAATCGGTCAACATTGCAAACTTACCATCACAGGGCTCATAGGCAAACCTACTCCATATCGATCCACCATCGGTGGTACACCATATATTCCACCTAAAAATAGTAAAACAACAAAAGGTATGAGACAAAGCGTACTGATTCAATATGACACTGATACAGTTAACAGTACCTAAATACGGTATAGAAGCAAAGTCAAAGCTACAGAGTTAATAAACTAACACTTGGTAACACATTAATTAAGATAAACACCACTACAACCATACAGTGGTCGGACTATGCAGATTACTGGCCGTAAAAAGGCTTACCATTTCCCATCATGGATCCACTTGAGTAAGGAGGAAGGCCAGAAAAAGGCAAGGGTCTGAAGGGGCTGCCTCCAGAAACACGATTTCCATAGTTGTAGTGATATGCAGAGCCCCCAGAAAATGGAACTTCAAACGGAGGAGGGATAGATTGTCCATTGAACATAGAAGAACCGTAAGGAGGGACACCCATGTACATTGAGGAGGGTGCACCGGAGGGTGGGTAAGGAGCTGCAGAAGTGTACCCCTGAGGTACTTGCATAGGCTTGGGGGCAAATTTCTGAAATTGAAAAATATAAATACATTTTAAATACTAGTATATTGCAGAATTAAAAAAATGATCACAACATTGAAGGAAGAAAAAGGAAAAAGAGTGGGGGTGAGGAATTAAGGTAGTCAATTGTAGGGTCAAGCAACTTATTAGAAGAGAAAGCCTGGTTGACAAAATAGCAACATGGTTTAACAGTATAAAGAAACATAAAGTCATAAAGGATTTTCACGCACAAGCTGGAATGTAGATAAACCATGAACATAATAATATAGTATAATACATTATTCATCAACAATGATGGATCATGTAGATATTATGCTCTAAATCCAAGCAAATGCTTCTTCAAAGAAGAAGCAAGGACAAGCAAACAGTAGAGATGAAATTAATTGACATAGAAAGTACAAGTAAAATCGAAGTACAAAACATATAATGTAACATTTACAAAGTCTTGTGGGAGACCGTCTATACGTGACTTAAAAATAGACAGTGCTATGTTGTTGATGTTATTAAGTAACACCTATGTTGTCAACACAATGTATTTTTTATTTATAAAAAACATCTACTTTGTTATGTATACACCTTACGTTCTTGATAATAGTCCTCATGTTTGTCCGTCTATTTTTATCTTACAAATAGACCATTTCCCAAAAGACTTGCTCCATTGCATTAAATACAAAAATAAATTAGCAAACAGCTGGACTTAGCAAGATTTTTAAAACTGGGCCTTATTGAAAATAGTTTGACCCACTTAACCATGAAATCATATACAAGATATCAAATACTTACTGTGCTGTGATCAGCTGGCCTTGACTGAGTGCAGTTCCGCATGTTGCAAGTTGTCCGGAATGAGAAATTCACATTGCCACAGCTAGGGCAAGTCCAGTCATCTTCCCTGCGACCACCTACAAAACCACAAATGTTAAATGAGCATGAACCACAATGCTGCCATTCACAATCAGGTATAGAACTGAACCAGAAGAAATAATATTCTGTAGTATATATACATTACATAGGAATGGGTTTTCCATAATTTAGACCCTTTTAGAAGCTCAATGTCAAACATAAAAGAGTAATTTGAGTTGTAAACTAAAATTAGCTTTTGGACATTTGGGCACATTTAACATTAAAATGTCGAAATCTATAGATCCATTCCAACTCCAGGGGGCAACAGCATAATATAATGAAGACTTAATGCCCAATAATATCATAGAGCACCATAAGATTCTATATGACCATTGCAGCAGTGCATAGGAAAAAAGCAATTTCGTTGCTTTATAAAACACACAAGAAAATAAGTTTAATGAACTACACCATGGGCGATCATAGTTATTCATTGCATTACATGACATATCCATAGTTATCAATCAAGGATTACAACGGGAGTGAAATGGTCGCTATTTGAAGTGTATTACATTCATGTTAAAAAAACATCATCTATCATTAGTCCTAATAAGTACTACAACAAATACTCCGGATCCAAATAAAGTACTGAATATTCAAAACTTTGAAAATGAAAGCAATCAACTCAGTACCCCCCAATAGAGAAAAGAAAAGGTGTGAAGGAAAACAAGGTACGTGAGTAGTCACTGGGGCCTCTCCGTTGCTGGAGATGCCACCAGAAGTCTGCCGAACAGATGGGTCAAAGGGTTGGGAAGTTAGGCGGTGAGATTTGAAGGAAATAGAACGAGAAATGAATAGCATTGTGTTTTACAGATTGCAAAAAGAAAGAACCATCTTTTTTCATTAGGTTTAAGCGGGATAGAAATGTTATTTTGGTCACAAGGACCTCAAAATCAGCTAAAAACCTAGGCTGCCCCAGAGCGAAATTTAGCAGCTAGCAACTCTAGAAAAGCTCAGAGCTTGGTCGGTGTATATTTTTGTGTTTGAAAGATTTTATCATGATTTAAGCAAGGGAGCAATCTTGAAGTGCACTGTAATAGTGTAATTCTTGAAAAATGTATGCACTTTAAACAACATTAGTATACAACCATTACAACAATGTTTTGCAGTGTTCGGCGTGCAATAAACCATGAACTCTAAGAAACAATGGATCCACATATGCAGAAAATCACCTCAAATAGCTGTCCTGATTAACAACACAATGAACATATTTGGAACAAAAAATAATTTCAACTTGTCCAACTTGGGATTACAACCACGAGCAAACTAAAGAAATGCACATTCAGATCATAATTTAAATACTTGTACGAATTAAGGCATAAAACATGAGCAAAAAAATAATTTTTCGACATAGACAAATTCTCAGGTATGGTAATTCTAATGTTAGCAAATTCATACATGTCTAAGAATTTGAGGAGGAAAAAAAGAAAAAGACAATAAATAGCACGAGAGAAAATAAAAATTAGAGAGATTGATACCATCTGTTCTGGCACGTTTAACAGCAGAAGAATTCCTGTTATCGACCTGAAACAAAGCAGATGAAAATTGAGCAGTCATTCTATTAATTGATTGCACCAGGAATCCCCAAAACTCAGAAACTTAGATACAATCGATCAATCGCGTAAAATAAAAAAATAAAAAAGCAGCGATGAGAAGAGATAAGAGAGGAGCGATGGAAAGATGAATAAGGTTACCTGAGACATGGCGGAGGTGAAATCGGATAACCGATTCGGAGGGAGAAACGAGGGTTTGGAGAATAAGGCGAGAAAATCGAATCAGGCAAGGGAGAGAGTGTGTAGGGCAAGAGAAGACAAGAGAAGAGTGGTGAAATTACCAACTTTACTTAATTGGGGATTTTAACTTTTTCTTCTCCTTGTAGATTTTACCTTAAAACAAGTCAATTACATAGTCAAGTTAGTCAACCAAAACATAGGCAAATTGGGTGGGCTTTGTGTCAATGTTGTTTGGGTATACTCCAGTTCTACTGGATGGGCCCAAAATATATTGGGCATCAGTCGGTCATAAATAAATAAGCACGCACATTTCGAGCTCACACGTGGGTATTTTTCTTAAAATAAAGTTGTGAGATGGGGTATTCAAACGCGTTCTAATCTGATGTGTCTAGGTATAATTCATGTCCAATCAAGCTAAGGTAAGAGATCTTCTTCTTTGGGGAAGGGGGTTAGTATTTTAAACCCAGCTTGCTCAAGGTTAAACCGGTGTGGACTTCCTCTGAGATGGTGAATAGATGCTGAAGAAATTAAATTCTTGGCAGGTCATAGGAATGAATATCTATAAATCTCACACTTACAAGGAAACTGATAGTTCCTCAAAGCTTCAGTAAGATACCAAATGTTCACTCCAAAGACTACATACCTAGATTCGAAGTGATATTTAAGCTCAGACAAAGAAATGAAGTACCCTTGACGGATTCAAGAAGTTTGTTGAAC
The DNA here is from genome assembly GCA_028274465.1 of Plantago ovata. Taxonomy (NCBI): domain Eukaryota; kingdom Viridiplantae; phylum Streptophyta; class Magnoliopsida; order Lamiales; family Plantaginaceae; genus Plantago; species Plantago ovata. The sequence continues at coordinate 6,266,797 of CM051458.1, forward strand.
TCTTCAAATAAAGAATCATCGATATAGTCATAAATCAGAGAGATCTGCAAATGGTGACGGAAGGCGACAATTCGCTTGCATCAAAACCCTTTGAAGAAGCCTGTTATAAGTTGGACACGAAACTTAAGCCTAAAATAGACATCACCTCTGTTACCAACTAAAACATCGAAACACATTCCTCCGATTTTGATATGAAAGACAGAAACAATCCGCTCAACAAAACATTGAACATTGCGATCAACTTCTCGGGATCTCTTCTCACCAATATTGCTAGGAAGGATTGAGAATATATATGGATTCCGAGTTTGACCCAATCCAATCTAGTTACAAACCTTCTAGTGGCAAAACAAATATGTTGAGAACCGAACCGACTGGCAGGCCTAGATACCTGGCGAAAGCCATATGAAATCCCACCAATCCAATCCGAAGTCTCACCCGAAATATTTTGGTCAAACATATGAACTTTAACAAGAAATCCGTTCCGGAAGCACCTGAATTTTTTTCATCCAAAATCACCCAAATAATTTCGATTTGAAGTTCATCTTATCCTAATTAAATGTGACTCGAATTATTTCTATGCGAAATGACCCGGATTAAATTTATAGGGAATACATAATTATTTTCATTTAAAATAGGGCGAATTACATCCACCTCCCTCGTTAGATTAGCTTATTACATATCTTCCCTCATTAGATTAACAATTACATATGTTCCCACCTTAGATCAAATCAATTACATTGAGCCCCACGCTCTTGACTTTCTTCGAATTAAGGCTCCTTCCGAAATCTGATTTTCTCAACATCCAAACAAGCTTCTTTTGCACGTGCACAACAAGTGTGTTTTTTGTTTCTTTTACAATTTTTTTTCTTCTTCTTCTAGCTACCACCGGATTCCGGTAACAGCCCGATCGGAGCTGCAACAACTCCGATTTGGAGCTGCAAGCAGCTCCAAATCGGAGTTGTTGCAGCCCTGATCTGGAGCTGTTTGCAGCTCCAAATCGGAGCCGCAAACAGCTCCAGACCGGAGCTGCTGCAACAGCTCCGGTCGGGAGCTGTATGTAGCTCCAGATCGGAGCTGTTTGCAGCTCCGGTCGTGAACTGTTTGCATCTCTGAATCGGAGTTGTTGCAGCTCCGACCGGGAGCTGTTGCAGCTCCAAATCGGAGTTGCTTGCAGCTCCGGTCGGGCTGCAACCGGATTCCAATCACCGGAAGAAGATGAAGAAGAAGGAAAAAAAATTGTCAAAAAAAAACAAAAATGAAAAAATAATTTGTAAAATTAAGGGCTTGTTTGTTTTGTCAAATTTGGAGAGAAAGTAATGAGCTGATCAACGGTTAAGGATGAAAAAGGGGTTGAATGTACTTGTTGAACTAGCGAGGGAACATTTGTGATTAGAGCTTCCAGTGAGGGAGGTAGATGTAATATTTCTTTTAAAATATATATTTCATATATCTAACTTATAATTAAGATTTTGAAAGTGTAATATTTCATAAATTTTCATTATGAAAATAATTTTGTGTTTAAATATTCAAGCAACATCGAATTCGAATTGGCCCATTCCGAATTCATCCTATCTGAAATGCTTTGAAATTTATAATCTGAATAACACTCAAATTTGACAAAGACCCGAAATCATAACATATTTGAATCCGATCGATCTGATCCAAAGTAATCTGAAACAAGCTCACTCACTCGAAGTCATCCGATCCGAACAATCTGATCTGAATCCGAACCACTTGTTTACCACCTCTAATCAATACATGACATTGAAATCACGAATTTTAAAATCTTTATTCAATTTAACTTAGCTAGTTTTTTGATGTCCAAGACAGACGAATTGTTCGTTCATACAATGTTGTTTACCGCGCGCCAATCCAAATACTGTAGCTTTCTTCACTTTACTTTCGGTCTTTTATAGTAGCTGCTTATGCCTTAATAGTTATCTTTGTTATTGAATTGATGAAATCATAAAAGTTATCTTGCTGTGACATTCATTGTATGCTACAAACTGAAAGGGCTAGACAAACATGCACATCCAAACGATACATATTAGTAATTCATGAGTCTCCTGGAATACATTCAAGATGCAGTCAGTACCCGAAGTCCAGAACGCACACAAGTGCTAGCTTATATGGTTACTGAAGCCATTGAAGGGGTTCAAAATGATACAACAAGTACACAGCTCATGTTTCATAGGTAAGCCAATTAATTCACTAGGGAAAGCCTAATTGGAATGCAAAGAAGAACACAACTAAACTAGCTACAACAGTTACTCCAACTTGAGGTCTGCGCCAAAATCCTTGGCTAGGAGTTGACGCTGATGATGTCCCAGATTGGGGTACCGGGGTGGTTGCCGCAGCAGCTCTGGAGGCATTGTTGAAGATTGCAGCATCAGGAGAGTTGGGTGCCAAGTGTAGAAGCCCTGTCAATGCAACAACCATAAAAAGATGCTACTAATGAAAATATGCAATTAGAAAATACTCCGTAACTCTCATCAATCAAGGGCGAACATATAGGAATTTGTTTAAAAGGTACTCGCTTCGTTTTTTAAAGAATTATGTTTAAATATTTTTTATTTGTTTTTAAAATAAAAATGTTTAATGTTTTTTATTATTACCTCGTTCCATAATAATATTCCCTCCGTTCCATAATAATCTTACTAAGGTTGATTTTTTTTCAAATTTTAACCACAAATTACTCATATACAAATTACTCATATATTATATATTAGACATGATTAGTATATAATAGAGTTATATTAGAAAAATATATTTGATTTTATTTTATAATATAATTTATTATATTTTTTTAGTGTATAATATAATGTATAAGTAATTGGGGTAAAAAAAATTTCACCTTTTAAAAGACTATTATGATGAAACAGAGGGAGTAATATAATATTACAATTCCAACAACGTTGACGACTCATTTTCTACAATTTTAAATTTTAAAGATTGTTTATTAGAATTTGAAGGTACTTTCCTCTGGTTACAGTAAAATAATCAAAGTCATTTCCTTCTTAATACGTGTGGATTTAACTTTAACATCATTTTAAAAAAACGAAAAAACGGATGGAGTAGTAGTTTAAAGGTGCGGTGCAAACTATTTCACAATTTATCGGAGAAATTATAAAATATCGAAAATATAAGAAAAATTAATTTCGTAGGGTACAAAAAAACAGTAGACCAATCAAAGTATCAAACCCAGCAAGAAACGTACACACATGAAGCAAGAGGTACAACTCTAGGAGTAGGGTAAGTTATAAAACACATTGACCAACCTCAAGGGTACGACTGATAATGCATAAGGTACAGCTTAATCGAAACAAAACACAGACAGATGAACTGAAACAGAATGACTTACTCGGGCATTCAGTGACACTAGCATTAGCAACGTTACAGGAGGAAGCGAGCTGGAGCAGGCGTGACTCCTGCACGCCCATACTCTTAACGGCGGCGTTAGATCCGTTATGCACCTGCTCGATTATGTAACAAAGGCAAGCCGGATCGCTGTCCCTCAGCTGCGTCACCACTCCGCAGCAGTCATGAGTCGGAGTCGGCGCCTTACCGGTGGCGAACGGCAGGCAGGCCGCGACCTTCGTGAACACGGCCGCGCACTTGGCTTGTAGGGCGTCATCGACGCCGTTAGCCAGAGCGAAGAGGCAGAGGGCTAGGGTTAGGAGAGTGATTGATTTGTTTGACATTGTTGTTGTAATTTTGGTGTGGAGTGTGGGGGGATAAATTGAGGGGGAAGTAGTAGTAGTAGTTGGTAGTGGAATTAAATTTTGCAGTGAAAATGGTTGAGACGGCCATTAATGAGGTGAGGTCAGCCAGTGAGATTTGCAGAGTTTAATTGAATTGACCACGCGGCGGTACAGGAGCGACACTTGTGAGCAGAGTAGTGTATTGGGAAATGTGAGCTTTATGGGCTTTCAATACTGCTGCAACAACCACAGCCGGGTCCAGCTAACTATGCGGCTTCAATTCCCCAGTTCCGTTCATGGTTCCGCCAGTAACGACATGACGCGTGTCCGGTTCACCAAATAACTTTAATTTTGGCTCCAAAGTAATTTCACGGTCAAATTTTAACGAAGGAGCTTTGAACAATGTTTTTTTTTCTTTTTAAATACAAAATTTTATTTAGAGGACGTTTACACCGGGGTGCACAAGGATCGCACATAGAAAGGGGAGACGACTCTCTAAGACCGATAATATCGGTGTATGGGTGGTCACTGTTTGGTGGCCACTGTACAGTGGGCCCCACAGTGACCACCCATTTAAAAAAAATATAAAGGCATGGGCGAAGGTTTACGTGCGTCCATGATGCCACCAGCCGGGGGACACTTGTCCCCCTCCTATTAGTCCATTTTACTTTTTTTATTTTCCATTTATCTTTTTAATTATCTTTTTAGATTTTATTATTATCTTTTATATTATCTGATATTTTTATTATTTAAAAAAAAATATATATATATATATATATATATATATATATATATATATATATATATATATATATATATATATATATATATATATATATATATTAAAATTCATAATTTTTTCCATCTATAAATATAACCTAACTTCATTATATTTCACACACTTCTAAAAATCCTAAATTACTCTCAATCTCTCTCTCATTCTCTCCTAGCCAAATGAATCCAAATGAAGATTTCTTTCCAGAGTTTTATTCTACTTATCAAAGTACCCAAAACTCTTCAGGTTTCCAAAGTTATGAAACATACACTCAGTTTCCACCGAATCCCACTCAAAATAGCCCCGAGCCTCAAAATGTTACGAACTCGACCCCTCAAAATGTTACGAACTCGAACAATCAAGCGGCGGTGTCTTGGGATGCCGTTGAAGATTGCACCCTAATGTCAGCATGGATTTACGTCAGTCAAAATGCGATAAAGGGCACTGGTCAGAAACAAGAAACCTTTTGGGGTGAGGTTTATAAGTTATATGAGCAAGCGCGAAAAGAAAACCCCGGAAAAATCAATCAACGTTCCGCAGAGTCAATGAGAGCTCGTTATCAGCGGCTCAACAAAAATGTCACTGAGTGGATCGGTTGTTGCAAGGAAGCCTATGCCCAGAAAACGAGCGGAATGAGTGATGCAGATGTTGACGCTATAGCTAACAAGCTATATAGTAAGGGTACTAAGGGCAAGAAGGCTGGATTTCCGCATAAACTTGTGTTTGAAACAGTTATGCGCCACGCACCCAAGTGGGAGTTGAGTTATGGTGGAGGACAAAGAAGGCCTCATCCAGATGCAATGGAATCCGAGCAAGAAGGTCATGGTAGTTCAAAAAATCAAGAACCGATGATGATGATGATGATGATGATGATGATGATGGTACACCAGATACTCCAGTGAGTGGTGCTTCAACAATAAACCGTCCTACCGGCCGAAATGCGGCAAAAGCTAGAAGGAAGGGCAAAGGTGTGGCATCTTCATAAACTGTTGTGATTTCGGATGAATTTACTAGTGAGCTGCGTGCAATGAGGCTCACGCGTGAGAAAGAACTTGAGGTGAAGGTCGAATTTGAGAAAAAGAAGCTAAATGCCAATTTGTTGAATGCTTTGTTGGCTAAACCGAATCTAACTGAGCAAGAAGAACAGGTCAAGAATCGCTTGTTGGCGGAGTACCTTTAATTATCGCTATGTCTTTTTATTGTCGTAATGCATTACTATGTCTTCGTATTATTTCAGTTATGTTTGATTTCGCTCCATTATGTATAATTATGTTTGTAATCGGGTGTATTTGCTATTTTCAAATGTAAGTTGTGTTGTTTCTTATTGATATGTACTGCTATAATTAAATATATGAGTTTTTATCAGTCTATAGCCTATTTTATATTAGAGAACTTTTCTAGATTAATACAGTAATTTTATAATAATATACAATTATTATATTATAATTATTAAATGATAATAAGAAAATAAAAAAACAAATAAATTGAATTGATTGGATGGTGGGTGGTTATGGATAAATGTGGTTTTTGGTGTTGTGGTGGGTTGGTTGAATGATGGGGTATGTGTATGAGAGAGAAATTAATTTTTTATTTGAAATTGGATAGTGGGGTGGGTGGTGGGTGGTGGCTGATATTTATGGTCTAAAGTAAGTGCCAAACATACTGTTTATGTTTGGGGAGGCTCCAGCTCAGCTTGCTCGATAAAAATTTCGAGTGGAATTGGAGCCTCTTTTAAAGCTCATCTTATTAACGAGCTAAGCAAGACCGTCTTAATGATTTAGGTGGCCATGTGCCAAACTTCAACTAATGCCCCTACGAGGCCCTCAAGTAACATTGGTATGATAGAAAATAATAAAAAATTTATAGCACCAAATACTCAATAAAAGTCGGCCAAGCTCCTACAAAATGAAGTGGTCCGCTTGGAACAGCGAAGCGGGCGGTTTTGTAGTCTGATATGGAAACTGACTTTTCTTCGTCTTCTTTCAACCTACAGAGATAATGTATGGATCGAGGAAGTTTCCTTCAAGTAAATTACGCCCTCTCACCTTAGGTGCTGGAGACGTTGGCGTCTTTCTTTCCAGGATACAACGAACCCAAGATTACTAGCCGCACAAGCTAGCAATCCACCACGAACAAGAACAAATGTTTAGTTATGCTTCAGGTAGGATATGAAGGAAGATATGTTTTAGGTGTGTGTCTGCTCTAGAGTTGAAGACTCTTATTTATAGTGAGGGAGGAGCCTTATATTCAAATATGTAACTCCCAAGTAACCAATGCTCAACATTACTCCTAGCAACAAATACTAGTTGATTACAAAATCAAATAGGTGTTATTGCTCAATATTTTGTAACTCTCAGTTGTTACAAAACATGGAGTTGGAGCAAAAAGGCTCCTGGAGGTTTGACAAGACCGGTGCAAAACGAGACTCTCGCGACCTTGCTCGTTTTGGCTCAATATGGTCCACAAATTTGGCCAGGATTTGCACTAGCTTATTAACTTGAACACCAAGTCTAAGATCTAGTATTATAAATTAGACACAACTTGTGCATATTCACAATGTGGGACAGAACACTATAACCTTCCAACTTTGAGCTATTGTTTCTCACTAATCCAAACTCCATTTGGGGCGTATAATATATCAAATCAAAGCTCTCACTCGGTAGCTTACGACTATATATTCAACTTCCTCAATTACCGAATAATTAGGAAATAATTTCCACGTAAATATGACACCATAATGCATTATTATATCATTATTTTCTTCATATTTCCAACAATTCATACATGAGTAAAAAAAATCACAAAACATTATTGTGCTCTGCAACATTTTTATTTTCAATCTCCAAAAATAATTTGCTTACAATATCGGTGGAGTATTCTCCAAGTTGGGAGTAGGGGTTTTTCGCCTCAAAGTTGTCCTCTCCAAGGTTGTTGTCCCCAAAAGTTATTGTTCATGTCCACCAAATTAGGATCACTTTTATATAAATGTTGGAGGGTCACAAGGTCGGTCCTATGAGATGGTGCCAAATGTACCCACAACTGGTGGTTGGTAAGCATGATGTTGACAACAATGGGCATGTTTGTTGAAATGTAATAAAATATCTCCCTTTGTTCTTAGCCAAATATGTTGGATGTGTAATCAATGTCAGAATGATCTTTAGGTAACGCTTTTTTGTGGTCACTCCTTTATCACTATAAAAAATCCGTCATTTACCGACGGATAAAATGACGGATTTTATCCGTCGGTAAATGCCGACGGATCGGGGTCTATTAGCGACGGATGACGGATAACGAACAAAGTTGACCACTTTGTTCGTCATCCGTCGCTAAAAGGTTTTTATCCGTCGGTATCTTAGCGACGGATAAGTTATCCGTCGCTAAATATTAAAACTAAATAAAAAAATAATAAAAAAAATAAACGTACCGACGGATAAGCTTATCCGTCGGTAAGCTCTGATTATACCGGCGTAGCGACTGGCAGAACGCCATTGTTTCTTCTTCTTCTCGTTTTTCTCTCTTCTCATCTCCATTTCTCCTTCAAAACTTCACCATTTTCATCCATTTTGGTAGCAAATTGAAACTTATTGCACAAGGAATAAGGAACAACCTTCAATTCAAATTTTTTTTGGTCAATTTGTGCAAAATCAAAGGTATGAACTCTAACCCTTATTTGATTTTTAATTTGGGAATTATCCAATTGTTGGTTAAATTGTCAAATGTATGTTACATAGTACTTGATACAAGTATATTTTGCTTAAATGTGTAGTTGATTGTTGTTAAAATTGAGTAATGAATCGATTTTGGGATTTTATTAATTTGGGGATTTCTTAAATTATGGAAATGTATGTTAGTATTAAGTAGATAAAGTTGTTATAGTTGAATGTTAGTTTTGGATTATGTTAATTTGGGTTTGTTAATTAAAATCGAGACTTAGATCAATTTAGGGCTTTTTTTAGTTTTGTATTTGATCGAATTTCATGTTCCATAACTAGGTTATGTACTTATATAAGGTTAATTGTGTAGTTGAATACGATAAAATAGAGTAATTTATGAAAATCGAGACTTGTAGCTCAATTTGGGGGTTTTGAAAATCGATAAAATAACTTGTTGCTATGTCATTTATATGTATATTCACTTGTATGTGCATTTACGTTAATTGATAATGCTTTATATTGTACGTGCATATTTCATATCATCATACTAACCTTGATATTGTTTTATTTGCAGATGCCGAAACCTAGGTGCAACTACATTCCACCCGAGTTACGAGTTCCTGGAGCCCCAGGGTACGAGCAGGGTGTAGTTCCACCCATCATTGGATTATCGGAGGGGAGTAACTCCTCATCGTCAACTAGGAAGAAGAAGGCTAAGTTTGACCCATTTGCGAACCTACCTGCTGATGGTTGCCCATACGAGAGGCCGACCCTGGGTGCCATGTATAAGGGGAAGCCTGTTCTGTTCCCTAACGGGAAAGCTGCGTAAGTACACTTTCTGTTGTTTAGTTTATTGTTTAACTTGTGACATATTACGTATACTTTATTATGCTTATTCATTCTTATTTGTATTTAACAATCATAATAGGTTTTACCCTGCATCTGCCCATTCGAAGATCGGTGACATCATCAACTCCAGGTTCATCGCTCCAACACCATCTGAGGACCGTGGTGGGGAGAAGTGGTCAAGGCTGCCTGACCATGTCATTGGCTTCTACTTCGATGAGCTGCGGGTATTATAACAATCTTAAATGTTTAGTAAACGTTGTTTTATTTTTATTCTAAATTTATGTGAGTGGTATGTTAGCCACTATATTTGGGTGATATGTTAGTCACCATGTGTTAGTTGTTTTTTTAGGGCAATGTGAGTGGTATGTTAGCCACTATATTTGGGTGATATGTTAGTCACCATTGTGCTTACGTTGATCTTGTTGTTGTATTGATTGTTGTGTCGTTCTAAATTGGTTGTTTTGGTGGTTAGAAACACTACTACTTGTCAAACGTGCTATTGAAGGAGTTTTGGTTTGTTTTCAACACTGTTGGTGCTCGTTGTTACCGAGACAAGGTCCACGACCTTAAGGAGTCTCGAGTGAGGCCTAGATTCATCCACGAAAGCGAGTGGCCTCTGTGGTTGGCTTACTGGAAGACACAGGATGCCGAGGACCTAGCAGATCAGAACAAGAAGAATCGAGCACGGGCGGACAGAAGCAGCTCCGGTGAAGACGAGGACTATTCGAAGCACCATCTCGGCACACAGTCTCAGGGCACTCGTGACCTCAATGCAGTAAGTTAACTTGTGCTTTACTCCAGTCACTTTCAATATTCTTAAAATTTTATTGTAAACACTGACACTTATTACTTTGCAAAATGAACAGAGGCTCACTGGACAAGGATGCTTGTCGTACTTGACCATGGTGAGAAATGCCAAGTTCAAGAACGACAAGTGGACATGCAAGAAAGCCAAGAAACTGAATGTAAGTACATAAATGAGTACTTTGAGTTACTTGTACTGTATTTCTTTTTAAAAAGTTTCTATATGTATTGTAATATATCAACTCATGTATTGCTTAACTGCTTGTAGGAGGAGGTTGAGGCTTTTTACTTGGTTAAGATGCAAGAGAAGGGTGACATACTTACGATGGAGGAAGAGAACGCTGCCTTCCTCGATGTGAACCCTCCTGGCCCTAAGTGGTCGATCTATGGCTTAGGGAACTTGGGACGTTCTCTTGCAGCTGAATCATTTCAACGCTCATCCGGTTCTACCTCCAGCACAGATTCTCGATTGGCTGAGGAGATGGCAGCACTTAGGGCCGAGAATGCTAGGATGAAGAGCATTCAGGACACACTTGTGTCTCAGGTATATTCACTTGTATGCTAATATTATGTTGATATGTCATGTAGATGTATAACCACTTGTATGCTCATTTACATTGCTTGCATCTATCTTTCATATTCTTAACTACATCGATCATTACTTGTGTCAGGTGGAGACGCAGAATTTGGTGCTGAAGAAGATTCTGGAGAAGCATCCCATTGGCATGGACCCGTTCGCAGAGGGAGCTGTGTTTCAGACCGGGGAGGGGAGCCCTGGTACGGCGGGGAGTGCGGGTTTGCAAGGCAGTTCTCATGCTCCTTCGGGTTCCAGTGGTCGTCGTCCCTAGATTTCTACATTTTAGTTGGGCATTTGTAGTAAAACTTTCACATTTACATTTGTAGTAAACGTTTTTCTATTTTGAAGAATCGAATTTTATTGAATTTTATTTTCAATTTAATTTTAATGATTTTTAATTTTTAGTACGTAAATTTATATTATTAAACAGGTTGTTGTACAATTATCAAGAAAAAAAAAAAAAAAAGAAGCTACCGACGGATAAAGTTATCCGTCGGTAAGTAACGGTTGACTAAGTCAACCGGTCATAACCGACGGATACAGTTATCCGTCGGTAAATGTCACCGACGGATAAATTTATCCGTCGGTCAGACGAATAAGGGCTGGTCAACGCCCTTATTCGTCAGTCCGTCGGTATTATCCGTCGCTAAATTTAGCGACGAATAAGAAATGACGGTAAAAGCATTACCGACGGATAAAATAGCGACGAGCTATTTATCCGTCGGTAAGTGGTCGCCGATCCGTCGGTAAGGGCTTACCGACGGATCGGTACCCTGATATCGACGGATACCATCCGTCGGTCCGGTTCTTGTGGTGTATATTGATGTTGAACCTCGGATGTATATGACCCTCCGTAGTCTTTGTTATTATGGTGCTTCGGAGCCCATACTGTTATGGTCACAACTTCTGGAGCTTGGTGACTTTATCCTCTTGCCCTTTCGTGATACTCGACAGCCCGATGGTGCTATGGCCTATAGATGTAATCATTTCCAAGTACTGAGCGGCCTGCTTGGCGATTGTATATGATATAGAGGTGTTACTCACATGAACCTAAGTATCGAAGGACCGAGGTCGCCGTAGTGCGTTGTTGGCGGACTAGGATGGATTTGACATATTTTAATATCATCAACTTCTTCCACCAAGAAGAAATTAGCTACTTTCTTTCCTTCCCAATTGTGTTGGGTAACACTTAAAAAGAAAAAAAAAGGGAACTAGCGACGAATTTATCATGTAAATTGAATTTAGCTACTTTATTTTCTGGTCTTACTAAAGGTTTGCATGGCTTCGACAAAATTTAATTTTATTACTAGTTTGACCAGACATTTTCCAGTCAGGGGTTTCCCCCCCTGCTTTTTCGGGTTTCAAGCGAGTTAATCCGGAAACCTAGCGGATAAATCCAGGTTTTTCTAATCTTCATCAATATCGTCCCGGAGGCTTGGTTAGGTATTGGTACAACATTATAACTCGATTGTTGACCCAAAAACAATCAATGAGTTTGCAAATGAGGAAAGGTTGAGAAAAATCTAGACCAGTTGAGTTGATTTGATTACACACCTAGGACAAGTAACATCCACATATGGCATAAAACTTGAATTTGGAGGCAAAAAGAAGACCAACAAGCAAAACCCCCAAACAAAATTACAAATCCAACTATCCAAGTATACAAAAGGAAAAATCTCATCTTTCTTCACTACCTTCCAAAGTCCCAAAGCCACCGAAGTTTCCCCAGAGCCACCAGCTTCACCCCGCACTTACGTGTACTCTTCCACCACCACTTCCCCAATCCTATACTTTACCCTCTCATCTCTCACAAACCCACAAAAAAAAAAAATCTTCACCAGTTTCATAATTCTTCTTTCCCACAACATAAAAATCAAGAATTCCAATCATGGGTCCAATTGTGTTGACTCAAGTAGCAGCCGGGCTCAGCGTTCTAGCCGGAGCGGCAATCGTTAAGCAAGTCATGGACCAGAACCCCATGATGGGTTCGGGTCGGGGCCCCAGATGCCCAACCTGCAACGGAACGGGCCGGGTCGCTTGTATGTGCTCGCGTTGGTCGGACGGGGATTATGGTTGCCGGACGTGTGCCGGGTCGGGTCGGATGGGTTGCAGTAGCTGTGGTGGGACCGGGACCGGTCGGCCTCTTCCGGTTCAGATTGCTATTCCGCCTTCTAACCACCGGAATCTGTGAGAATTTGGTTTGGTTTGGTTTCTCATGAATATATAATTATACTTATGTTTTGTGTAAAGGAGAATGATGAAATTGTATTGCTAGTTTGGTTCTTATTTATTTTTATTATACTGATATGATAAATGATAATACCAATCCTAATTGCTACTGCTCTTTGTCTTTCTTTATTTGTTGACTTTTTTTTTGCATTAGTACTTATACTTTGCTTGTTCATACTGCTAGCTAGTGCTCTAATGATTACGGATTCATTGAGGCCGTGGCATGTGCCGTCTTTGTTGGGAAATGGTAGTGTAGTTTTCATCTTTTCTAGCTTGCTTTTGGAAACTTAACCACATAAAAACTTGTAAATTAGTGCATAAGCTTCATCTCGTAGTTTAGATATTGCTAACGGGTTCTCCAAATGACTGTTGGATTTGTTAATGCGGTGGCGGTGTGTTTGTTGGGAAATAGAATGTTTGCATCCTTATCTAGTCGAATTCACAAATTTGACCACGAAAAGCTCGAAATGAGCTGTCTTTGTAGAAAGAAGGAAGAGGGGGGAGAGGGGGGGGAGGGAGTTTTGCAGTAATGCGTTTCTTTGGATTTTTAGGATTATATTAAATTGAAGGAGTTAATGCCATAATGTTCGGGAAATAGCATATTTGCATGCTTTTCTAGCTAACTTTGCAAAACTGACCATCGGAATGTCGAAAAAGCAGCAGTCTTTGTGGAGTCGGGGACAGTAATGTGCATAGCCAGTCTTCTGTATATTTTTATGCTTATTATGTTTGCATTGAGATACTCTTGGTGTGGAAGGGATAGTAATCTTAAGTTATCTTTTTTATATAAGTTTATTATGCATTAGTAAATACTTCGTGTTATAATTCCTGGTTGTTACTGCTAACTATTTCTCCAAATGAGTATTGGAATCGTTAATAGTGCTACTGTGGTGTATTCTTATTAAATAGCTTATGTGCATCTTCGCTAGCTTCATTTGCAAATCTGGCCGTATAAACGACGGTAAGAGCAGCTGTTTGTGTGGAATTGGTGGCATTAGGGTGATTCCGTAGATTTTTGAGTTCTTCCACGGTCCATTTAAGGATGTCGTTCAATTGAGATACATTTACTTATCGACATAGAAAAGATAATAATCTTCGACTATGTCCATATCTTTGATGTGACTTTAAGAATGTAAAAAGGCCAGTTTTCCTTGTTGAATTGTGGGAATTAATGTATTTAGCCGTCTTCTTTAGTTTTTCTTTTGGATGCCTGCATATTTTTAGGATGACGTTGACTCAAGATTCTCTTGATTAATCTTGATGTAGAAATTATATGTTGATCTTTCTTTGTTACATAAGCCATGCATCAGTATTACCATGCCACTATTTCGGGTTGATAGTGCTAACTAATTTGTCTAATTACTATTTGATTTATTAATGCCGTCATGTTCTTATGAATTTTGTTGGGAAATAGCATATGCTCATCCTTTAGTAGCTAAAGTTTGAAAATGTGAGCATATGAATGTTGGAAAATAGTAGTTGTCTGGAAGTAATGTGTTTAGCCAGTCTTCCTTAGATTTGTTTCGATGCTTGCAGGTGGTTAGGATAATGTTAAATTGAGCTACTCAAACGCTAACAATGTTTCTCAGTTGCAGTTTTTCTCTTTGAGAATTGAGAAACTGTTAGCTACCGCTGATGAAAAATGTTCTTAAGATAACACGAGGACTTGGAGCTTCATTGTAGCGAGTAAAAATCATAAACTTAGGCACTTGGGGTGAGAGATTACTGCTCTGCAGCATTGGTTGGGAGTAAGGGTGGTGTAGTGTTAGGTTAGATAACTTAGATTTGGTTCTTGTCTTTTTGGTGCTTGATGCTTCGCCACTTGCAATTGTCCATAACAGCTAGCATATAATATCTGCTATACCATGGCCAAGTTGACCTTGTCATTAGCTTATGAACTTGATCTGTCTCGATCTAGATTAAGACTGAGTCTTTCTTAATATTTTCATTTTTTTCTCTATGCTGGATTTATTTTAACTTTGTAACACAAGATAAGGGAGGAGTGAAATGCAGTTCCTCAAATTGAAATATACAAACTACCATACTCCATGTTTTATTTCTTATACATCATGGATCTCTTAACTCGTGATCAACGCTTTGTTGGTTTGAATTTCAACTCACTAAAATGTGTGTGGAGCAATGAGTATTCCAATAAAATGCAGAGCAATGTTACCTCATTAGAAGTTCTGCAAAAGTCTAGTTCGAATCTTGTTCCTTGTGACTAGTAGTGAGTTAGGTGCCCAAAACAAAAATTGATGCTTTGATAAGCCACCATGATAATCATGTGACAATATCAATGAAATCAATTGTCGGGCTATATCGAGACCAGTACAGCCACTTAAAAATCCTTCACGAGATTCCAAACAATCGGAACCATAGAAAATTCTATATATAGATCCTCATGAGCTGTATGACAAGCTGTCTGTGTATATTCGGAGATGGTTTTTACTTGGGGGATTACCGGTTTAACGAGTCTTAGGAACTTGAAAGAGGAAGGATTCCAAGGATTCTGTTCTAAGAGTTTTGATAATATATCTGGGTATCTTGGACTTCTTTGGCTTGAGAACTTGACCTACAGAAGTATTAAACATACATGTGCTGTATAGCTGCTAGCTCATCAGAGGATATTCCTTGATGAATAACTCCTTTAAGGTTACAAACTTAAAGGTGATTCCCGTGTTAGCGAATCAAGTGAACTAGCTACCAATTTGATGGATGAATGACAACACCTGATATCCTAGGTAGCTGGAAAGTGAATGCAACAGAAGGTTGAGAAATGTCTTCCCGTCGGCAATACCTCGTGGCATCGACTTATTTAGGCGAAGGTTCATTCAAACGGAAAATAGAAGCAGCATAGGTAACTGAGAAAGATAAAGATGGTATACATGCCGGCTACCATTAGATCGTGTAAGCTTTTCATATCTAAGTTTTGCAGTCTTTTCTTTTTTATATTCTCATTAGCTGTATGTCAATTTTCTCTCTTGGTGCATCGCCTGTTGTATTTTGGTTCTTGCCTAGTTGATTATTTGAAATAGATAAACATGTGTCGCTTAAAATGTAACTTACTCTGAACTCGATTGTATTCACAATTATCAGATACAGGGCATTATTGAATTATCTTTTACATAATTCATTTTAAAATTGTTGAGAACATCTCTTTCCCTTTTCTTTTCCTGTTACATAATCTAGTAGATCTCTGAGTTTGTAGGAGGAGAACCTCATAACTGATAGAAGAGTAAAACTTGGCACCAATGTGAGCTTTGCTGCTTCAAGTCCTTTCAGTGCATCATTTTCTTAATCCGAGGTGACATTTTATTTTGTATTCTTTGAAAACTGTATTACTACCTTTTTTCTCTTTCTTGCTATATATCTACTAGGAAAACAAGAAATGTTTGTTAGATTGGAAATATTACACCTGGTATGATTCATCATGTGACACATTGATGGACGTGATCAGAAGTTTATAAATCAATTTCAAGTGAAGAGTTTCTATTGTTGACTTCTATACTATTGCTAAACACACATCCTTGAATTTCGTCTTTCATATTAGGTTTGAATCTTTAATCTTTAATGTTTAGATATGTTGGAGTCCAAGTCTCGCTTTGTTTAGACTTTAGAAAGAGGTCCTATTATCCTCTCCTAGTGTATAAGTTCAGTAATCCACCATATATTATTCTGGTCCTTTAAAAACATAAAAATCTTATGAGAGGAGGTTAGCTCTATAAAATTGCAGAATACCTATAGAAGAAGGGGTACTCTTTAAATTTCATATGTATTGACCGACATACTCTATCTGAATCTGCACCGATTTTTGGAATTTGGACAGTGACATTAGGCAGTATGTTGTACTAAAATCAGGTGGATGAGTTCAGGTTCAACTTGATTTCAGTTTTGGTTATTCTGTTATTTCCCAAATCATAGAAGACAGCTTCTCCTTTTATCCAGGAAAAATGTAAATATTGTTTTCTGAATTCATACAGGAGCGACATATATTAAGGGTGAATGTTGGTCGATTCTGTTGTTTTTATTTCCTGAATACAAGGTTTGCAAATTATAGTTTAATTTCTTATGTGTGTTTTTCTTTTGCCTTTCCCAACAGAAAAATGCTTATGATCGTTTTCTTCTTTTTTTTTTCCATCATGCAAATCTGTAGATTTATGAAATGAATTGTATTTACGAAGTTTAGATTCACTTGAAGGCATTTGTACACTGCATAAGCTCTTCTCTACAGCACATTTAAGTTTAGAACAGACATCTAACAATACAACATTGATTGGAAAAACTGTCTTCTTTCCAGGACTGATGTTTCTCCAACGTTTAGTTGCCGTGACTTCTCTCACTTGGGGCTGAAGGCCTGCAACATGATTATGAAGATGATTATTAGAAATTCATGCATTGTTTAGAAGTAGAACTGATAATTCTTTTCTTTAATGTTGTACTTACAGCAAAAATGGTAGCATGACCGGGATCTGCAAGGTGGGCGAAGAGGTTGTCGATTGGTCCAGTACCAGTGTAGATGTGTTGGAACCAGGCTCCCATAACTGCCAACATAGCCAATCTCCCATTCTTGATCTCCTTTGTCCTCAGCTCCTTAATTTTCGCGGGTGAGCCTGAGCCCCACCCAAGTGGGTCAAACCACAAACCACCTGGGTATCCAACATCGGTTCCGGTAAGCTTGTTGTTAGGGAAGATGGGGTCAGTGTTGACAGATCCAGGCTTGATGATGTCAGCCCATCTTCTTCCCTCAGCCCATCCAATAAGAACCAACTCGATGACGAAGAGAGTGGTGGTGTCGGTGAAGTATTCTTGTTCACCGGCAGTGTACCATGAAGGGGTGTTTAGGATGCCAATCTTTGTCAGGAATTCGGGGATGAAAATACCAGCAGCACCTAACATGGCCCATCGGCAGTGTACGAGCTCCGCCTGTGCGTTCCATTTCAAGCTCTCAGGGTCAGATGCTGTAAGAAATTTACATGGTGTTATTAATAGAGAATTAACAATTCTAGGAGATTTTGTGCAAGTTTCATAGAATATAGCGAGTATGTTTATTTAAAGTTATGAAAGATAGGCAAACATAAGCTTTAATTTGAAGTTTGTTTACATACATAGGCCAAGAGGGTCGAAGCCAAAGTCACCGGGAAGGCTGCATAACAAAATATAGATCAAATATTAGATACACGGCATATCCTAGAAGGAAATCTCTATTGTGCATAGTAAACTTATGCAGATCATTTTCGAACCTGCCGTCTAGCCACGGGGGAGGTGTGCTGCCAGGGAACCAAATAGGTCTGTCGGGATCAGCCGCGGCACAGACTGTTGCAGTTGATCTTGATCTTGATGGGGCTGTGAACTTGGTCAGCCTCAAGGTCTTTCCACCGAAGAAAGAAGTCTTGGTTGCTCCTGAACTGTAGGGTAAGTAGAAATTTCAGCCAATATTTCAATTTCCTAGCCTAAAATACCTTGTGATATACTGTGATTTGTTTCTGTTACAAAAGATGCTAGCTTTGTGTTTCAGTGCCTATTTGCAACTGCGTTTTGAAAACCGATTATTTGCAACTGCGTTTTGAAAACCGATTATTGCTGATTTTTAAGCACAAGCCTATTCAGTGAAGCAGCATAACTTTAGACACTTGGTGTTTACTAGTATTATTGTTAACTACTGTGCTTCTTGTATGTGAAGTGATTGTGAGTCTATGACAGAAAGCTTATGAATAAATATAAGCATGTATATGGCATACACAGAGAAGCTTAAAATGATCGGTCACGTATATTGGGAATTGTAGAGACTTGCCTGTGGGAGGAGAAGGCAGCAGCTGCAGCAATGGCAGATGAAGCATAAGCAGAGGCCATGGCTGTTGTTGCAAGTTCTTGATTGATGTTTGTGAGCTAAGTGTATTATGATTTGTGGTTTGAGAAGCATTTGAATTGGGAGTTAAATGTAGTAAGAGGCTTATCTGGTAGGATAGGAGTGTTGGAATGTGATTGGCTGATTAAGATGCCATTTGGCTGTAGAATCTAATGTCATCATCTCTCTGCCTTGAGATTTTTGATCTTGCTTGGGAAAAATCTCACACTGGTGGTTCACATTCTCAGTTTACCAGCCTCGTATTTTCTATGCTGTCCCATTCCAAAATACAAGTGTCATTCTGATTTTCTAGCATTGCTAGTGTATATTATAAACATACTAAGGATACTCTCTATATGATATAGTAAAACATTACTCATTAGTGTGGAGTTTTAGGAGAGACATTAATCTAGAGTTGTTAAACTATTAAACAAACAGAATAAATGAAAAATTAGTGGACTGGATTTTTTAAAATTGGAATATAGTTGTTGAAGTGGTTATTTTTATTTTTATTTTTATAATATTTTTTAAAAAAATGGAAAAATATATTGATAAAAAGACATAGTAGAAGTAAAAGTGTAACGCGCCAGAAATTCATAGGCTTAAAGGGGTTGAGAACGGTACTCATGTCAACGAAGTGCACTTTTATTTTCATGAATCCATCTATAAGAACTTCAGAGTTAAGCGTGCGGATTAGAACACGTGCTTGCTTTGGAGCAATTTAGGATGGGTGACCTGCTGGGAAGTTCCCAGTACGCGCACGAGTGAGGACAAAGTGTGCGGATTAGAACAAACATGTCAAAATGTATTAGACCTACTGGTTACTGGAGATGTAATATTTTATTGTTTTCCATTATGATTATTATGTAAAAAATGTGGAAAAAGAAAATATAAATAATTTTTGGATTATTTGGTGCGGATAAAGATTAATTCGAAATAATCCGAATCTGATCTGAATTTTTTAGATTGGATCTCGGATTGAGTAAAAGTCACTATTCGAGTTGGATCAATCCAAATTTCAAAATCCGATCTGCCCCTACATTTCACACATTCGAAAATGTCCGCTATACATATTCTCAAGCAAGCCAAACAGGCCCTTCGTGCAATTACTGGCTAGAAATTTGGAAAACAGAAATTGGGAAAACTGTTAATCCTAAGATAACCCTAATTCAACCCCAAAATTTGCCAATTGATGGATTCCATAAGATTTCTCCACCAATTACACGATTGGAACGTTTTTGGTTTCAGTTTAGAAATTGGACAGAGTAAATTTATGTTATTCATGTGTTGCTGCAAGTCCCAATTGAGCTCTCTAATATTAGGTTTAAGCAATTCCAATGTTTAGATATACATTCATGACTGCTGCTATAAATCCCAATTGAGCTTGAATGTCTGGTTAGCATAGAATGTTATTAACAAGAGCACTCAACAGCCTCTGTTTTTTTAAGTGTTCTTGTCTTTGTTTTATAATTAAAAGATATTCTAGCCCAGGATTGCACTTGTCCCATTTTGATGCTACTCCATAGCCCACCACCATCATCACTCCATTCCAAAAAAAGGGCTGACTGGTTGCATCAACGAACTTTTATTACTATCATTTACTCCACTATCAAGAGATTATTAGCTCTACAATAAGCTCTCATGATCACTAGTTAGTATAGCTTCTAGGCACGTTTTCTTTTTCTGTTCTGTTCTTTTGTAGATATATCACTAGTTAGTTGTATCTCATTGCAATTTTCTATGGGGCGATGGAATGCTAATGCAATTTTCAATGGAATATATTGTTAACCTTTGTTCTTTCTACATAAGGTAGAACATTCTTATATTATGGAATGTCAATGTCAATGTCATTTCCAGCATAAGAAAAGAGAAATGGGCAAGACATCAAGCATGATGCACTCAACTTTAAAAGTAGTCGATTCCACTATATAATTTATGGTTCTTTTCTGCACTAAAAACCATCAATGATGTCTAGTTACAGGTCTTATCCTCTCTACAAAACCCATCATTGATATCTAGTTAGCGGCATTTTCTTCTTTACTTTGGGTTTGGCTTTGTTTCGAAACCAGTGGTCATATTTACAGTTTAGGTTCTGTTGTCTTGGAGTCAGTATGGAGAAGTTGTTTCAGACCATTCTAGTTTTCACTATCCTGTTAATTAGAGGGCCAGCAAACTGTTGTTTAGCCAAAAACATCGATGCAGCTTTCGGCTGCATTGCAGAGGAAAGAGAAGCTCTCCTGAAGTTCAGGGGAAGCTTATGGGATCCTTCTCTTAGATTGTCATCTTGGAACAACAGTGATTGTTGCTCATGGAATGGCGTCCAGTGTAACAAAACTACAGGACATGTTGTTGTGCTCGATCTTGGCAATAGAAACACAGACAACGAGGCCATGTTGCAAGGCGAAAGGCTTGATGCTTCCCTTTCGGAACTGAAGCATCTGAGTTACTTGGACTTGAGTTGGAATGACTTTCAGCTCAGCCCACTTCCTCCATTTCTCTGGACGATGAAGCAGCTGCGTCATCTCAATTTCTCTGCTGCCAACTTCAGTGGAGTTATTCCACATCATTTAAGGAACCTGTCAAGCTTGTATACTCTGGATCTCAGCCAAGGTCACCGGCTGATAGTCGATGATTTCATGTGGCTTTCTCAACTTTCATCACTCAGGTATCTTGATATGACCCTTGTGGACCTTAGTCAGACAAAAGATTTGCTCAAGGTACTCAGCATGCTTCCTTCTGTACTAGTGTTAATATTATCAGGAAATAGACTTGATAACACTAATGTAGAACATAGCTGTGAAAATTATTCACTTACTTCCATCCAGGAGCTGGATTTGAGTTTCAACCAGTTTAATGGAGATTTTCCTTGTTTTCTCCATAATATGACATCTCTTACCCACCTTGATCTTTCATTCAACCAATATCAGTCTTCCAATCTTCAACTTCTTAGATTAAGGAACCTTGTCCAACTCAACCTTGGCGGAAACATGCTACGCTATAAGGTAGATTGGATCACCGAGCTACTAAAAAATAAATGCAACCTGAAATCGTTGGATCTGAGTCTTAACCAATTTTCGGGGGATATCTCAGTGATTTTCCTAGACTTGTCTGGATGTTTGTACCAAAACTTGGAGACTCTTATCTTGTCCTACAACCCTTTATACGGTTCTTTGCCCGAAGTTTTTGAAAAATTTAAGAATTTACAGTACTTTCATCTTTCCAGTGGCTTAATCAGTGGTCCAATTCCTACCTCTTTCGGAGATTTATCTGCCATGACAGAGTTGTATCTTTTTTACAATGCGTTTTCTGGTTCCATTCCATCTACCCTTGGAAAGTTAAATGCTCTGAGAATACTGTCAATTTCTTTTAATCAACTCTCTGGTGCCATACCATCATCACTCGGAAACTTGAGTGCCTTGGAAGCATTGTATCTTCGCAATAATCATCTCTCTGGGGTCATTCCTCTTTCCATGGGACAACTATCGAATCTTGAGTTCATTGATTTGTCCTTCAATTCCCTTGATGGTATTCTTTCGGAAGCCCACTTTGCTAAGCTCTCGAAGTTAAATTACCTCAGAATAAGCTCCAACCCAGTAAAGTTTACTGTGAGATTGGATTGGGTACCGCCTTTTCAGTTGAAACATCTGATAATGAGATCGTGCAATGTTGGAGGCCAGTTTCCACACTGGCTTCGAACGCAGAGGAAACTCATTGTACTAGATCTTTCCAACTGTGGCATTTCAGGACCTTTACCAGATTGGCTTCGTCAGTTAAACACATCTCAGCTAGATCTTCCAGACAGCAGTGGTCATGTGATGCCTTGTCTAGAAGACTTGAACTTGGCCCAAAATAACATCAATGGCTCCATCCCTTATTCACTATGTGAAATGAAATCTTTGCAAGCTCTTGATCTCTCCAGAAACCATTTGTTTGGTAATCTTCCAGACTGTTTTGTGAATTTTAAAGGACTAAGAGTTCTGAGATTATCTTCGAATGAACTTTCGGGTGTTATTCCTGACTCTATTGGTGGGGCTGTTTCATTACAATGGCTACACTTGAACAACAACAATTTTACAGGAAAAATCCCATCTGCGCTTAGAATGTGCACTCAGCTAATAGTTCTGGATATTGGCGAGAACAAAATTTCTGGAAAATTGCCCAAGTGGATCGGAAAGTACTTACTTCACCTGGCAGTTCTCAGGCTAAGGAGCAATGAGTTTTACGGCACGATTTCCACTGAGATTTGTCTGCTGCGCAAACTACAAATCATGGATCTTGCAATTAATAAGTTGACAGGGAACATCCCACATTGCTTTGGAAATATCTCAGGGATGGAAAAATCACTCACTGAGCTTACGATTGATGAAGAATGGTACCAAGAGACCTTTAAGCAAGTGCTCAAAGGATCGGAACTAGAGTTCACCACTACTTCTGTATTCGTAGTCAACATGGATAGTTCTAGTAACAATCTTTCTGGAGAAATTCCTCCGGAGCTAACCAACCTTTCTGGATTGTCTGGTCTCAACTTGTCACACAACCATTTGGAATGTGAAATTCCTGCAAGAATTGGAAACATGGAGTCACTGGAATCTCTCGATCTCTCAAACAACAATCTTTTCAGTGAAATTCCGGGTACTCTATCTGATTTGAGCTCCTTGAGTCATTTGAACTTGTCATACAACGATTTATCCGGGCTGATCCCTTCAGGGCCACAACTCCAAACTCTTGATGACCCTTCAGCTTATGAAGGCAACCCTGGACTGTGTGGAGTTCCGTTGCTAAAGAAGTGCCATGATGGTGACACATCAAAAGCTCCAAGTGTGGGAGACAATGTGGCAGCTGAGGAAGCCGATAAGGTATGGTTCTATGTGTTTATATTAAGTGGATTTGCTACTGGATTCGTAGGTATTCTGGTGTTTGAGAGGAGCTGGAGACAGGCCTTTTTCATATTTGTTGAGTCAAGAGTATGTAGAATGTTAGGAACCTGATCATGAGCATGTTGTAGCCTTGTAAGCTTGGTTTTTCGTCTGTTTGATATGTCCAACTCTTTCCTATAGCGTGTCCAGCTTTTCTTATTCGATCATTTCTATCGAGTCTGTACTGCTACAGATCATTAGTTACAGGTATTGATGTTGTGTGGAACAAGTGTGAATGTTTGATATCTTTGAATTCCAGGAAAGTAGTTGATGCTTCAGAAATTAGAACCATTATGGGTCAGTGAGAATAATAGATCATCTATGCTACAGGGAGTTTAAAGAAAGGGCCAGTGCCATTTCGATAAGCTAGAACATAAAAGAATCGGATTTTTGCTACAGGGACAAAAAAAAAGAAAAGAAAACAGAATCAGATTCAATGTCCTAACCTATCTTCCCTCCTTATCTCTCATTTAAAAAAAAAAAAAACTTTTACCCTACTTTCATCCATTTTTCAAGGTTCTAAGGCACCGTTTGGTTCTGACTAGGAAATGGAAATGTAACATTTCCTAGGAAATTCGGTTAATTGGGATGAGTAGGAAATGTAGTAGGAAATGTGTTACATTTCCTTGATTGGTTCTTATTTTGCACTAGGAAATGTTAATTGAACCACAATTCCATTTCTTTGTTTGGTTCTTATGATTTCCATTTCCTGACTATATGCATTACCCAATTTGCCCCCAATAACGTGGATAAACCGGCTTTTTTTATTTTGATTTGGGGCAAAATCAATTGTGGAATTAGGGTTCATAAGCCCCCCAGAAATCCCCAAATCGACTCCCACACAGAAAACCACAAATCAGAAGTTTGATTCCAAGTACGGTAGTGCATAATCATAGACTCGCTCGCAGGATGTTAGCTGAGATCGACTCGCTCGCGGAAATGTTAGCTGAGATCGACTCGCAGGATGACTTCATGAGGACGATTGAATCAGCTGAGTCGATCAGATCTCGGTAACGATTTCCGACGAGCTGGCGAAGCTCCTCGCTCTTGTCCTGGATCTGCTTGCGAGTTGAGGCTTCGATATTTCGGATTTCGGAGATCGGTTTTGTGCGGAATAGAGATTCGGCATCGCGGGGGAGTGTGGTGAGAGTGCCGCCGTGGGTTTGGTCGGTGCTGGGCCTGCCGGCGGACATTGTGGGTGGTTAGAATTGTCGCAACTAGCTCCGGTTGAGAGATTGAAGGGAAGATTTGGTTGGGGAGAGCGAAGAACGAAGAAGAAGAAGAAGAACTGCAGAATAATTTTTACCAGAAGGAAAAGAAGAATGGGAAAGAATACAACAGAAATAAAAAAGGGATTTTGGTTAGGTCAGAATTGGGGATTTAGATTGGAAATTTGGGGTAATATGTTGAACAGTATGAGGTTAGTAATGGAAGAACAGAAAACTGAAAACATTTCCAATTTCAATTTCCTACCCCCTCCCAGGAAATTCAAGTAGGAAATGTTTCCAAATTTCCTTCACAAACTGTCCATGTTTCCATTTCCGGTTCGATGAAAATCACATTTGGTCTGACCGCTGATTTCAGTTTTCATTTCCATTTCCTTGTGAACCAATCAAGGAAATGTGTCCATTTTTTCAACTTTCATTTCCATTTCCTAGCGAACGGGCTCTAAAGGTTAGATTACAAATCTCTAAGTTATGAAACATCCCAATGCTTCTTGAATTGTCTTGGGACTGTCAATCCCCATATGTCTTATTGCATTGTTTCTAAACTGTCAATTCCTAGCTTACACAGGTCCATAAAAGATCCAAATTCAGTTCAAGGCTTTCCAACTCTTCTGGAGTCCTTCGCACAACCCTTTGATGCTTCATAACCTATCAAGAAAAAAAATAAAAAAATCAACTTCAATCCTGGAATTAATTTTGAGTACACACACACACGAAGTGGAGGAAATCATTGTGCTAATGCACCAGTATTAGTGGATCTAACCAATAAACCATTTAAAACACTTCTGAAAAAATGCCTTAAAATACAGTCTCAAAACAAAGGTATACAATATTCCAACGGAAGGATAAATATATATTTTAGAGAATTGTATTCTTAACGGGTTAGGCTCTGTTGTTTTGGTCTGAAAATTGATTATGTAAGTCCAGTTTAGATCAGTTCATATGCGTTCAGTTCAGTTCAGTTCAAATTCATTAAGTTCATTTCAGACTTGCCTAATTGTATTTTATACTACAAATAAGTTCAGTTCAGTTCAATTCAGATAAGTTATGTTCAATTCTGTTCAGACGAAGAGAACATAGTCTTACTCCCAAACGATTCACCCGCTATAGGTTGGCACATAGTTTTGGAAATTTTTAAAGAAAATTTAATTATAATAAAAAAATAGAATAGATAGTGGTGTAACTTTTTTAGTTTGAATGGAGTTGTTAAAGTTAATTGTGGTGACACAATTGTAATATTATTGTGCGTAATAATGTTTTTATGTGCGAGGTATAGTGTTATCTAATGATCCGAGCAAAGTTCGGGTTCGTTCACGAAGCGAGCTTAATTTCAGGCTCGAGCTCGACTCGGCTCATATGTTAAAATACGACCCCATACTTTATCGTTTGAAAACTAACACAATTTGTTTTTACATATTAGTCTCATTAGTTTAATTAGTACTCAAATACTTGAATTTTAGTACCAACTACAAGTTATAGTATCTAAATGCTTGTATTTAAGTACCCAACACTTAGTATCTCCTAATTTTCGTACCAGATACTGGAATTTTAGTACACTTACTATCTCATGAGTGTTAATACCTGGTACCTTTAATTTATTATGCGGGTACTTTTTTTGACCAATTGATCTAAAAGTGAGACCAATTTTTTTTTCTTTTAACCGGCGAAGCGATGATCAATTTCTCATTTACTCCCATGGTGACCCTAAACCCCGACCTATTGGTTGTAGGTGAAGCAGCTGGCTTACCAACTGAGGCAGGCAGCGTTGTCGTGAGACCAAATTGTTAAAACATTTGAAGTTGTATTCAAATGGTAAAGTGGGTATATAAATGAGATCGATCATTTGGTAAAAAAACCATTAAAAGACCATGAAAATACATGTTAAAATATTAAATAAGATGTCAAAAATTCAAGATTACACATTATAATGAATTCCAAATAATAAAATTATTAAAATCTAACAAAACACAAACATTAACATTTCATGCCAATAACCTCAAACATAAATGATAAACCATAGTACTAATACTAATACGAAGTATATACTAGTGTACCTGATACCGAATCTAGTCGATAGTATCGGTTCGTTAGTGGAACGCTATCAAGTTGGCTCGAGACGAGTCAAGATCTCGATAAGGTTCGGTTTGTGTAACAGCACTAATTACATGGTTTACTTTTCGGGATAATTCTATATGGAATTAAAAAAATAAATTAAATAGTCATGGCACGTTTTATTCCCTTGCCATATGGTTGATGAGAATGCCTTCTACTTTGCATATGAGAATGAAAATGAAGTTCCATTTTGGTGATGAGAATATTAGATCCTACTTATCAGCATTTTTACAGATCTTTTGGAATCTTTCATCAGCTATATAATGTGCCCATCAGCAGCACTCAGTTTGTGCCATTCCAAAGTCCAATCACATACACACACAGTAATTAAAACCAAAACACCTTCTTAGTTCAATCCTTCCATGGCTACTAACGGATGTCCCGTTTACTACCGCCTTTACTGCAAAAAGCAGGGTTCGGGAGGTGATTACTGCGTTACTGTTCGCAATGGAAAACTGTGTCTTGCTCGTCCCAACAATGGGGATTGTAGTCAGGTTGTACTAATTAACCTCACTAGCTACTGTCTCTCTTAATTGTTGTATGTTGTTGTAACTTGTACTTAGAAGTTTTTGTTGTTATAAATGCGCGCAGAGATGGTACAAAGATGCTACCTACAAGACTGGTGTTATGCTAGTTAACCAATCCGTTGGTATGGTTGCTAAACATTCTGGCAATGGTGTTCAGGTGACTATCTTTGGTTCCTTCTTGTTTTGTGAACGGATCATGACTACATATTTGAAGAAAATATATAGTAACATTTTGTGCGTTCCTTTTTTTGCATGTATGCATAAAATGTGCAGTTGCAATTGGTGCGCAAGCCATGTTCTGCAGATAAGTCTGTTTTGTGGACAGAAAGTGCAGATGTTGGTTCTGGATACAGATTTCTGAAGACGGTGAGTGATGGTAGCCTGGTTATGGACGCTCAGTACGCTGACATTAACGATGGCACATTAATTATATCTCATCCTAACAAAATCAACAATGAGGCCACTAGCGTCGAAAACCAGCTCTGGAAACTTGTCCCTTGCTGTAAGTAATAACTACTCACAACATATACATACAGTATTGCCTTCTATATATATAACACCCAAATTCTAGCTTAATTATAATATCCAGTAATGACGGATGAAGGTCCTGTTTGATTCGCATGCAAAAATCTGAATTGAATTAATTTCAAATAGATTTAATTATACTATTAAAAAAAAAAAAAGTAAACAAAACTAAATTGTTCTGAACTGTAAACTTGATGTTTTTTTTAGTCGAATCAAACTGGGCCTAATTCCGAAATATGTAGTATATTTACATTGAAACTGATCATCATTGGCTTTGCTGCAGAAATTAGTTCATGCATGTGTTGTGAACATCAAAGCTAGCTGTTGGATAATAAGAAGCATCAATGCAAATTTGACTATGTTCAGTCATCGGTGTGTATTCTGTATTATATAATAAGGGGCATCGATCTATACAGACGGATGCCAATAGAATAGCCAAGCACGGCTATTTGTATTGTATGTTATCGGTCTATATGTAATAAAGTGCTGGTGCAATAGAAACAACAGTGTGCTTGTATCGCTAATACTAGAAAATATATAACTACTAATCCTATACTCACTAAATCGAATCGAATCACACAGTGCGCATTCTACTACGAGTGATGGTCTGTGGCTTTTTTTTTTTTTTTTTGTCCTAGTTCGTATAAATACAGTGAAATCGCCAGTGCTTTTGGTCTGATGACATTTTGGCGTGGCGGAGGTGGATTAGAGAGGTTTTGGGGTTCAAATTTCCGCCACACAGCCTTACATATACATACAATGATACAAATATGTGAAGGTTTAGTTTGTACTTTGTAACGTTAGTGGGTAATAATTATCTAATTGTTCACTGAGCTTCTACAATCTATTTTCTACGTAAACAGAGCTCTGTTACAGGCTTAAAGCTGAGCTTAGCTGACTGAAAAGAAATGAAAATTCCGCGTCTGACTTTGAGCTGACTCGTGACATTTGTAATTTTCTCCAATTTGTTAATTGGCAATTCGTGTTACCACATTCTGTATGTACATGATCAAATTTCCATATGGTTGCGTTCATTTTGGTTTGGGTATTCTAAAATAACGTGTTCACTTGAGGTATTTTGGCACAAAACTCTGGTGAACAGTTATTTTAGAATACCCAAACCAAAATGAACGCAACCATCTTCAAGCAAAAGTGACGGAACCTAAATGTAAAGTATCAAAAATGAATTTTTCCTATATTAAGCTAGTTCGGAAAAAATATAAGATTCTACAACATAAGTTGATCGTAATTGATAACTATCAGAATCAGAGAGGTATCGAGAACACAATTTAAGTAACGTCTATACCCTTCCTTCAGGAAGAGGTTATGTTCCAAGATTAAGAGCACTAGCAATAGTGAGTTACAAGGGGCTTTCTATTCTCAGGTCGGCTTCGTACTGACCTGAGTATAGGTCTTCGTTAGATGATTGCCATGTGGCGCTAAATTTATTCTCATCCATCCATTTTGGTTCAAAGTCAGTTTACTTGTAATTTTTGGTACGATGACTTATAATTAAATTTTTAAATATAAAAAATCTCAAAATTTATATAGATTAACTATAATGCCCCTAATTTCAGTTTTATAGGATTACATTGGCAACTCGCATTAATTAATTTTAACTGTCACAAACCTAAAGTTAATTATTCACGGTGAGCATACACAAAATAATTGTTCTCCACTTCTTCTCTCTGTAGATTCATCCATGTCCATGGAGATGCTGACAGTGCACTTAATAGTCTAGCTATGGCGGAAAAAAAATAGCACAAGTTCGACAGTAGTAGTTAGCCCCTTTTGAATTTGTTTAGCATTACGTACTAATTGAACATTTATGTTGGATTGGAATTCATGATGTTCAATTAACGATTCTGGTTATACCTCCAGAATTTTAATCTAAAATACATGTTGTAAAATTGTTCACGAGGTCTCAAAGTCTATCCCACAATGCATTACATTTATATATATGATTAAAGACGGCATGTGAAGGGTTTGAATTGGGGAAGAATAGATGATTAGGTTCTGGGTTTGTTTTGATGATATTGTTTATTGAATAGGATAAAATTGATCAAACCCCCTGAACTTTACTACAATTGAGACATTACCCCCTAACCTATTAAGTTTGAGACTTAACCCCCTCATCTATTTAAAGTGTTACCACATACCCCCTATATAATATTTTTCCTTTAATTTAATATTTTTCATTCAATTTAATATTTTCCCTATAATTTAATATGTCAGTTTGACTCCAATTAATCCTAATTCATACCGAAAAATAATTTTAAAAATTATATTATAAAAATATAAGATTTTAATTCTATAATATAAGTTCAAATCTTATTTTTTCAATACAATTTATATTATAAAAGTGAAAAAATAATATTTTCATTAATTGTACAGGAAAAATAATATTTGAACTTATATTATATTATATTATAAAAGTGAAAATCGTATAGTTTCATATTATAATTTTCAAAATTAGTTTTTCGGTAGGTATTACGATTAATTTGGAATCAAACGGAAATATTTAATTGGAGGGAAAATATTAAATTGAATGAAAAATATTAAATTGATAGTAAAATATTATATAGGGGGTATGTTGCAACAATTTATATAGGTGAGGGGGTTAAGTATCAAATTTAATAGGTTAGGGAGTAATATATCAATTATAGTATAGTTTGGGGGGTTTGATCAATTTTTTCCTATTGAATATGTGCAATTGGCATCTGGGGAAGAATAGTACCGGATTAAATTATTGAAAATTGATATAAACCGTATTGTTTAATTTTTAATTTATTTTTTATTTTTAATTTAATTTTTTAAAGTATGGGTATAACTGTAAATTTATATTTTTCTATTAAAATTTAATAAATTAAAATGAAATATATAATATTGTACCATTGCCACGTGGCAATCGTTTAGTGGAGACCTACGTTCAGGTCGGTACGAAGCCGACCTGAGAATAGAAAGCCCCGAGTTACAATCGTTGGGCTTATTTCATTATTTTAATATAATAAGTTAAAAAAAAACATATTTCATTTTGAGTTTACAATGGTATAGATTTATTTGGGCTTTTTCGTGGACTTCACATGACACATAAACACTAACAACCTAAGGGTCTATTTGGTTCGCCTGAAAATTTCTAAACTGGACTGACTTAACTTAATAAATCTGAACTGAAATTAATAAATCTGAACTGAACTGAACTTAATAAACCTGAACTGAACTTATTTGAAGTATAAATTTTGACTAAGCAAATCTGAACTGAACTGAATTTATTTGAACTGAACTGAATTGAACTTAATAAATATAAACTGAACTGCACTTATTTTAACTGAAATTAAGGTGAATGAACAGAACCTAATTATTCTTTATTTCTAAATTCAATTTCTACATTTATTTATTAATACTGCAACTTTTCTTGGAACAACATAAATTCATTTCCATGGGTTACACTTAAAAAGTTCTAATTGGGGGAATTTTTAAGCTGATTTGGAGATTAAACCCCAAATAAATCACCCATTACCTGTAGTCTAAATGGAGTTGTTAAAAGGAAAGAGAAGGCTACCACCGTATATCACCACGAAAATCGATGACATACTACTTCATCAATCAACAACCCGATAAGAACACAAAATGAGGTAATTAAAAATAATCAATTATTTCTGACTAGGGTTAGTTACCGGCCTAACATCATACTCCTATCAATCAAAACCTTAATTGTTTTAATCAAACTTTTAAACAAATGTCGGCCAAATTCTATTGAACATGTCAATTTTAGTTCCGTCTATATCTGATTATACTGATGATTGTCCTAATCATCATCAATACTTATATATCCACAGATTACTTAGACTAGTCGTGGTCTGTTATATTCGTATTAAAATTCAGTTTAATTCAATTCAATTCAGTATTTTAATTTAGTCCATATCAATTTAAATTTGATTAGTTATTTTTTATGCTATAAATACATTAAATTTTGTTTAATTTAGTTCAGATTCTTTCAATTGTTTTTTATATTACAAATAAATTTAATTTCAATTAGTTTGATGTTGATAACACATATTTACATAGGCTATGTTCTCTTCGTCTAAACATAATTGAACCGGATGAAGGTGAATTAAACTGAACTGAACTGAACTTATTTGTAGTATAAAATACTATTAATCAAATCGAAACTGAACTGAACTAAACTGATCTGACTGAACTTAAAATAATCAAATTTAAATTTTAGAAAAATTTATCCCCATATTGCTGATCAATGATATATTGTATCATTTTGGGTTTATTTATGTGTTCTATTTCCTTAAGTAATAATGGTATCAGCCTACTTATACTTCACATTATTATCATAACACGTCATATATAATGAATCTGCATCACCTTATTTTCCATGTCAAGACAACACTTAAGCACGAAAAAGGTCGACAAGAAAGGTGCTCCTAACAATGACATCTCAACCGTTATTAGTCAACCAAGTTGCCCCAAAAAAAAGTTGCCAATTTTTATTTTCTTACTAATGAGTTAATACGTTGATTAGGATTAGTATAAATTAGTATAAGCCTTTTGTTTTAATGAGAACGTTGAAAAGTTTATGAACTATAATTGAATGTAAAACAAATTTCTAACAAAGCATCAAGAGGTTAGTATGCTTGCGTAGAGGTTGGAGGTTCGAGCACCATCGGAAGGTATAAGGTTAGTTTAAGTGTATTTGCAGTAGTGTAGGTATAGGAGTAGGATAGTTAGAATTTTTTTTAAACGACAAATATTACAACTACTCCTACACTACTTTTATATAATATCTTATACCACCTTATATCTCCACACCTAAACCACCTTATGTTTTCGCCGTGGATCGAACTCTGCACCTATTTTTCACCAGCCCAACTCCCTTACACTCCACCACCTTATAACTCCTAGGGTAGTTAGATTAATTGTGGTTTAGAAAACAAGAAAACTTTGTTGATTCAAAAAACAATTAGGATTAGAACTTATTATAAGTATATATAATAACACTTTGGTTGACTTAATAAAATCAATTTAAATTAAATCTAATTCATCGATCTTATTTATTCAATTTTAATATGGTGCGTACATGTGTCATTATTTAATTAAATGAAGTAGGGTTCGAGTTTTGTTGGCGTAATTTTTCTCCACTATTTGTATTATTATTTTTCTTGAAGGTGTTGGGTTCGAATCTTGTAGGAGTGATTTATCTCCATTATTTTTAGTTGAAGGTGTTGGGTTTGAATCTTATTGACGTAATTTTTTTCTTTTTTATTTATTATCTTCTTATATCTTGTTTTTTTAACACAAAGTTTTATGGTCGTACTATACTTAATTTAAAAATAATCATGATATGTTCTTATGAAAAAATACATATTTTATTAACTAAAACGCCAATCTTGTTAATAAAATGTAGGGATGTATTTTTTATCGACAAAATACTTATGTTCTTAAAAATACTCTATATTTTTACTAAAAACTCATATTTCTACCAGTCTAATGTTATTTGTAAGGGTAGACATTCTCCCCAGAAACTTAATATTTTTTACATTACATATTTCTTTAATTATATAATACATGTTTAGTACTTCATAAATACTATTTTCCTCAATATTGATTGTTCTGTCACTTCCTTATCAAGTATCTTCGTCATGTCGATCAAATGTAGCTCAGTTACTCTTCTTTTTTCCCAAACCTCTCAATTTCACGTTATTTCCATCATAAATATTTGTATATCATCCTTCTCTCTTCATGCTATTCTCGGTTTTGTCTATCTTTTTCTCTTGACACACATCATTGCGCCAATCTTCCAACTCTCACTCGTCGACTTCAACTCACAACAAGGATAGATTCATTCGACGCGGATAAAATTAAATAGAACTAATCATAGTTTCAATTTTAAACATACATAATTTTGGTATACAAAATGTTTTAACACATATAACACAGAAACAATTTAATAGTGGCTTGATTTTTAGACTAATCAAATAAAAATTTATCATTAATTTCCTGCCTATTCACATTTTTAGATGAGTTAGAACATATTTAAGCATAATTTTTCAAAAAACAAAAATATTATAGAAGTTCACAATATCTTACAGGAAAAAGCAAACACACACGTAGAGTGTGCCGCAAGCTGAGATTGGAATTTGATTCATTCTAATCATTTATTATCTCGTCTCGTTAGTGTTTCTAGCAACGAACTCTTTTATTTGATTTTTCTGGTTGCTTTAAAAACTGCTTGCCTTGAATTTATCATTTGAATATGGAGGCGCAAATGGAATATAATACAAATATTTATGTATTGGTAGGTGGGTGTCGTTCTTTTATTTTGACTTATGGCATAAATTTGGTATTTGGGGTTGTTTATGGTAGCTATATATACAAATACGGTTAGCAAGCAATCCTTGTAAAATAGAAATAATCAATTGGGTTTCTCAGCGAGAGTTTCTTTGGGAGTGCAAGATAGTTTGTCAGGCTTTCTGGTGGCGAGTTGTTTCCTCTGGAGATCTGTTGTAATCGTGAACACAAAAAATGATGACCTGATAATTTTGAATAGATAAAATGAGAATTGCGACTAGACATGATTAAACTATATCCACCTCACTATCTGATTCATAATAATACAACAACTCACTTTCAACTCATTTGCTCAACTTTTTCTTTGACTTTAAGAGAGTATTGAAGCTTCTTGTTATCCCCTTCATTATAATACTTGTTCATGATGTAACAAGAGTTATGTGGATGATGTTCTGAATATACCAAAAGGCAACTTGTTCACGATGTTCGGAATGAACTTTTTTGGGTCAACATGGATATCACTGGATGCAATAATTTGAGGTCATGAGTGATGGTCAACCTATTGGGTTGAATAGAACATTTACACTTGAGTTGTGCACAAATTTTGCTATTATCTAAATAATTCTTAAATGTCTTTAATGTCCAAAGAACAACAAACATTTCATTAGAAGAAAGGTTTATGATTTATATGTCATATGTGCATTGTGCAACATGAATACACGATGGATCATCTTGCTACCTTCACAATTTGACAACTATATTTCTATTAAAAAAATAACATATAACAATATTTTGATTTTTTTTCTTCTTATTACTTTATTGTTTCTCCTTAAATTGCACGCTAATTCTAATTGGTAATATTTTGTGATATGAATGGAGTAAAAAACACATATGTTTTGTGATACAGATGGAGTAAAAAAATCGCATTCACCCTCGTAGCGG
This sequence comes from Plantago ovata, assembly GCA_028274465.1. Classification (NCBI taxonomy): domain Eukaryota; kingdom Viridiplantae; phylum Streptophyta; class Magnoliopsida; order Lamiales; family Plantaginaceae; genus Plantago; species Plantago ovata. Next base: position 6,301,778 of record CM051458.1, read on the forward strand.
GTCACACAAATTC